>JALMQS010000099.1:5801993-5913851 GCA_024734495.1 Forficula auricularia | reverse complement strand
CGCTTTCACGTATTAGCAGCATTAAGGAGACAATAAAAGATGTGTCTTCGCTGAAATTATAAATTTTATTTATTTATAACGATATAAATAATAATATAAATTTATATCGTTATAAATAAATAAAATTTATAATTCCAGCAGAAGACACACTCTTTTATTGTCTCCTTCAATATCTTTTATTTATTAATTCGTTTTTTAATTTTAAAACCGACTAATAGGTTATAGACAAATATTAATTTATATATATATATTAAAATGGAGCAGTTTGAATTGAAAAAGCAATGGATGAAATGGGACCAATCGACTTGATTGGGGAATAATGGAATTGAAATAATTATCGGAAAAGAGGTTTTTTTATCTAATTAGATTTTTCCTCTTATTATAAACAAGGACTAAAGATGAATAAGGACACTCGATGGTGGAGAAGTTATCTCCGGAATCGAAGCAAAAAATACAATGTATACATTAATTAATGTAAAATAATTGGTTTAATAAAATTTGAGTAAAAAAATCAATTTAATTTATTATAAATTCGAGTATTAAATCCCACAAAGAGTTAATAAGAAATATGATTATATATTAGAGTTGCCAATTTAATTGATTAATCATTTCCTCTGATTCTTTCCTTTCTTTTTATAAATAACGGCAAAGAGGCTTTTTATTTCGTAAATTTTTCCTCTTACTACAAACACGGACTAAAAACATTATCGCAAGCACGAGAAGATCAAGAACAGTCGATGGTGGGGATGTAATCTCCGAAGTCGAAGCTCAAATAAAATGTATATGCTAATGCATGTAAAATAATTGGTTCAATAAAATGTATTATTTATTTTTATTTTCTAATTCATTATTATAAAACTCGATAATTTGTTATTTAATTAAACAAAAATAATTATACGGAATTTATTTATATACCTATATATACATATTTTACTTAGGGAAAGTGGTGTAGGTTTAAGGTAGTTTGAAACTACACACCCTTTACTTTATTAATTTATATATACATAATCTGTGGGCCATTAGAAAATTAGAAATGCAAAAACTGGGGGTAGGGGTGGATGGTGCAAGAGATGGGGTGCAGGGTTGGTGGAGTGGCGGGTTTGGGGTCCAGGGGGCATAGCGGGGGTGTGGTGTGCGGGTGCGGTATGGAGCGGGGTGGTTTTTACTAAAAAACGGGTTATTAATAGTGACTTAAAATAATACTTTGTATGCATCTCAAGAGAAAGCGTCGGGCGAAGGAATCAGAAAATTATATTAAAATTCAATTCATAAATATGAAATTCTCGAAACGTTTGTGGGTTTTAAATGAATGTTTTAAGATTTTTTTCATTAAAGATTTTATTTATTATAATTTCGATTATTTGCTCATAAGAATTGAAGATTTACGTTATTTCGTCATTGATCATATTATCGGAACTTGGCCAAATTAATATGGCACCATCCGGAAGGTACCCTGTTTCCAATATAAAAAGAATCATTGAAATCGGTTCATAAACAAAGAGGTTATACCTAAACAAACATAGCAAAAAAGGTCCAATACCAATGAAAAAACGGGTCCAATCGGAAACTAGACTGAACCCAATGTAAAAAAACTAGTTGAATTGAGAACTTCATCCTTTTTTGAAGTCGTTTAAAAATAATAGTAGATATTTATTTTCATATAGGTACCTAACTATATTAATACATGATATAATTTATTTGTTTGAGACTATAGATTCAATATCACTAGAAAATTTAAAAATACTTCTACTTATTTAAATTTAATTCGGATCACATTTCAATAAAATATTCCTCAGAATAAATTTTCGTGATTAATTTTAGTCCGATTAAATGAAAAATTAACTTTGTTGGTGAAACCGGCTTTAAGTGTCATGTCAATTGCCAGTTAATAAAAATTCCAACGCTTAGTTTTCCCCACTTTAGAATCTCATCATTCGATTTAATTGGGACTCTAGCTGTCTAAGAATTCACTTGGCATCTTTTATAAGCGATCACAAATTATTCCCTACTAGTTGTCTTGACCTTTTTTGGCACACACACACTCTCTAAAGACGTCGCTATAGATTAAGAAAATTGTTCTGAGGAAATTAAATCAATTAACCTTTGACATCTGTAGTACATATGACGATGAGATAAACCGGTAGAGATTTATTTCTATTCACGTTAAACACATATGGCCACTTTGAGGCGGTCGCCATGGGTCATACGGTTCAATTATTTTAAGTTTGTCTAAAGCTATTTTTCTGATATTGTATTACAGTCAGAGTGTGGGTATTTCCTCGTTATGTTTCACTACCTGTTCTTGCGATTTTTTTGCTTTACCATACAGGGTATGGTCGAGCATTGTAATCGTGCATGAAAAAGTGTTGTTTTTTTCGAAATATCTAAAAAATGGCCTAAACTATTTTGATAAAAAAAAATTGGGCGAGACCATGGCATTTAACTCTACTAAAAAGCTCTAACAAGTGAACATCGAAAAAATTATATTTTGAGATAATAATTGTTGAATCGAAATGTTCGTGCGTCTGGTGCGCGTTACCAATTTTGGTGGACGAGCTAGCTTAAAAACTAGTGTGAATGTCAAAACCAAATTCTCACACGTAGTCTTTCTTTTGGTCCATTGAGATTAAGATGCTGATTAGATTTTGGTGCACATCGACTACAAAAATTAATGGGGGTGGGGGTTAAAAATTAAAAAATCTAGGCCATTTGAGCAAACTCAACCAAATTTTGTATACATAATCAGTGGGACCCCAGAAGTCTAAAAATGCAAAAACTAACCAACCAAGCATTTTTGCCTGTATATATACCTATGTTTGTTCGACTCCCGCGGGGTGGGGGTGGTCCAGGGGCAGCGGGCACAGAAGTGTGGCATCCAGGGCGTGGGAAGCTCGGGGGACGTGGGGGCCCAGGAGCACTAGAGGGCCTGCGCCCGTACCTATTTCATCGCTATACTAGTAAAGCGGCATTTGTCCCTTGCATATTTGTGCGTCCCCAGCGGTGGGGTTGGGGTCCAGGAGGTACAGGGTCCAAGGGTGGGGATTCATGGGGTGGTGGTCCAGGGGGCTACTAAGGGGGGTTTGTGACTGTCTGTACCTATATATACATACCTATGTGGGGTTGGGAGGTGAGGTTGGGTGAGGGTTGGAATCCATGGGGAAAGGTGGGGATCCAGGGGAAGCGGTCTCTATTGGTGGGGGTAAGTTTAGTGGGCTGGAGGGTGATCAGAGGCGGGGGAGAAGTTCCGGGGTCGGGGTGAAGGTCGGTGGGATGGGGAGGGATTGTTCAAGTGACGGGAGGGTCCAGGGGGCGAAGCCCTTCCTCGAAGTTGCTTCCCCTTGGCTAGCAAGAGGGCCAACGAAGTTTTTTTTTTTGGCCTCCCAGCTAGTAAGCTAATATATAAAATTATTTATACTAAAATCTTTTAAATTTTGACTCTTAAATTTTGGAATCTTTCTTGATAATAATATTCTGGCATCAAATCCATCTAGTGTTGATTTTTGAAAAAAAAATGATCATCTAATTTTCAAAAAAGTATACTAAATTCTTTCTTCGATTTATTAATTATTTTTAATTTGGAGAAAGTTCTTTCTGTTTGTATTTTGAAAATTCAAAACATCCGGCTGAAAATTAGAAATAGGGAAACATCTAGATTTATAGTTAATAAATTTTCATTGAAGCAAACTCAGTTCGTCAAGCTTGGTAACTTCCTCGAACTCAAATCGTTCTGCTGAAATAATAGCTACATGACTAAAATCCCCCAGAAACATACAAAATTTTAATTTAAAATTTTTTTTTACTTGAATTTAATGATAAAATATTGGTGAGAATAGCTGGAACATCCAGTTTTAATGAAGAAATAAATCAATAGCCTGAAGGCTGGAGGTTTCTAACAAATTTGTTGCATGATTCGGCTGTGATTAAGCCATCAGCGCAATTGATTACGTAATCAGAGAGTTATTTTTACCTATTCTTTTTTTATTGAGGCTTCTAGATCAGAGATCAACATCTTTTATAATGAAATGATAAGAAATATTCCAAATTAGGATTTAAATTAGATAATATGCTAATGAAATTTGGGAGATTATTGATCCTTCGCAAATTCGCAATCAAATCGACTTAAATTAATATATTCTAAAAAAAAGTAGAATTTAATTACGTCTTATTTTTTGTATTGGTATTTAATTTTAAAATTAGAAGAAAAGATTGAAAATTTTTCAAAAACTTGGTCCGCTCTGTAAAATGAAAATTATGGTTAATCCAGAAAAATGCAGTTCAATAGTTAAAACTTTTGCGTAAAATATTAGTTCATTAGGTATAAGAACTTAAAATTTCTATCGAAACTTACAGAAAAAACTTGTTTTTTTTTTATTTAAAGTTTTTACATATTTAGTCTTGGTTTTTCTGTCTATCTAGTAAAATTTTGTGATCGAATTTTAACTCCCTTGTATCCAACTAATTTTCTTGAATTTTTGCATAAATATAATTATATTTAAATAATTTATTGATTTTTGTATTAAAATTTGTATTAAATTATTTTTTAATAAAAAAAAGTTAAAAAATATTGATCAGAAAGTTGAAATTTTTAACGATTCACAAAAAGTGGTATAAACATTCTAGAAAACCCTATAGAAGAAGTCTCTAAAAACCAGTTAATATTATTTTTTAAAACCCCAGTTAATATTATTAATGAGAAGGTCAAAATTATTAACATTTGACCAAAAGTGATAGAAAACATTCTAAACACCTATACAAAGACTTAAAAACACCTCCTGTTGATATTATTAATCAGAAGGTCAAAATTATTAATATTTCACCAAAATTGATGGAAACATTCTAGACACACTATACAAGACTTTTAAAATACCCTCTGTTGATATTATTAATCAGAAGGTCAATATTATTAATATTTCATCAAAATTGATAGAAACATTCTAGACACCCTATACAAGACTTTAAAACACTCTGTATTGTTATTGTTAATCAGAAATTGAAAATTATTAATATTTTGCTAAAAGTGATGTAAACTTTCTAAACACCTTATAAGAAACATTCCCAATTGAATTTATTAATTAAAATATTAACATTTTTCCAAAAATTATGGAAATTTTTTAAACACCCTAAAAAAATGACTTTATAAACACCATTAATTAAAAACTATTATAAAAAACTAATATTTCTCTAAAAGTGATGAATACTTTTAAAACACCCTATAAAGGACTTGAAAAAACAAAAAAACGATATTATTAATCAAAACCCAAAATAATATCTGTCCCAAAGTGATGAAAACTTTTTAGACACCCTATAAGTAAGTGACATTTTAGTCACCCTGTACTGTTATCTGAACAATTGTTGATAATCTGGACCGCATTCAAGCCCGTTTTTAATTTCATTTTTCATCTCGATTTATTTTTTTCAATTTTTTCCATAACAAGTGTTTATCATTTTCCTCGAATTCGATAAAAGTAAAATAATCAGGCAATTTCTTAAATTTCATTTTAGTTTCAATCGAGCCTTCCTCAAGACAAATTCGATTCTCTTGTTAGTTCAAGAAGAATATATGACATTTTCCACACCATCTAAGAGGGAAATTAAGTAAGTACATGAATTTTATCTTCTATTCAGAGTTTCTCAGCTCTATATAACGTCATTAAAATCTAATTAATTTAAAATTATAACATTTTTTAGGTTATTTATTATATAATTATTGTTTATTTACATAATAATAGTTAATCAATTAGATTTAAAGTTTAATTAAATATCAATAATCGGTTATCACGATTTGGCAAGTTATAATTAATTATTATATATTTAATTCTATTAAAGTTGAATTACACAGGTCTCGATGAATTATTTAAATAATTTTAATGATTCTTATACATTTTCGGTTGCTGAATCCGGAAATCAATTTTTTTATATACGAGTATACCTAACACATCCCAGTTTTAAACACAAGGCAAGAATTATTAAGGTTTATATAATTAAGTTCACACTTGTCCCTGTAATTTGAAAAGATTTATTGATTATTTTTCGAATAAATTTATAATTTTCTCATTAATATATCAAAGAATAATCAACATATTAACGAGAATTGTTTTGATCGCGATTTTTTTAAACAAGGTATATATCGCGAGATTACTGCTGGTTGAAGCTATTGGAGTCTGCTGAGTCTTAAGTCTGGACCAAGAGAGAATGAAAAAGATATGATCCATTTAGCTATAATCCAACGTCATTTTGCGTTTAGCCCGCATGACACTTGGATGGATCACCAAATGAATTTGAAATCTGAGATGCTATATATTCAATCTTCCCAGTCCAGAGCGCCCGATCTGTTAGCACGTATGTTAGGTGCTTGCTATTAATTAATCGTATGTTTCCTATATTTGATTCAATCGCGAATCGAATGCAGGTGATTTTGTCAAATATTAAGTGAAAATAATATCTGAACTTATATATTTCTAACTTTCTGCAACAGTAGTCTCAGCGTATATCATATATATCTTGTTTAAAAAAAGCACGATCAAAACAATTCTCGTTAATATGTTGATTATACTATATATACTTGTCTAGATTAATTTGTTCTAATGCTTAGCCTCCTTTTTCCGCCACTAGATGTCCCAGGATCAATTTCAAACAAGATCGAATATGAAAATTAAGAAACTTTATATCGAAATTGAAATCACAGATACATGAAATATACTCTAATCAAAAGAGAGTAAATTTTTCCTGATTAATCGTTTGATTTAATCATATCCATAATTTAATTAGTTTTATATTAAATAAGATCGTACACGTTTCGTCATTTTATTTGTGACTTTCTCAGCAACTTAATTCTCAAATCAATTTCCGATAATTATGTGAAATATTCTATCTAACAAAATTGGACAAGAAGAAAAAAGAATATTTCTCATAATGATATTGGACAATTGAGTTGAGAAATAAGTCGCTGAGAAAGTCAAAATAAAATGACTGAAACATACGTCTTATACTATATATATTTGTCTAGATTAATTTGTAACATTGCTTAGAGAAATTTCTCTAAAAAATTACCCTCTTGCCTAGAATCGAACCGATGAACTCTTGAACCAAGGGCATGAGCTCTAGCCATTAGACCAATGTAAATATAAAATGTTGTGTTATGTTGTGTTATGTTAAATATAGTTTATGTTAAAATTAAATATGTGTTATGTTGTGTTATGTTAAATATATATTAATTAACGAGGCTGAATTTGAAATATAATTGTCAGCCGGATTTTAAACTGATGGCTCCAATCGATTTTCATTAACCAGGCAAATTTGTAATATAATCTCTAATTTGGACTCGAATTTTGAAATGAAAGACTCCAGTTCATTTTAAATTAAGAAACATTAAATATATTGATAATTGTTCCCCCCCCCCCCAAGGCCACTCAAAAATTAAGAGAGGCGAAACTTTTAAGAGACGATGTATTTTCGGTAGTTAACGGGTATACATTTGGAGTGTGGTTTTTTTAAGAGGAATAAGATTTTGGACCGAGACGCTGCCCGCCAGGGCACCAGCCCGGAGGGCCGAGTTGAGGGCGTGCCAAGAGCACGCAGGAAAAGCTCGTTCTTTAATATATTAATGAAAAAGGTTGAAAAACACTGATTTAAACAATCTGAAAACGTTTATTAGAAATCCAAATCTTTTTAGAGAAATTCTCTTTTTATCAATGGTACATAAATTTAAAAATATAATTGCTTTATATTTTCTTTTTAAATTATCTATTTTTTCAAATTTTCTTCGGTAAAGAGAGTTTTTCTTATGTTTGCTTTATTAAATTTAACTAAGTATTGCTTTTGTAATAAATACATAAAGCTTTTTCTTTTTTTTTAAATTAGTAAAAATTCCAAAAATATCCATTTTACCTGTATTCTTAGAGCTCTAATTTGAACCCTTGTTTTACAATAGTACCTTCACCTTTATATTAGGTGGTTCTTATTTTATCACTATTAGAATTTTTCCAATCCCATCTCAAAATCTCAATCGAGACGCTAAAAAAATCAAACTGCCCGCAAGACAAAGAACTTTACTATCCAACAACTTGTGCTAGTTACAATTTCAAATATAAATAACATTGTTTTCTCGTATATTTGGAAGTTTTGGGGCAATATTTTTGCATTCTTCAATACTATGGCGTGAATATTTTCTTGTTAGGGTTTTTGGGTTCCGCTGAATATAAATTCGCAAAATTCTATTTAATTATTTTGGATCGACACTTAATATTTCTAGGGTTTCCTCTTTCCGGTACCTTTAATTTGATTGTTTTTTCTTATTAAAGTAGGCAATCATTCACAGGTGGGTATGTCAATAAAAATTCATAATTACATTTTTTTCAATTTCTTTTTGATAATTAATGGTCTTTTTTCATTTTAAAACTCACTAATAATTCAATACAAATATTTTTATATATTAAAATTAAAAAATTTAATTTATTGGGTCAGATGGTAGGGATGTAATCTCCGAAGTCGAAGCTTCAAATAAAATGTATACGCTAATGCATGTAAAATAATTGATTCAATAAAATTTATTATTATTATTATTAATTTATTAGGTACACTGAATAAAAAATATATATTTATAGTTAAGAAATTATATTTTATATGAATAGATGGTGAAGTTACTTACATACTACTGGCGAAATCGATCTCTATTCAATATGAATAAATGATATACGTATTCTCATATTTTCGGAGCAACTCTAGATATATTAATAGTTAAGATGCCGATATTTGAACCAAGCACATATAAATAACCTATGATAATATTGTTATTTGAGTAAAATAGTAGACGTTTTTGATAACAAGACATTCATTTAATATTAAGAAATATCTAATAGAATAAAATAGATCACTCAAGTATATAATATATTTGTATTAAATACCTAAAAATTTGGTCATATTTGGAATGATTTCGATATAACTTGATTATTAATAAAATATCTTTAGAATAAATAGAGCTCATTAAAAATGCTCAACTCTATCAATATATTTACTATAAAGAAATTGTTTTTTCAGTGTAGGTATATCTTAATTGAAAAGTTTTTGTTTTGCCGAGAGTAGCAGAGTTGTTGATTCACAAAGAGAAACAAAGAGGTTGTCCTCTGCTTGATGCAAATAAACATACACACATATATATCGAGATGATATATCTGTATATATATTATTTATTTGTTTGAGACTATAGTTTCGAAGACTTGGTCTTCATCATCAGTCTTTCTTCAATTATAAATGTTTTTCATGGAGTCAATATCATATGGATATTGAAAACTTGGTGTTCCATCGTCACTGGTGGTCGGCTAGGAACCAATAAAGACATTCTCTTCGGTTCACATTCAAATATAACAATATGTTTCCCTTTCTCCTTTCTCCTTAGAATAATTAAAGCCCAAAATTAATTAGCGCAATCGAATCTTTAGAAATTTTGAAATCATTCAATAGAAATTCAAAACTTGGTTTGAACAATCAAATAGAGTTATCAAATAGTAATCTGCTTAAGATGTTTGCTAACAAAAGATAAAAGAAAAAAAGAAAAACCTTCTAGAAAATCATAAGATGGTGTCATCTATTAAATCCGATGGACTGGAATATTTTTAATTATATGTCAGAGGGGTTGTTTTTCACCTCCTCGGGAATCGAACCCGAGTGCCAGTAACAGCAATCCGGGCCATCTGGCTCACCTGCGGGATACGAACCTCTCTGACATATGTAAACGCGTAAAATATTTTACTCAAAGATTGTTATCTTAATTTGTAAAATTTCGTGATATGAGTGATTCTTGAAGAAATTCGAAACACTCAACCACCTTTATTTAAATTATATGGCATGGCTATATGTTTAAATTTAGAATCACTATATCGCGAAATTTTACAAATTAAGATAACAATCTTTGAGTAAAATATTTTACGCGTTTACATATGTCAGAGAGGTTCGTATCCCGCAGGTGAGCCAGATGGCCCGGATTGCTGTTACTGGCACTCGGGTTCGATTCCCGAGGGGGTGAAAAACAACCCCTCTGACATATAATTAAAAATATTCCAGTCCATCGGATTTAATAGATGACACCATCTTATGATTTTCTAGTAAATTTGAATCTATTACCATCGGCAAATTAATATCTTTCAGAAAAAACCTTCTATTGTCAGGCTTTCTAAGGAGAAAGGAGAAACGGAAACATATTGTTATATTTGAATGTGAACCGAAGAGAATGTCTTTATTGGTTCCTAGCCGACCACCAGTAACGATGGAACACCAAGTTTTCAATATCCATATGATATTGACTCCATGAAAAACATTTATAATTGAAAGACTGATGATGAAGACCAAGTCTTCGAAACTATAGTCTCAAACAAATAAATAATATATATACAGATATATCATCTCGATATATATGTGTGTATGTTTATTTGCATCAAGCAGAGGACAGCCTCTTTGTTTCTCTTTGTAGGTATATCTTCTTTCTCTAGAAATAAAATTCAAAAATCATACAAATTTTGCAAGTTGTTTTGACGGGTAGTAGGTATATAATATATTAGCTAGAGAACTCTCGTATCGACTTTGATGTTTTTTTAATTTTACAAGTTATTAAATGACATTTCTCAAAATGAAAAATGCACAAGTTTTACTCAAATATTCCGGGACGGAACCCTCACTTTCTTTATAATATATTATTATAAGTACCGTAGAGAGTATGGCGAGTTAAATAATTAATGTGATCTCATTTTGAATAATGAAAAGCGAAGGGCTTTTCTTTGCTATTTATCTTTCAGAGAGAACGTCAGCAATAGGCAGGTTGTTTTTTTTCCTTTAGGCAGCCCGGGAGCTCCAAAAGTAGGAAATACAAAACCCCCGTTTAATTATTATTAATGACTTGGTACTAATTATTCATTAATTATCATTAAGTACAAAGATTAACAAATACTTAACCTCGTAGAGATAAGAAAGGAAGAAAGCAAGACTGACTGACAGGGTGGTTAAATTTTAATTAATCCCTTAAATTTATTAGAAATGGCAATCATTTTCAGGGCTCTGTAGATATCAAATTAAAACACGGAACTCTAATGACTCTACAATGCCCGAATGTAGCTTGTAGATTAATAACTTGAAATTTAAAATCTAAAAATATTTCTGTGTGTACTTATTTATTCATTTTACTTTATCATACAGGGTATGGACAAGTATTGTAATCGTGCATGAAAAAAGTGTTTTTTTCCTTCTTTTTTTCAAAATATCTCAAAAACGGCTGAAACTATTTTGATTAAAAAAATTGAGCTAAGCCAATGCATTTCCTCTACAAAAAGCTCTAATAAGTAAACATCGAAAAAATTATATTTTTTGAGATAATATTTGTTTTGTCAAAATATCTGTTAGTTTGGTTGTCCGTTAGTCTGTTAGTCTGTGCGTTACCAAATTTTTGTGGACGAGCTAGCTCAAATACTAGGGTGAATATTGAAACCAAATTTAACACGTAGTTTTGTTCCATTGAGATTAAGAACTGATTATATTTTGGTGCATATCGATCCAAAATTAAGGGTGGTTAAAAATTAAAAATCTAGGCCGCTTGAGCAAATTCAACCAAATTTTGTAAACATAATCAGTGGACCCCCAGAAGTCTAAAAATGCAAAAACTAACCCCCAAAATTGTGGGAAGGGTGTAGGCTCAAAAATGAAAATCTTGGCCATTTACCAAACTCAACCAAATTTTGTATACATAATCAGTGGGACACCAGAAGTCTAAAAATGCAAAAACTAACCACCCAAAATGTGGGGGAAGGGGTGTAGGGTCAAAAAATGAAAATCTTGGCCATTTACCAAACTCAACCAAATTTTGTATACATAATCAGTGGACCCCAGAAGTCTAAAATGCAAACTAACCCCACAAAATGTGGGGGAAGGGTGTAGGGTCAAAAAATGAAAATCCTGGCCATTTACCAAACTCAACCAAATTTTGTAAACATAATCAGTGGACCTCCAGAAGTCTAAAAATGTAAAAACTAACCCCCCAAAATGTGGGGGAAGGGGGTGTAGGGTCAAAAAATGAAAATCTTGGCCATTTACCAAACTCAACCAAATTTGTATACATAATCAGTGGGACACCAGAAGTATAAAAATGCAAAAACTAACCCCCAAAATGTGGGGAATGTGTAGGGTCAAAAAATGAAAATCTTGGCCATTTACCAAACTCAACCAAATTTTGTAAACATAATCAGTGGACCCCAGAAGTCTAAAAATGCAAAAACTAACCCCCAAAATGTGGGGAAGGGGTGTAAGGGTCAAAAAATGAAAATCTTGGCCATTTACCAAACTCAACCAAATTTTGTATACATAATCAGTGGGACACCAGAAGTATAAAAATGCAAAAACTAACCTCCAAAATGTGGGGGAAGGGGTGTAGGGTCAAAAATGAAAATCTTGGCCATTTACTCAAACTCAACCAAATTTTGTATACATAATCAGTCGGGACACCAGAAGTATAAAAATGCAAAACTAACCGCCCTAACATTATTATAAATAATTTTAGGGCCTGGATTGTTGTAAAGTCAAGTGGATGGCCACATCAGAACACGTCAGCTTATTTAGTTAGTTGAATGACTATTTAGATATATATAAATTTAAATTGAAAGCTTTTTGTGCCGAGGGTATCAGAATATTTATATATTGAAGGAGACAATAAAAGAGTGTGACTTCTGCTGGAATTATAAATTTTATTTATAACGAGACAATAGCTTCGAGAGCTTTGCCCTCTTCATCAGTCTATTACAATTGATTCACATGAATGATGATGATATTCATTCATACATTAATTCCTGTGAATTAATTGTAATAGACTAATGAGAGTGCAAAGTCTCGAAACTATTGTCTCGTTATAAATAAAATTTATAATTCCAGCAGAAGTTACAATCTTTTATTGTCTCCTCAATATATAAATGTATTTGTTTGAGACTATAATTTTATTTTACTTTTTTTTACCTTCATAATCAGTCTTTTTAATTAGAAATACATATTTTATCTGTTATTTCTCATTTCTCATGAGTTCAAATACCCGATTTGAGTTAAGCAAATTTGTTTTGTCGCAAATTATAGTAAGCAGCCCACGACGATTGTTATGTTATTACCTTGCTATAACAACAAAATGATTTTTTCTATATTCAATCGGTCAAGTGAGCCCATGAGAAATAACAGATAAAATATTTCTATTTAAAACACTGATTTGAATTATAAGTGTAAGTAATTTGTATTAATTTACGCTGGTGTCCTCTATGAATAATTTTTAAAAATAATTAGTATAGACGAAGAAATTAGAGGCATTAGAGGAAGGACCTTTGGACTCCGAAAAATAATTATTCTCTTTTTTACTTTACCATACTGGGTATGGTCAAGTATTGTAATCGTGCATGAAAAAAGTGTTTTTTTTTCCTTCTTTTTTCGAAATATCTCAAAAACGGCTGAAACTATTTTGATTAAAAAAATTGAGCAAAACCATGGCATTTCGCTCTACAAAAAAGCCCTAATAAGTGAACATCGAAAAAATTATATTTTTTGATATAATAATTGTTTTGTCAAAATGTTAGTTAGTTAGTTGTAGTCTGTGCGTTACCAAATTTTGTGGACGAGCTAGCTCAAATACTAGGGTGAATATTGAAACCAAATTTAACACGTAGTTTTGTTCCATTGAGATTAAGAACTGATTATATTTTGGTGCATATCGATCCAAAATTAAGGGTGGTTAAAAATTAAAAATCTAGGCCGCTTGAGCAAACTCAACCAAATTTTGTAAACATAATCAGTGGACCCCCAGAAGTCTAAAAATGCAAAAACTAACCCCCAAAATGTAGGGGAAGGGTGTAGGCTCAAAAAATGAAAATCTTGGCCATTTACCAAACTCAACCAAATTTTGTATACATAATCAGTGGGACACCAGAAGTCTAAAAATGCAAAAACTAACCACCCAAAATGTGGGGAAGGGGTGTAGGGTCAAAAAATGAAAATCTTGGCCATTTACCAAACTCAACCAAATTTTGTAAACATAATCAGTGGACCCCTAGAAGTCTAAAAATGCAAAACTAACCCCACAAATGTGGGAAGGGGGTGTAGGGTCAAAAATGAAAATCTTGGCCATTTACCAAACTCAACCAAATTTTGTAAACATAATCAGTGGACCCCCAGAAGTCTAAAAATGCAAAAACTAACCCCCCAAAATGTGGGGGAAGGGGGTGTAGGGTCAAAAAATGAAAATCTTGGCCATTTACCAAACTCAACCAAATTTTGTATACATAATCAGTGGGACACCAGAAGTATAAAAATGCAAAAACTAACCACCCAAAATGTGGGGGAAGGGGTGTAGGGTCAAAAAATGAAAATCTTGGCCATTTACCAAACTCAACCAAATTTTGTAAACATAATCAGTGGACCTCCCAGAAGTCTAAAAATGCAAAACTAACCCCCCAAAATGTGGGGGAAGGGGTGAGTCAAAAATGAAAATCTTGGCCATTTACCAAACTCAACCAAATTTTGTATACATACCAGTGGGACACCAGAAGTATAAAAATGCAAAAACTAACCACCCAAAATGTGGGGAAAGGGTGTAGGGTCAAAAAATGAAAATCTTGGCCATTTACCAAACTCAACCAAATTTTGTAAACATAATCAGTGGGACACCAGAAGTATAAAAATGTAAAACTAACCACCCAAAATGTGGGGAAGGGGGTGTAGGGTCAAAAAATGAAAAATCTTGGCCATTTACCAAACTCAAACCAAATTTTGTATACATAATCAGTGGGACACCAGAAGTATAAAAATGCAAAAACTAACCCCCAAAAATGTGGGGAAGGGGTGCAGGGTCAAAAAATGAAAATCTTGGCCATTTACCAAACTCAACCAAATTTTGTATACATAATCAGTGGGACACCAGAAGTATAAAAATGCAAAAACTAACCGCCCTACATTATTATAAATAATTTTAGGGGCCTGGTTGTTGTAAAGTCAAGTGGATGGCCACATCAGAACACGTCAGCTTATTTAGTTAGTTGAATGACATTTAGATATATATAAATTTAAATTGAAAGTTTTTGTAGCCGAGGGTATCAAGAATATTTATATATTGAAGGAGACAATAAAAGAGGTGATTTCTGCTGGAATTATAAATTTTATTTATAACGAGACAATAGTTTCGAGAGCTTGCCCTCTTCATCAGTCTATTACAATTGATTCACATGAATGATGATGATATTCATTCATACATTAATTCCTGTGAATTAATTGTAATAGACTGATGAAGAGTGCAAAGCTCTCGAAACTATTGTCTCGTTATAAATAAAATTTATAATTCCAGCAGAAGTCACACTCTTTTTATTGTCTCCTTCAATATATAAATGTATTTGTTGAGACTATAATTTTATTTTACTTTTTTTACCTTCATAATCAGTCTTTTTAATTAGAAATACATATTTTATCTGTTATTTCTCATTTCTCATGGGTTCAAATACCTGATTTGAGTTAAGTAAATTTGTTTTGTCGCAAATTATAGTAAGCAGCCCACGACGATTGTTATGTTATTACCTTGCTATAACAACAAAATGATTTTTTTCTATATTCAATCGGTCAAGTGAGCCCATGAGAAATAACAGATAAAATATTTCTATTTAAAACACTGATTTGAATTATAAGTGTAAGTAATTTGTATTAATTTACGCTGGTGTCCTCTATGAATAATTTTTAAAAATAATTAGTATAGACGAAGAAATTAGAGGCATTAGAGGAAGGACCTTTTGACTCCGAAAAATAATTATTCTCTTTTTACTTTACCATACTGGGTATGGTCAAGTATTGTAATCGTGCATGAAAAAAGTGTTTTTTTCCTTCTTTTTTTCGAAATATCTCAAAAACGGCTGAAACTAATTTGATTAAAAAGATTGAGCAAAACCATGGCATTTCGCTCTACAAAAAAGCCCTAATAAGTGAACATCGAAAAAATTATATTTTTTGATATAATAATTGTTTTGTCAAAATGTTAGTTAGTTAGTTAGTCTGTGCGTTACCAAATTTTGTGGACGAGCTAGCTCAAAAACTAGTAGGAATATCGAAACCAAATTTCACACGTAGTTTTGGTTCATTGAGATTAAGAGCTGAATAGATTTTGGTGCATTTCGACCCAAAATTAAGGGGGGTGGAGGGGGGTTAAAATTAAAAATCTAGGCCATTTGAGCAAACTCAACTAAATCTTGTATACATAATCAGTGGGACCCCAGAAGTCTAAAAATGCAAGAACTAACCGCTTAAAATGGGAGCGTGGGGCAAAAATTAAAAATCTAGGCCATTTGAGCAAACTCAACCAAATTTTGTATACATAATCAGTGGGACCCCAGAAGTATAAAAATGCAAAAACTAACCGCCACCTACACGATTATAAATAATTTTAGAGGCAGGGTTTTATGGTAAAGTCAAGTGGATGGTCACATCAGAGCACGTCAGCTTATTTATTATAGGTCTCTTTTATAGTAAATTCCATTTTATTTTTAAAATTTTATAATATTAATTCTCCCCCTTAGTTTTTAGCTCTATTTCAATGAAAATCTAATGAGCTCTTAATCTCAAACTACATGAGAAATTGTGTTTTGATATTCACACTAGTTTTTGAGCTAGAGTGTACACCAAATTTGGTAACGTACTAACAGACATTTTGACAAAATCACTAATATCTCGTAAAATATAATTTTTTTAATGTTCAGTCTTTAGAGCTTTTTTGTAGAACAAAACGCTATGGTTTCGCTTAATTTTTTTTTAAGAAGCTGTTTTTGAGATATTTTGAAAAAAGGGAGCAAAAAAACAATATTTTTTCATTCACCATTACAATACAGGACCAATATGACCATACACGTAAAGTAAAATTAAAAATTTAGAAATTTAAAAACTGAAAAAAGATTTATGATTAAAGTCAAATCTTTAAAACTATAGTCACAAACAAATAAATTATTTATAACTATAGGTACCTATTTATATTTTGCATATATATTAAGAAAGTTTATTATAATATAATAATTTAAACTATCTTTTATTCTTAAGCCCACATTTCGGAGGCCTATTCCTCCTTCTTCAGGGTTTGTAATCAATTAAAATAGGATTTGTCCATGAATACAATTAAGATTTCAAAGTGAGTAGAATATTTTTTGATGAAAAAAAATCTATATAATTTATTAATTATATTTAAAACAATTTTGTGATGATCTTAATTGTTATGATGGCCAAAGCCCATTTTATTTAATTACAGACCCTGAAGAAGGAGGAATATGCCTCCGAAACCTCGGTTTATGAATAAAAAGATGGTTTAAATTATCTTCTTTTTTTGAATTTTCGACTGCCTTATCAATATCAACTCAATTCACGTGTCAGTCCGTCTCCAAAGATTACTTCATCTTATACCTATTCATATTTTGTATATATATTTAAGTATAATAAAAAATACAAATCTTTATAAAAGAATCTTGGAACGTTTATTTTGAAACTAGACGTTTCAGGAGAGCTTCTCCCTTTATCAATTGATTTTTTTTTAAATTTAAAAAAGAAAAAAAGTTGGTTTCGCTAATGTTTCGGAAACAACCCTAAAAAATTAAATATTTTGATAACAGGCAATTGTACAAATTGTCCTGGTGACGAACTTATCTTTAATTCAAATAAAAAATTACACCAGGACAATTTGTACAATTGCCTGTTATCAAAATATTAAATTTTTTAGGGTTGTTTTCGAAACATTAGCGAAAACAACTTTTTCTTTTTTCAATTTTTTTAAAAAATAAGCTGACGTGTTCTGATGTTGGCCATCCACTTGACTTTACCATACAACCTGGTCCTTCACTTATATTTAATCTATCTTCTATATAATAAAAATGAATTTCTGTTTCTTTGTAAGCACAGATCTCTCAAATGCCTGGACCGATTTGGCTAATTTTTTTTTTAAATGTTCGTAATAGTCCAATTCAGGTTAATACGTAAAAAAAAATTGGAAAAGTTGCCCGGAAAATTGAAAAATTCAGGAAAAACTAAAAAAAAATCCAGGTTAGCCAGCATAGCTTGCCAAACAATGAAAGAACTAAACTAGCAAACTAAACATGTGTTGGCGGCCCTGTTTGTCAGATTTTTGAGTGCCATTCATTCTTAATAGTTATAACCACATTATCGTTGAAGAAGAATTTAATAATGCAACAAAGATTTAAAAAAACTATCTATTTTTTTAACCTACATTTAAAAACAAAAATTAAAAAAATAAACTGCAACGGATCGTTGCTAAACTTTATCCAAATTCATTTGAAATATTATATTTATATAATTTAAATATTATTGATAGAGTTTTTCTTTAGCAGACGGACTGGTATAAATATGCAATTGGATGTTGATTCAAGCAGTCCACGGTGGTTGTAAAAATAAGACTATAGAGGTTTTATTATTTTACATTTATTTGTTAAACCGACGTTTCATTGACTTTTTGTTACCCTGAAGAAGGAGAGAATAAATCTCCGAAACGTCGGTTTAACAAATAAATGTAAAATAATAAAACCTCTATAGTCTTATTTTTTACAACCACCGTGGACTGCTTTCATCAACATCCAATTTAAATATTATATTTCTTTATTATTAATCAGATATCACTTGCAATTTGCAGTTCATGTTGACTTTAATTCAAAAATAATGATCGATTCTCATATAATAGTCGAAGAATAACAATTCTACATTCTCTAATTATTCTATTATAAAGGAAGAGAGATCATTCTATTCGCGCCCTTTTTACCCATTTTACTCGATTAGATCCTAATGAAAAAATCGCTCACCCTCAAATTTATTAAATAATAAAATAAGTGAATAGTTATTTACAAGGGGTGAACCGCGATTGGAATTAGGTGTACACATCTTTGGAATTATGTGGAATTATTTTGGAATTCATTATATAATGCCCCTTCATATATTGTTTTCTACTTTGAAATGAAAGTGGAAGTGGAAGTAGGTGTACACGATATTAGGTTATGGTTCACGGCTCGGTTATTTATGTCAAAAACGCCCTTATAACTAAATTAATAATAAACTTAAATATAAAATAAATTGTTCATTTAAGTATGTAAATTAAAACATCGCCTTCAAATCTCAATAAAATCATTGAAAATTTTTTCGAACCACAAGTTTAGAAAGTCAAAAATCTAATCAATTCTTCCCATTAGAAATTCAAACAATTTAGCACAAGAATAAACTTTCTACTAACTTTTCGTTCTTAAGTTTTCGTGGGTATCTGAATTCAGACACACAGACGTTTGTCAAAGGCTCACACAAGGACTTCAAAATCATGGTTCAAACTTATTATCTTCACGTTTCAGACATTTTTCAACACAATGTGGGGAAAGAAATTTGAAAAACTTTGTGCTAATTTAATACTAGGCTCGTCCGGGAGGCAGTCTATTATTAAATTAGCTGTATTATATAATTTAAAATAACAATAATAATAATAATAATAAAAAAACTCTTTTTCAAAGGCTCAAAATTTCAAAAGAGAAATTGTCCTCTGCAATAACGAACAAATCGTTTGCTCAGTGGCCGTCTTACTATTACGACAAAACGAATATATCTAAATTCAATCGTGTATTTAAACTCATGAGAAATAACAGATCATATATTTCTAATTAAAAGACTATAATGATAAAGGACAAACCTTTGAAAATAATAGTCTCAAACAAATAAATTATATTACATATTTAGATGAAGTTTTATAAGCATATGATTATTTGCTTCAAGCAGAGGACAACCTCATTGATATCTGTTTATAAATCAACAACTTTGCTACTCTCGGCAAAACAAAATCTTTTTAATTAAATTTTTAATGCCCGAAGTCGCTCGGTAATTTGTTTGTTTTTAATTATTGCCTATTTAATCAACCACTTATTATATTTTGATTCAACAACAGGAATAATTTTTATTCAACCATCTATCAATAATTAGTTTAATTAAAAATCCTATCAATATATTTTTTTCAAAAATAAGACCTGGTTTTAAGTTGATTCTTCCATGTCTTCAGCAAAGGTAACCGATAAGAAAACAACGCAGTTGCTATGGTTACTAAAATTTCACCTCAAACTTAGCATTTACTTTAGAGAAGCCTATCCATTCTTACTTAGGCAATGTTAAATCGAGCAATATTATTATTATTATTTTTTATTTATTTATTTATTGTCACCGCGAACAAAGCCCATTTAGACAGCACATCAGTAAAGTCTTAGTAGGTTTAGTGAGGGAGCCGAGTTTTAGCCCGTCGACATTTTTTATGCTAGCCAGGCTCGAACCCGGTCTTCCCGCTTGATGAGCCATATTAAACAACTTAATTAAATTAACTAAATTTGAAAGAATTTCAAAAAAAGTACTTGTTTATTGTAAAGTACTTTAAAATGTAATTTTATAATATTATATAACATTTTTTGAGGTCCTCAAAGTACTTAAATAGAATTTTAAATTTGAACGAAATTGTTTAGGCCATTTTCAAGATATTTAGAAAAATTAAAAAAGTACTTCAATAAAGTACTAATATTTGTGGACCGGTATGTGCCATAAATAATATAAGAATTGGTCATTTAATAATATAAGATATTCAATTTAAATCATTCATTAGTTTTGAGGCACCCTTTTTCTAAATATCACGATTGATTCTTATTTAATTTACGGATCTACAATGTTATGACAGACGAAGAGACAAATAGACATACATCGTAGTGAGATTAATTGAATCATGTTTTATTTTTGAACAGGATTCTTCAACCAGTGGGATCCCTAGGCGGTAAACTACCATAGACCCTGCTGGCCCATTTAGTCTTTTGCTCTCACGGTTTACTCCCCCACTCTCTAGACAGTCGTCATATTTAAATAAAGAGAAATTTGTAGATAATCACTAGAGATAATCTTACCTCGGATTATATACATACATTGAGGTTTCTATTTAATATTTATCTACTCGATTTCAAATGTTCATTGTATGTTCTCTTAGAATGTAGTTTCTTTTGACAACAAGAATATAAAGAGAGAAGATATTTAATAAATTATTGTTTGACCTCTAGTAAAATGTTTGTTTGAAATAATAATACATAGACAGACACACAAAAAGAAAAGAAATATGGATTATGTATGTTGTGTGTTGAAAGTGTAGGTACATATTTCAATTTTCGTCACGTATAAAAAGGAGAAAATAATTTTTAAAGACTTAGGTGTCGGTTCAAGGTGAAACATTTTTAAATAATCAGTAAGTAATATTTCAAGGTAGGTTTCAGAAAATATTTTGTGAAACCTACCTTGAATTTTTGCTTACTGATTATTTGAGGAGGTTCGGGACAGCTTATCTATCTGGTTGATCTTCGAAAAAATCTTTTGTATTTCTGCAGAGTGACAACTTCTGACTACTAAATTTTTAAATAAAAAAATTGTTAATAATGAGGTTAATTTGAAATAAAAATCTTTGTTTTGATAATATTAATAAAAAGAATATTGAGATGAATTTTTTCTCATTATAAAAACATTTATTTAACACAAAAACGATTTCAACAAATAGAGTTGGAATTCTACACTAGTGCTTTTGTTAAATTCTGTTGGCTACAAATAACTCTTTATTTTTTACATTTATGAATAACTAATTAACTAGACCAGTGATTCTCAACCTTTTCTTTGTTGCGGCACACTTTTAACAATTTCAAAATTTGACGGTTCACTAACAATAATTTAAAAGAATTTTACTTTTACCTATAAAATCCTGTGTTAATGTGTTTATGATAGTAATTTTCAATGTGAAATAAAATAATATGTACTACAAAGACAACATGATGATTTGACTCTTAATTATAAATTAATTATAAGAATACATTTAAGGCGAAATTTGAGCTTGATTATTTTTGATAATTTCGTTTATATTTGGTCGTAAAAATGATAATGCCACTCTCATTTTGTCATATACATTTAAAAGTCTCGATTTTTTTTTCGTTTTTATATTGGTTAATGCTGAAAATCCGAATTCGCACAAATAAGATGTAGAAAATTGTAATAATATTTTTAGATCTTTTTTGGCTATTATGGAATAATCACATCTAATATTAGTCCAAAATAAATTAATTGACTCTTCTGAATGTTTTGAAATTAATTCTCGATTATTAAAAAACGAAATAAATTTACATTGTTTGCATTTCTAAAATTTGGCGGAAACTTCATCAATTTCGCGGCACACTTCAAGAATTTCGCGGCACAGTGGTTGAGAATCACTGAACTAGACTGTCAAATCTATTGAAAAATTTATCATTTGATTCATATAAATTTGTTGAAAATGGTATAATTTGTATAGAAGTTATAGCCCTTTTAAAAGCTCAGTCCATTTACTTCCATGTTAAAAGGACAATTTACAATAATTTATTTCTGGGTAATGGGACAGACGATCAACTTCAAATTTCGGGAATAAATATTTAATACATCAATGATTCGATGGTAAAAATTTGAAAATTTTCTTATTAAAAATTATAAACAGTCCCGAACCCCCTTAAAGGAGACAACTATTATTACGAGCCTGTGGTTACGACCGCGACAATAATTCATATTTAGAGCTACACTTATTATGTTCCTGACGGAATAAGGATCGCTCAAGATCAGGACCGGCGTGACCTTTTGCGGGGCCGGGTTCAAAAATTTGCGGGGCTTGAATACACATTCAAATAATACACCTAAATTTTACATCGAGGAATTAATTATTTACAAATGCTGTTACAAATTATATATTTTTTATAAGATGAATATTAAATAAAATAAATTCAATCCAATAATAATATTAAATAAATTTAACTGCGACTCGTGGACAAACTTCCAAAAATTGGGGAGACTTATCTATATTTTTTAAGTAGTTTTTTAAACAATTCCAAGTAATATTTTTTCACATCCATAATTCGCTTTCAAGGGGCAAAAAACTCAATGATAGTAGAAAATCTCTAATCATGTATGACTTTTGCAAAAAACTATTGATGTAGTTTAATTTCTCTAAAAAGTACATTTCTCTGAGAGCGTCTGGATTTTTTTTATCTAAAAGTAGTTTCCAGGATATGAAGAACTTTGACGATTTTTGTCACTCATTTAAACTGAATCATCGCTATTTTTATTTATTTTATTAACACAATTGTCAACAGATTTGTTATTTCACATACTTAAGACACACTTTAGGAAAATATTTAGCAAACATAATTCCTCACTTAACAATATATATACAATAATAAGATTAATATTATCCAAATGGAATAATTAATATAATTTGTTAATTAAATAGTTCATATGTTTTTCTTCTTTTTAGTCGACGAACATTATCATCAACGTTGAGCATTTGTTTCATTTCTTGATTTTCATGTTTGTGTAGACGTTGGTGGTGTCTAATGGCATATTTGTGGATTTCTTCTGTGACTGCATCGAGGTGTAGATCTCGGTGCAGGTCACTATTTCTAATGTACCAAGGGGCATTTACAATTGTTCTTAGGACTTTATTTTGAAATTTGTGTATAATTGATAGAGATTTTCTTTAGGAGACGGACTGGTATAAATATGCAATTGGATGTTGATGAAAGCAGTCCACGGTGGTTGTAAAAAAATAAGACTATAGAGGTTTTATTATTTTACATTTATTTGTTAAACCGACGTTTCGGAGATTTATTCTCTCCTTCTTCAGGGTAACAAAAAGTCAATGAAAGTAGTTCAAAACATAATTACTTTCTGTCTCCTTTGACAATGCCAAAAAAACATTATAAAATTTTTTTCATCTCGAATAGAAAATAAAAGTAAAAAGCAATTTATATTTATATATATTTAATTGCTTTTTACTTTATTTTCTATTGGAGATGAAAAAAATTTATAATGTTTTTTTGGAATTGTCAAAGGAGACAGAAAGTAATTATGTTTTGAACTACTTTCATTGACTTTTTGTTACCCTGAAGAAGGAGAGAATAAATCTCCGAAACGTCGGTTTAACAAATAAATGTAAAATAATAAAACCTCTATAGTCTTATTTTTTTACAACCACCGTGGACTGCTTTCATCAACATCCAATTGCATTTTTGTATAATTTCTATATTGGACTTTTTTGTACAGCCCCAAAATTGAATTCCGTATGTCCATACGGGTAACAAAATTTGCCTATAAATTAAAATTTTATTTCTTACAGACAGCTCTTAATTGCGTCCAAGTAGCCAGTAAACTTTTCGAAATTTGATGTTAAGTTCTTGTTTTTTTATCTTTACGTGTCCGATTTAGTTTTGCATCTAGAGTCATACCTATATACTTAGCTGTATTGGCATAAGGTATTCTTTAGTGATTAATTTGGTTAGGAATAGTAATTATTTTTTTATAGGTAAAATTAATATGGGTTGACTTTGTTTCATTGAGCTTTATTCGCCATCGTTTGGTCCATTCGATGATTTTGTTTATGGCACTTTGTAGATTAGCTAAAAGTATCATCGCTATTAAAAAATGTCCGTTTCATGGTTTCATGGAGGCGATCGCATTACTTCACATTATATCTTATATCATTACATAGTATAGAATATACATCTAAAAGTAACAAATTATCTAAAATTGACAATTTAATCCCCCTCACAACGACTATTTAAATTATATTCAAAATGCTCGGTGGTCAGGCGTAGGTTATTTGTCATGAACTATTAGTGGGATTTAAAATAACAATTTAAATTTCCTAATTAGTGGGTTTTAAAATTTAAAAAATCATGTCGGCGTCATCGCGCAAGTATAGATAGAGATAGCTAAATAATTGACTCATCATACTTATCTGAATGGGATTGTTTGTCAAGGCCTAAAGCTGTTCATTTCTGTACAGATAATTAATTCGTAAAGGAAAAGATTAGCTTTCCTTTAATCAATCTTGATGAGGAAGAGGAGGAATAAGAGCTATAGTCCAATTTGAATCTGATTAGAGTAGTCGTCGGTAGATTAATAGCCTAAATAGGTCACATTGACATTGCGCATTTGTTTAATCCGACCCTACTGGCTACGAGGAGATCTTTTTCAACTAAAAAAAAAGTTGTTATGTGATCAGGTTACTTAATCTAAAAAAGGTCAAGGATTAAAAGAATGGACGCAGAGCAACTCGACGCTACCTTCAAGCTAAGCTGGTTGACATCAGGAAGAAAGTATCGATTTCTTTTCTTCGGAGGAAGTGAGATGAACGAGTACTCCTTCGACGTCTGTGAATAAATGATTAATCTAAAAAGTGAGAGAGTGACCCCGAAACGTTTAAATACGAATCTTATACGTTTGTACTATAGGAATACTCTGGGTGTATAGCTCTAAACCCAGGTAACACACAATATCCTCAGAATATTCTAAGAAGATTTAAATGTCCTTAGAATATCCTTAGAATATTCTGAGGATATTGTGGTTACCTGGGAATACGAGGTGTATTCAAGGGGTGGTTATATGGTTGTAAATAAAGAATAAAGTTCATATAAATATTTATCTGGAAAGTCTTCATTTATCAGCTATCCACCATTTTGATTTTTTTTTTTTTTTTTTAATAATTTATATCTCTAAAACGCTTGACTGATTGAGTTGAAATTTTGCAAAGAAATTATCAATATAAGGATATAGGATATAGTCCGGATAAAAATATTAATTAGATCCAAGTATCTGAATCAAAATGGCGACCATTTAAATTTTGTAAATTTAAATAACTCGAAAACGGTACGTTTTTTTAAAAAAATCGATTAGAGTAAATTAATAATATAGTAATTTTCACTTTTTTTATTATTTCATAAATTAATGTAGTGAGGGATTTTTTCATTAGAATCTGATCGAGGAAAATGAGTAAAATAAGCGCGGATAAAATGATCTCACTTCTTTTTTAGAGCTAAGGCATTGGACAAGTCCAGTTTATGTTTACACTGTATTATTGTATATCTCGATTAATTTAATTAGGATTAATTTTTAATAAAAGGAAACGTACCTGAAATATTCGGGATTAACTTAAAATTTTGAGATTAACAATATCAAAATAAATTGAATTCCAGTCATATTAAAATTAACTTTGGTGAAACTAGCCCTTGGAGGAACATGGCCATTAATATTTTAAAATCCAAACATTATTTAGAATTAAATATAATAATATAAATAAACATTCGGACGCTTTCCATTAATTAATTTCTTTCAGAGTTTTATTTATTTTAATTGTTATTCGAGATATTCTCCGAAAAATATGAAAATATCCTAAATAATTTAATTCGGATTAATGTTTAATATGCATAAAATATCATTGGAAGAAAATACACCTGAAATATTGCCAATAATAATGAAAAAATAAAATTCAGTTTAAAAGCAACCCGTTCTAAAAGGTGTTTTCTAGACACTGAGATATCTTATCGACATCTTAAAGACAAATTAAATACAATAAGTGCCAAATAATACATATTCTAGATCAGTGATTCTTAACAGGGGCCGCGTCAATGACATCTCTTTTTCTTCTTCTTCATCTTCTTTTTAGGCTAGGTAGCCTGTTTTCTCCCAAGGAAGAGTTGCGTCCTTCAACTTTCTGCCCATCGTTTCTTAGGTCTTCCTCTGTTTCTCTTGCGTCAGGACGGTTCTCGTGACGATTTTCGGCAGCCTGCTTTCGTCCATACGTTCCACATGCGCTGCCCATTCTCTTCTGCGCACCCTGACCCAGTCTACGATGTTCTGAATCCCACATGTTGCTCTAAGGTCTTCGTTTCTCAATTTATCCAACAATGTTTTCCCTTGTATTGCTCTGATGACCCTCATTTCTGCCGTCTGGAGTAAGTTGTTGTGTCACTGTTGTGTCCGCTCTCGCTTCAATTCCGTATGTTAAGACAGGTCTCACACACGTCTTGTAGATTTTGGTTTTACTTTCCACGGACATATGTTTATTCTTCCATATGACATTATTAAGGCATCCGGCTATACGCGTCCCTTTTAATATTTGGTGCTTAACTTCTAGATTCAAGTCCCTATTGCTGGATATTTCAACTCCCAGATAATTGAATTTAGGGACTTGCTCAATTAGTGATCCCTGAAGGTTGATATTACAGGTCAGATGTTCTCTATTTACTACTAAGCATTTTGTTTTGGATGTTGATATTTGCATATTGAGGATTCCGCCATGCAATTGAAGGCATCTAAGAGATCTTGGAGACTTTCTTCATTCTCCGTTACCAGAACTGCGTCGTCGGCATAACACACTAGTGGTATAGATGTTTCGCCCATTTTGTAGCCTAGCCGAGTTGGAATGTCCTCTATAATCCTGATCCTATAATCCATAACCACATTGAATAGCATCCCAGATAGCAATATTGGACTTGCCGCAAACTTAACTTTTGTTTGAATTTAAATTGTCATGTCAAATATGACAAGATAAGTTTGTGGTAATTTTGCAGCAATCTTGAATGTTCAAGGGTGAATTATTAAGTTTTTATCTAACTTGCTACAAACTATGCTTACTTGCTTGTTCGTTGGCGCCATCTAGCCTCAAATATATTATAATATATTTATCTATAATTTAATGTCTTTTTATTTTTTTGAACTTAAGATTCTTCTATTTAATCTCCTATTTTTATATCTACTGTACTGAAATATTTTTGCTTTATCCATAGGAAGTTTCAACAAGAAGGTAAGCTTTTAGATTACATATATGAGTGCTACTTGCAGCATCTGATGGTTTGACAAAACTCTATAATTCACTAATAATTTTATGTCTTAAATATTATAAGTAATCTTGTTTATTTGTTTCAGACTAGAGAGAGAAAATAAGGTCAAATACAAAATAAGATTTAAGAAATGACAAAGAGAAAATGTTTTTTTTTATATTTTATTATTTGATTTTTTATAATTTTAATAAAATAAAAAGGATTAAAAAAAGATTAAATCAATGGTTTGTTTTTTGTTATTTTTTTCCCTTGTATTTTCCTGCCCAATATTTACTTCTTCTAATTTAACAATGAATCAGCCAATAAGGTAGAAGCACCTATCGTCTATTGATGGCATTCACCTAAAGATGACATTCTCCAAGGAACAATAAGTAAATAACTGATTTTTTAAATTATAGTCGATTTTCTTTTAGTAGGTTAAACTTACTTATGTCAATGTTGCATATACTTTACAAAAATAAACACCCTGCAAGTATGTTAAGACAAAGTTGCATATGCTTTGCAAAAACAAACAACATGCAGGCTTGTCGCTGCGAAACTAGGAGGTTTGATTCAAACTTGCCTCAAGTGTATATACTTGCCACAAGCTTTCGCTTTTGGCACATCAAACTTGTTGCAAGTTGGATTGAAGTTTAAATTGCTATCTGGGATAGAACTAAGTGAATCCACCTGCCTAACTCCGCGCGAAAGAGCAATAAGATCAGAATCTCCCTGTTTGGATTTTATTTTAGCAGCGCAATGGGTATTTATTTCGACTATTAATTTAACCAGTTGGGATGGCACATTCCTTCTAATCAAACAGTCGGCGACGTCTTTCAGACGAACTCTATCAAAAGCCTTGCTAAGGTCCACAAAACAAAGGAAGGAAGGTTTGTTAAACTCGATGGCCTTTTCGGCTATTTGTCTAACAATAAATACTGCATCGGTTGTTGATCTATTCCTGCGGAAACCCTGTTGTTCTTCTCTGGGTGATATATGAGTAAGCAGTTTATTTAGGACGAGTTTGGAGAGCAGCTTAAGTGTAGAGTTCAACAAATTTATCCCCTATAGCTCTCTGGGGCTTTTTTATTACCCTTTTTAAAGACGGGTATTATTGTGCTCACTTTCCAATCCGCAGGTATTTCTAGTAGAGTAAAGATATTTTGGGGCAATGAGGTAAGTTGGTTAATCAGCTGCTGCCTTGTAGTTGGACGTTGGATCGCCAAAGGCTAGAGGAAGAAAACCTTGATCACAAATTACCCGGTCCTCCTGGTGGGGGTTGAGGGGAGGGCTAGCAACCCACCCTCGTAAAAACAATAAAGCCGCTCTACAGAACCCAAAGGAAGAATTTTAAATTGAATTTAGAAAATTATACATTTCACAGAAATCTACCAAATGTGGGAATAAATCTTGCAAGTGTATTACCATTCTCTTTTCTTAGGAATATTACTTTCTGAAACATTAGATTGAAATATAAAATGTCCTGAATCTATGTTGCCAATTTATAGATTTTTTTCTACCTATTCAGCCCCTTCATGAGTACCTTGAGAATTTAATTTTATTGGAATACAAAATTCTTCAATTATGTGCCTATGGATATATTTAATATTGCATGGATTCAAAATTGGAGGGACGTTTTACGTTGACTGCCCTGACATCTGGCGGATTTATTGTATTTGCCATTATTTCATCTAAGGAAACCAACATTTCTCATTATCTTTTTTTATGTCATTTCACTTATATAGTTTTATTAAATTAAAAACTACTCCATTCATTATTATAATCTTTTAATTGTTTGTTTGATTTTGAAGAAATTATATCAATTATGGCTGAAATTGAAATCTTGGAACAGAAATATCCGATTTATACAGGTTAGTTTTCTCCTTTGTCATGGAATATAAATAAAATGTTTTTTTTATTTATTAAATAATTAATTGTTATCTATATTGACCATTGTTAATTTTTTATTATTGATTTCAATTAAACAGTTTAATAGAAAAAGATCATTCTTGCCTCGAATGGATCAGAATCCAATGCAGGTTTTAGAAATCTTGAACAGATAATATTTAAGTACCTGGAGGCACCGAGCGACTTCTTCCTTCAGTTAAAAGCTTTATTTTAATATTATTTTTAATTTAAAATTCTGATAAAAAGGTCGATTTTTATTTGAGAGCCTTTTTCAAATTAAAAAAATACAAATATATATATATAATATCTTCAAATTTATATGGGTGCTGGGAGAAATTTGGGTCAGTCGGTCGACCGGGTCAATCGCGACATTGAGGCGGTCGCTGATTGGTCGAGTGTGAATGGACTCCAGCTCAATCCTCTCAAGACCTAAGCATTGTGGATTTCAAATAGAAGAGTGGTGGCACCTCCCCCAATTAGGGTCTGCGGATCTATGATCCCCTATTCAGATTCTGTGAGAGGTTTGGGAGTCCATCTGAACGGGCGATTCACTTGGGGCGACTAGAATTCTGGGGATGAACCTCGGTGCCTTCCGTCAGTATAGGTATGCTAAGTTTGTGTACTGGGTCCTCTTGGGACGTGCACCGGACTACCTATGTCGAACCCTGGCCTGTGGCCCGTCAACACATGCGCGCGCTCTGTTCTGTCCGCCACATAGAAGCAAAATGATGGCGGATTCATTTGAGGTCACTGCGACCAAGGTTTGGAACGCACTGCCACTCAACTTGAGGAAGATTGGGCGCCCAGAAGTATTCGAGGCAGAACTACACAGGCACCTAGCTTAACATATATTTTTTATTTTTTGTTTTATATCCTATTTATTATATTTGTTTTCATATCCTATATATTGTAATTTTTTGTTTTCAAATCATATATATTGTAATTTTTTTGTTTTTATATCCTATAATATATTGTAATTTTTTCTCCCTCTATATTTTGTATTTTTTAATTTTTGTTTCATATATTTAGTATGTATTTTTCTTTTTATTTTTTTATTTTTTCTTGTATTATTTTAATTAATTTTTTTGTAAATATTCTGGTCTAAAATTGTACAGTAAAGGGGATAGATGGCCCTACAGATACAATTTATAATAAATAAATCCATCAAGTTGTTAATTAGTAGAATCTAAATGCATGACTTTTAAAATATTTTTAAATTAACATTATTTATTAATTATATAACTGTTTTTTTGAATATTATTCTTAATTAGACTACACTACAAACACGGCCTTAAACATTTATATCTAACTAAAAATCGCAATATTATCTTTTTCAGGGCCACATTTCTTGTGCAGTGATTGTCTTACGAATTTTATTAGTGAAGAATTCCTGAACAAACATCAAAAGAAATGCATACATAGGAAATTACATTTAATTTTAAAAATGAAATTTCAATTGAGACGAAATACATCAGCTGAGGGTAAGTTCATTTATTTGATTAACAACCTTGGGAGAATTCTCCTACAACTTTTCTTCGAATTCTAATTTAGATGAAAATAGGCCTCTCTCTCTTTGTCCTCCATCTCGGACACCATTAGGACATTTGAGAGAGAAAACGTTTTAAGATTTTATTTCTTTTAATTTCCATTGATTAATGAATGCAAAATTATAATTCCTTAGCAAACTACAAACTATTTATCTAACGATATTATTAAATGATTTCACAATTAAGAATAAGAATAATAATCCTGAGGTCGTGAAATCCTCGGTACTTGTGTATTAACGCCACCGCAGCTATAGATTTAGCGGTTTTTAAATTTCACCAATCTACAATCTAAAATTTTTGAGATAAATCATAAAATAGAATAAATCAGTTCCCCTCTGTCAAAAAACAACTTGAATAGGTTCGGTTTATGATCTCGGTTCGATTAGATAAAAAATGCGTTCCCAAACAAACCTTGCGGTGGCGTTAATGTACCCGCATTTTTTATCTAATCAAACCGAGATCATAAACCGAACCTATTCAAGTTGTTTTTTGACAGAGGGGAACTGATTTATTCTATTTTATGATTTATCTCAAAAATTTTAGGTGTTGGTTATAGTATGGTCTTTTAAAAGTATGAGGCTCGCAAGGAGCAAAAATGATTACATGAGGGATGTAAAATTTTACTGAGAGCTTTCCCACAATTTGAGAAAGATATAGAGAAAAACGAAGGACCGGGTTTATATCTATTGTTTAGCTTAACAACGAGGTTGTAAGGCTCGCAGCGAATAGGTTGTAAATCTATTCCACTAAACAATCGATATCAAATTATAGCTTCGATAGGGACGCTAAGTTCTTTTTAACATATATATACCTGTTCGAACTCTTAAGCTCAAAATTAGTATCTTTAAGGATGGATGTCTATAGGAAAGAAATGAAAGATAAATTTCTCTTTAACAAAAACTATATTTTTTAATGTAAAATAATGAATGTGTTGTTAATAAAAACAAAGAAAATTAACTTAGATTGTATATATACGTAGATATATATATATACACTTTATAACTAAATACTTAAACTTTTAGACATATAATATATTTTATTATATGTCTAATTACAAATGAATGGTTTCAGTGGTGGTAAAGGGCAGCCTCTGAATTATCTTGGAGAGATGAATAGGTGTTCTTTTGCTTCAGAACCAATGATGATAAATGCTTTTGAGTGTAGGTACCTTTGGTGTACACACTTTCAATAATGTAAAAACCTTAAGAGAATTGGCTGTACTTTCATTAAACCTTCATTGAATTGATTTTACCTTCAGGCCACTTTTTTGACTGCTTGCTTATTTCAAACTATAACTTACTTTTATTTAGTTAATAAACTAAATATTAATTGACTATGACGAAAAATTATATATAGTCGAATGAATATACCAGCGTAAAATGTGGTGCGATATTGATTGAGATGTTGACTCGAAGAAGTTTGAAATAAGAAGAATGGCAATATACGATATTATTTGGAGCCTGGGATCAAAAGGATGCATCTTAGGGTGTTTCTAGGGCACAAAAATCCCTAGCGCCGAGAAACCGAATTGGCGTGGATTTTGAATTTTCTATATGATTACTTATATTTAACCAGGTGTAGATTGGCGAAATTTAAAAACCGCCAAATCTGTAGCTGCGGTGGCGTTAATACACAAGTACCAAATCCTTTGACATATATATTTAATTATCTACTAAAATCTTTGATTAAATTGACCTTGAAAGTTTCTTTTTTGCCGAGAGTAGCAGAATTTTTATAAATTAAAGGGGACAATAAAAAAGGATGTTTTCTGCTGGAAAAATAATCTTTATAAATTAATAAAAAAATTATTTTTCCCTTTAATTTAAATTGACCTTATTCATCTAAGGCCCTTCGCTCACGGGGCGTAATGCGTAAGAGATTAGATATCAGAGAAATTATTTTACTCCACTCTACTCATAATATTCTAACGACTTTCAAGCCCTCCAATTCATTCTCATTTCTTTTTTTTCAAAATTAAAAGATAAAGACCCTCTATTTAATCAAAATCGATTGCTTAAATTGCAAAGGGATATATATATTGGGCAGACAAAACAATATTTAAAGTCTACGAGCACAAATATTCGATTAACAAAAGGTCAGATATAGATTGCTTTTAAAATATTTATAATTTTTTATTTTTTATTGGGTGGGTAATCTCATCTCCAAGACAATCTGTAACATTGTATATTTTTTAAATATTTATTTGTTTATACAGGGTGTCTGGTGGCAAATTTATGTTTTTAAATACGATTATTTCAAAAAGTAATAAATGCTGTGGTGGGAGGGTGGCACCGTTGGAATTATCGTTCGTGCGGATTTGTCAGTCTCGATGTCGCAATGGTCGAGTGAGCATCGCGCGTTCGCTGTGGAGACATTTTTTAAGAGTAATGATTCTTACGTAAATCCCATTTTTTGAAGCGACGAGGCTCATTTTCACTTAAACGGCCACGTCAACAAGCAAAACTTCCGTTACTGGTCTCCAAGAAACCGCAACCCTCGATTGAAACATCAAAAACCATTGCATTGCCCCATTGCCCCAGGGTAACTGTTTGGTGTGCCTTATCCACGCATGAGATAATTGGACCATTTTTTTTCGAAAATTCTCGAGGCCAGGCGAAAGACTCGACGGAAGACATCTGGAGGACATACTCTTTAAAAAATAAAATCCGCCTTTCTATTCTTTGGTTCAACGCTCTTAATAAAACTTTATGTCAATTATTACGTTTTTTATTTAAGTTTGAAAATTTAAATCTGCTACCAGACACCCTGTAGTTGCTCTCATAATTTTTTAGAAGCAACTTAACTAGAAACATTTCATTACCTTCGATAAAGGGAGAATTTCTCCTGAAATGTTTGGCTTTTTAATAAAAAACGTTTTCGATCGTTTTACAAACGAGTTTTTCATTTGAATTTTACAAAAAAACAATCAATAAATTCCTTTAATACATGTAGTTACATATTTGTATTAAACGCTAAATAAATAAATTTTGCTTCTCTCTATTGCAATTCTTTTGTCGCAACAATCAGCCGACAATGAAAATTCCTTTCTAAGTACGGATGCACCCGTTTTCTCAGAGTCCTTCTTTTCATCCGTCGATACCAATGAAACATAACAATGAAGTTCCTCATTACTTGAATCGCTGCTTAAAACTGCTCATTCTAAAAACTTGAAGAGAGAGTTTTGTACCTTCTCGCTTTCGAGATGACTGCAATAAAAATCGCCCCGTGAGCGGAGGACATTGCAGAGGACGCATGAGTGAAAAATCTCTCCGATAACTTATCTCTTACGCTTCTCTTGCATTACGCTCCTTGAGCGAAGGGCAACCATTTTAGAAAAATATAGGCGATATGAAGACCGGAGTTATTCTTTAAAATTTTAGAAAAAAAATCCATCTATTATTCAAAAATAAAATACTAAATTGTTGTATTAATTATAAAAATACTAAACCTAGAATAAACTTTACTGCTCTATATTAAATTTTAATCTCTTAAATTCATCTCATCAATACATTTATTTTTTTCCAGATAACCGAACTAAGAATGAAACTGAAGATTATTTCTGTGAGGAATGTTTCTCTGGATTCCTATCATTGTCTGATTTCGAAAGCCATATACAGGAAGGCCATTCAGAAGAAGTACTCTTCACAAGTCATCTGAGCGATCGGAAATACGGTGCTGAAACCAAATCGGAACCCCTTATTGACATGATTCCTCAGAGCGAGGAGGCTTCTAAAGTGACCTTACATAAGCGATATAATGCCGCCAAACAGTCTTTAAACTGTCCTAACGATCAAGAAAAATTGAAATCTAAACCAACTAATCAATGTCTGGGAACTCATTCTAATAACAAGCATACAGTCCAAAAGCCTTTCGTCTGTGATCAATGCGAAAAGAGTTTTTCACAAAAAGGTGTTCTCAAAAGGCATTTACGAATTCATACCGGTGAAAAGCCTTTCGTGTGTATTTTATGCGATAAGGGTTTCTCATCAAACACTGATCTCAAAAGGCATTTGAATATTCATACAGGGGAAAAGCCTTTCGTTTGTGATCAATGCGAGAAGGGTTTTTCACAAATGAGTAATCTCAAGACCCATTTACTTATTCATACAGGCCAAAAGCCTTTCGTCTGTGATCATTGCGCTAAATGTTTTATACAAAAAGGTGATCTCAAAACGCATTTACTAATTCATACCGGCGAAAAGCCTTTCGTCTGTGATCACTGCGAGAAGGGTTTTTCAAAAAAAAGTGATCTCAAAAGGCATTTACTTATTCATACCGGCGAAAAGCCTTTCGTGTGTGGTCACTGCGAGAAGGGTTTTTCGGATAAGGGTAATCTCAAAAAGCATATGAATATTCACTCCTAGAAAATTGTCTTTATTGCTTCTATTTCAAATAACTAAATTAAATAAAATTCAGAAATGTCCAACAGATAAAATAATTATATTCGAAGCATTTGAAACTGATCTCCGATGACCAACAGTCATTAAGATTCAACCTTTATGTCTACTGACACTATTTGTACCGGGTGATTCAATAAGGGTGACGAGGTACCGTATCTCAGGAACTAATAATCGTAGAAGTTTGGGAAAAAAATCCTTCAGAGGAAATCGGCCAAGAAAAATTGCTGGAAATATTTTTTAAGTTCATACATCCACCACTAGGCGGCTAAATAGCTTCAATCGTATAAAAAATGCAATTTTCTCGAAAATTTTCCAATATAAGTTTAAAAATGAATACTCTCACGCTGATACCACCATAATAGTCCATCTTTTTGATAAATGAATTTTTATTGTAGGACGTAAAATAAAGGCGGGAGGGGATGCTAAACTTTTATGGACTCTAGTGTCTATAACTTAAGTTTGACTTAACGGAAATTTGTTAACAAGGTCTGGTTCAAGAAAGGAAGGTTTGGTAAATAAAATAAAAAAACATCCATGCCATTCTAGTTCTTGCCGCCCTCGCTAAGGGGCGTGTTTTATAAAGTTAAACGTTTTATTAATTTTGCTCCGAAATCTTAAATGGAACCGTATAATTATTTTATTAGATTCAGAAAGTAGATCAAATTTGCAATAAAATTTGTTCAAACCGCATGTCGATATCTCCATTCGTTTAACAGTTATTGCTTAAAGAATATTTTATTAACTAATTTATTAAAGAAACAAAATAGGTAATTGAGTTTTCAATTTTTTTTTAAGTTTCGTAGTCAAGCATGGCATGGACAAATAAAAAAACAGTTTAAAACTTTGTTCTTATTTTCATTTAATCACAAAAATAATGATAATAACGCTTTTTTACTAATGCTTTTCTGTCGCCTGTGAATAGGTATTAAATTTCAAAAATGCCTAATTTCTTAGAAGGCCGTGAAAGACTTGGTTGACAGTTTCTATGGAAACGGCATTTTTCACAAATAGATGTCAATGTTGTAATTGTTATTTTATTGTTTGTTATGTTATATCATTATTTTTGTGATTAAATGAAAATAAGAACAAAGTTTTAAACTGTTTTTTATTTGTCCATGGCATGCTTGACTACGAAACTTAAAAAAATTGAAAATTCAATTACCTATTTTTATTTCTTTAATAAATTAGTTAATAAAATATTCTTTATGCAATAACTGTTAAACGAAAAAAGATATCGACATGCGGTTTGAACATATTTTGTTACGAATTTGATCTACTTCTGAATTTAATAAAATAATTATACGGTTCCATTTAAGATTTCAGAGCAAAATTAATAAAACGTTTAACTTTATAAAACACGCCCCTTAGCGATGGCGGCAAGAACTAGAATGGCATGGATGTTTTTATTTTATTTACCAAACCTTCTTTTCTTGAACCAGACCTTGTTAACAAATTTCCGTTAAGTCAAACTTAAGTTATAGACACTGAGTCCATAAAGTTTAGCCCCTCCCGCCTTTATTTTACGTCCTACAATAAAAATTCATTTATCGAAAGAAGGACTATTATGGTGGCATCAACGTGGAGTATTCATTTCTAAACTTATATTGGAAAATTTTCGAGAAAATTACATTTTATACGATCGAAGCTATTTAGCCACCTAGCGGTGGACGTATGAACTTAAAAAATATTTCCAGCAATTTTCTTGGCCGATTTCCTCTGAAGGATTTTTTCCCAAACTTCTACGATTATTAGTTCCTGAGATACGTACCTCGTCACCTTATTGAATCACCCGGTACATCTCCCGTTGTATATATTGTATGCTTCTTTCGCTTGAAAATTAAACAAATATTACTCTCTGACATGTTTGCATATTTATTTTACCTAAATTTGTCCTGTTTATATCTTAACTTACTTTTTCAATTATATTCATGGATTATAATAAAATATAACTTGATAAGTAAATATGAAATAATTACTCCTTACGCATGACAAATGAAATTCCCTGCAAATACTCTCAAAGTCTTAACATTTTACAAAGATAATATCACACATACTTACCTATATCCTAGTATGAGAAAATTTAATAGTCCAAGAGCTGGTGACACATTTTTGAGTACGGATTTGACCCAACTAGAAATAATGCGTAATAGTACCGTCTATGATAGTTGTACAAGGTGTTGTAGAGTATATTTGTTTATGTTATTGTTAGAATTATTATCATTGTTGTAAAAAAAGAGGAGTTGTAAATGAAACTGAAATTCAATATGCTCAGATCGAGAAAGAGCTTTTGGCTCTCTCATTTGCGTGTGAAAAATATCATTTTTATATATATGGACATATGGATGTCAAGATATTCACAGACCATATGCCACTGTTGTCAATTATTAATAAACCTATGAATAACATTAAAAACAATAGGATTAAAAGATTAAAAATGAAGTTAATGGTTTATCAGTTTGAGCTAAATTATCGCTCAGGAAAAAAAATGTATGTAGGATCCAGCCAAGCCAACTTGGTCCGAACTAGTTTTGCCCTTCCGTCAAATGAACTTCATCTGAGGCCCCTGCTGCCTCATCAGCTATGAGCGACAATCTCGCAGCCGCCTAGCTAGCTGTCCGTCAAATCCGAGCAGGAGCTTAGCAGATCTTCACAGCCATTTCATTGCCAAGTTTCAGTAGGATTTCCACGCAGCCCCCCAAGTAAGCAAGCAATCCCCCAGTGGCTCCACCACCCCAATCTGCACCTGTTCAACCCCCTCCAGCGAAGAGCTAGCTTTCCCCTCGAGTTGCGCACGCACGCCCCCTCACGCTACAAGTCAAAATCGTCGCCACACGACCAGCTAGTCCCGGATTGGCCATATTAACAGATGCGCTGATTGGCTGTTCCAAGGACCTATCGTCAGCAGCCCTAGATGTCAACTCAACGCCTATAAAGATCGTCTCCCAAGTTAAAGACAGGCAGTTACGATTTCCCCTCCGACACGAACAGTTCATCCCAGAGTTCTATCAGTTATATCAGCAGTGTGTGTAAAGTACATATATTATCCGAGTGTAAAGAGTCAGTTATAAGTTTACCGAAGATTTAAACTGCAAGCTTCAAGAAGTATTTTTCTACTCAAGATAAACAAACATTCTCAAGTTACATTTATAAAGCATTTTGTTATATTATTATTATCGAAAAGCATTTAATAAACCATTATTATTGAAAATACTTGAGTCTTTCTTCGCCTGGTTTAAGCCACCTAGAATAATCCCTACATGTATATTGCTGATTTTCTTTCAAGATGTGGTGTGAAAACTGAAGAACCGATAGATAAAACAATGCAGTATGTGGTGCACTGCGTGGGAGCGTCAAGGGTCAATTTAAGCCAAGAAAGGTTTATTCAGTTTAAGCAAGAAACTGAAAGTGATGAAGTTTTGGGGGAAGTATTGACATTTTTAAAAAAAAAGGATGGCCAAATCCACTTAAATTGGATGAAATAAGACATTTATACGAGATTAAAAATGATTTAACGGTTGAAGATGGTTTAATTTATTATGAAGATAGATTAGTCGTCCCGAAAAAATTGAGAAAATTTATAATTAACCTTTTACATGAAACTCATCTAGGAAGTAATAAAATTAGAAAAATAGCTAAATTGAAACAAATTTTTAGTCGCTATGGAATTCCTGAAGTTGTGATTGCGGATAATTTGCCTTTTGGAAGCTTTGAAATGAAATCATTTGCAGAAAAATGGAATTTAAAAATTGAAACTTCAAGTCCATTTTACCCTAAAAGTAATGGTTTAGCAGAAAAAGCAGTTGGAATAGTTAAGTCAATGTTAAGAAAGTCAAAAGAGACCGGTCAAGATATAGAACTGTTTCTATTAAATTACAGAAATTCTCCAGTGGCTAATCTGCACTTTTCGCCCTCTCAAATGCTCAATAGCAGAATAATGCGATCAAAATTACCCATTTCTTTTAAGAACTTTAAACCAAATTTAGTTCCTGAAAGTGTATATGAAGATATGACCAAAAGTTTAGCTGTTCAAAAAGAATATTATGATGTCAATGCAAGGGGGATTATAGAATTTGAGGAAGGAGAAAAGGTGTTGGTTCAAGACATTAACAGTAAAATTTGGAAACCTGCAATAATTAGGACAAAGTTAAAACAACCCAGATCGTATATTGTTGAAACGGAAGATAAAAGGTGCTATAGAAGAAATTCTGTTCATATCAAAAAACTAAAATAAAATATAGTTTCTTTCAGAAAAAGGGAGATGTTGTAGAGTATATTTGTTTATGTTATTGTTTATGTTTTTGTTAGAATTATTATCATTGTTGTAAAAAAAGAGAAGTTGTAAATAAACATAGAAAATATTGGTTGATATATTTTCCAGTCTTTATTTTATAAAATAACTAGCTGCAAGGCCCGCCTTCGGCGGCCCTCGTACCCCACCCTCACCCTCCACTCCTACCCACCACACCCCCTAAACCCACCCAGCACCCCCCACCATGCCCAACCCCCGCCCCCACACCACCACCCCAACACTCCATTCCGCACCCTAAACCACTAAGCCCCCTCGCCCCAACCCCCGCCCCCAAAACCCTCCAGCACCCGCACCCCACCCCGCACCATGCACCCATTCCCAACCCCTGCCCCACACCACCACCCGCACCTCACCCACCTCGTACCCCGCACCCCATCCACCCCGGACCCCACCCCGCGCCCTCCAACCCTGCGCACCACACCCCCGCCTTGGTCCCTGGACCTCACCCACGCTATGCCCCCTGGACTCCACCCCGCACCCCCACCCCCATTCCACCCCCACTCCACCCCCGCACCCAGTTTTTGCATTTTTAGCCTTCTAGTGACCCACAGATTATGTATACAAAATTTGGTTGAGTTTGGTCCAAGAGCAAGAATTTTCATTTTTTGACCCCACCCCCCCATTTTGGGTGGTTAGTTTTTGCATTTCTAGCTCTCTAGGGGCCTACAGATTATGTATACAAAATTTGGTTGAGTTTGCTCCAAGGGCAAGAATTTATATATTTTTCTCCTTCCCCCCCCCTTTTTGGGTCGTTTTTGGGGGGAATTTTTTTAAACAAATGTTGTCAGAAATCACATCCCCTACAACTTTGCTCATTATAAAATTTCCCGTAGAGTTAATAGTTTAAGAGTTATTTGATAATTTTCATTCGTGCACCCCCCCAAACCCCCTTTTGGGGTCAAAATATCAAAACGTTATATAGCTAAAAACGTAAGTTAGAAGACCTCTGATACAAATATGAAATTTCATAATAATCCCTTCAGCCGTTTTGACGTGAATCGTGAGCAACTTTTCGCGGAAACCACTGAAACAGACAGACAGACAGACATGAATTTTGTTGAGGGTGTTTTCGTTCATAACTTTTCTTGAAACGTGTGCAACCAAAATTTGGCGTGATTTGGACCAATGTACAGACAAAACCTTAATTTTATATATATAGATAGATAGATTAAACACAAGGAATGGCCATTCTGGCTGGTCTAAGCAGGTGGACCAGGTACTGCGCATGGTGTGAGTGCGATAAGAAATACATATGTGTTAAAAAAAAATTTGACCCACAATGAAATTATAAAAATTATAATTTATAGTCAATTATAAACATAATATATTCACCCCAGACCATTTGAGTGGTGGGAGGTGGAAACAGACCACCCAAAGTGTATTTTTACAACATGCAAAAAAATAGCATCATGCTATTGGGGGCTTTTTAATGATATTATTTTATCAATTATCATTAATGCTATCAGTGATATTATAATCTATTATTTTGTTCTGTATTATCTATATCTGTTCTTATTAAACGAGCAAAAATTATTTGTTTGTATATAGGTATATATGTATTTGTATCTTAGTTCTATTTTGAAAACGGATTTTGATGAAACAAAATCTATTAACAAATTTTGAGGATTAGAAAACGATCTGGCTAGGTCTGGACCTCGACAAATTTCATCTTAATTGATCTTTTCTTAATTAAAGTAATTATTTATAGATAAAAATCTCAATAAAAAAGTTTGTTTACATTGTTTTCAATTATCTTTTATTTATTAATTGGTTTTTTTAATTTTAAAACCCACTAATAGGTTATACCAAATATTAATATATTATATTAAAATTAGGAATTTTTGTTGATTGATTGGATTGGAGATGAGATTGGAGAATCAATCAATTATCGGAAAAAGAGGTTTTTTTCTTTAATTAGTTTTCCTCTTATTAAAAACAAGGACTAAAAAGATGATCAAGGACACTCGATGGTGGAGAAGTAATCTCCGGAATCGAAGCTAAAATACAATGTATACATTAATTCATGTAAATTAATTGATTTAATAAATAAATTTTATTGATTAAAAAAAAAAATTTTGTTTGTTTGTTTTTAAGTAACGAGGTGTCTAATATGTTTACAAATAAAGTGGTTGAAGTGGCTTTTTTTTATATAACTTGAAAACAAATCTTATTTAATTTTATGTTTTTATTTCAGATCCTATACGATTATTTTATTAACAATTTCATTATTTCTCACGAATTAGCAAAATGAGGTAATAGGATTTGTTTTTGACGAGCGGGAAGAACAGACAGATGGACACACATTATTTTTTCTTTCACATTTATATTCTAAAAAATTAAATGTGAAGTATTGCGATGGCCTGTCTGTCTCCTGACACTGAGAGATTCTATCTCAGAGATCAAAAAAGTTAATTTCATTTTGTAACTTCTAGGTGGAAGGAATCGATGCCTTTAATAGTTGGAAAGTGGAACCGGATATTGTGGTCCCCAGAGGCCAAAAAGCCTCCAAAAATCTACTGTTCAGGACGTATGTATTTATTTGCCACCCCTGCGTTACTCAACCCTAAGTCTCAGAGCTTCCAAATTCGAAGCTTAAGCTCGATAGTACCTGGAGGCACCGAGCGATGCTCGGTAACTTCTTCCTTCAGTTAAAAGCTTTATTTTAATATTATTTTTAATTTAAAATTCTGATAAAAAAATTTCAAATTAAAAAAAATACAAAATAATATATAATATTCGCCCACTGTACCCCCACCCCCCACCTCCACCCCGCTCGACCCCACCCCAGAAACCTCGCCCTACCCCCGGATCCCCCACCACTGAACCCCACCTCCTGCACCTGTTTTGATTCAACCATATGATTCATTTTTATTCATCCAATTGTTAATAAATAAAACCTATCAAAACGTGTTGTTTTTTCAGAAATTTGAGACCTGCTTATGCGAAATATATTTTTAAATAAATTCTTGATTATTTTTTATTCTATTAAATAAATAAAATTCTTTATAAAATCAATTATAAAACGTTTATTAATATTTCTAACGTTTATGGAGAACAAAATATGTTAAAATCCACAATCACAATACTTCTTCAAGGCCTTTGAGAATAAAGGATTAACCTGACCCATTGTCTGTCTGTGGACAAAAGAAAAGATAAACCCTTTTTAAATCCCTAAGAATGGAATTTTTCTACCTGAGAATAATTAATTTGATTACGAAAAAAACCCCATCAAAAACAATTTTGTCGAAGATGAGACCGTGACAGATCGAATTGTCATCCCAAAAACCCCCTAACCCTTGAATTTCATTAAAATCGGTAGAGTCGTTTTCAAAAATAGAACCAAGATACAAATATATATACAAACAATCAAATAAATATATAAATAAATATACAATTTTTGCTCATTTAATAAGAGTAGATAGACTACAAGGAGTACATTTTTTTACTTAGGGAAAGTGGTGTAGGTTTTAGGTGATACATGATATTAATTAATAAAGTAAAGGGAGTGTAGTTTCACAGTTTTTAATCTGCTTTACAGCTGCTCCTTTCAGTGAGGTTTATCTTAGTCACCGGATCACGGTACAGGAGCTGGATTGCCCTGTAGGGTGGGGGAGATAGGGGGGCGCTCTGTGTGGATGCAAGAGGAATAAGGCTCCTGGCCCAGACGGAATCCCGTATGAATTCTAAAGTTTTTGAATAGCGGGGGAGAGGATTCCTGCTTGACCTGTTTAATCGTATTTTGCATGAGGAGTCGGTTCCGAACTCATGGTCTGAGATTAAAATATTCTTATTATTTAAAAAAGGTGATCCTTTTATACCTTCAAACTATAGAGGTATATCATTAATTAATAATATTGCTAAAATTTTTACCAATATACTCGCCTGTAGAATCAGTACTTGGGGTAAAAATTATAATAAGATTCCAGAATCTCAATCCGGTTTTCGAAGGGGCCGTGGTTGCAACTGCAATGTTGCCGCAATATTACATTTCAATGTTGCCACTGCAATGTTGCAGCAACGTTGCTGCAATGTTGGCAATGTTGTGCAAGGTTCGCAACGTTGCTGCAATGTTCCTTCTCTGTCTGGGTACAACTTGGGGCTACTATTATCCAATTAAGATGAAACTTTGTTTGAATTGTAGTAAATTTAATCTAGTTTAAAAATGTATAGAGTCGTCTTTGTCGAAAACGTGCTCCTTCATGGTCATAATGGGAAAAAATCTAAAAAAACTGCGGGTTTTTGGGATAGGTTTTCAAAAGTGATCCGGAGGGGGGGGGCTGTTTTTAGATCCCCATAAAAAATTGAACTACTGGACCTATTTTCTATTTTAATTTATTTATCCTTATCACTCTCATTAACTCTAAATTACGGTTAAAAAACGGGAAACTATACTGTGTGTTTGTAGACATTAAAAGCGCCTTTGACAGGATTGATCATTCACTTCTTTGGAAAAAACTTGATTTCATGGGGGTATCTTCTAAACTGATTCTAACTATAAGAGCGTTCTATAATAATGCTAATATCACTTTAAATATAAATGGAGATTTATCTGAGCAGATAGATGTCTCAACAGGGGTCCTTCAGGGTGACACACTTAGCCCCTTGCTATTCTCCCCCTTTCTTGCAGATTTTGATGCATTTTTAACATCTAAAGGCGTCAGGATAGATGGCTATACTGATGTAAACCCGATTTTTTATGCTGACGACTTAGTCATGTTCGCGGACACCCCCTTTGGTTTGCAGACGGCTTTGGGCGCCCTCGAGGAGTACTGTAATGACTAACATTTTGGAGGTCAACACGCGGAAGTCGAAAATTTTAATTTTTAGGCGGGCGGGTAGACTGCCGGGAGCACTCTCTTTTACCTATAAGGGTGAGCCAATGGAGGTTGTTAATGACTTTTGTTACCTGGGAGTTAACTTCTCTTCATCTGGTCTCTTCCTCAATGCTGCTAACAGAATGGTTAAAAGAGCCAACGCTGCCTTTGCTGGGGTAAAGCCTGTTATTTTTGGATCAAGAGTGGGTTATCATGGCTCGATCATGCGCCTATATGAGGCTGCTGTTTTGAGCGTGCTTTTGTACAATTCAGAAATTTGGGCCCTTCGGTACCCCGATATTATCGAAAAAGCCCAAGTCGGGTTTTTTAAAGCTTATACTTTCTGAACAGATCAACTCCCGGCTACATCGTTAGGGATGAATTCAAACCGGTCAGACTTGCGGTGGTTGCTTTCGAGCGATCACTTAACTGGATGTGTGGGATTCTCGCTATGCCATCCAGTAGACTCCCCCGAATTTGCTACAACCGATTGGTTTGTCTTCATAACACCGAATCTAATAAGGTTAAATATAACTGGGTATTCCAGGTGCACAGTTTTTTTATAAGAATTGAGGGTTGAGACTATGGGATCCCCAAAATGTGGATGCAATCAGGGCAGCTAGGGACGTTCTAGTGGGTGGATTGCGGAATATTTACTGCCTTGAGGACCAATCGGCTATAAATGGTTCGAATTATGCACCCTTATATGGGCGTCTGGACCCTAATAATAATTTTCTCCTCAACACGTGTTTGCCCATCTCCAAAACGCGACTTATCCACCAACTAAGAACCACAAATGCTCGAGTTCTAAATTTTTATGTCAACTCCAACAGTTATAAATTGGACCCAGATGTGAACTGCACGCTATGCAATATGGAGGCAAAGGAAAATTTAAACATATTCTGGTAGATTGTCCGATATTTACTGGTTCGCGCAGTCATTATTTGCATAAATATTTTCTTGCCTCTGAGGTGGTAGATGAAGATAACTTCGTGGAAATTATATTGAACATTTGTAATGAGGAACAAGCAACTTCTGATGATGGACTAATAATCCGAAATATATTGAGTTTGGATAAACCTCTTTGAGTTTTATTTCAATCACTGTGAAACTACACTCCCTTTACTTTATTAATTTACAAGTACAAGGAGTACAGCAAGCTTTTGGTTGGATTCGACAAACCGGAAATTGACATTTACCGAAAGATTTTTTTTTGATTTTCTCAAAAACGGCACTAACGATTTTTTTTAATTGGTGTACTTATCAAGCGTCATGAGTCATTATAAATTTTAATCCGGTTGAAATAAAGAAAAGGGGTGTAAATTAGGAGTGTCGCGATGATTTCAAATAAGTGAGAATGTGAAAGTCGTCTGGTGACCACACCAGTTCATTATATATAAGAAAAAGATTAGTATTACAAAAATTTATTTAACAGTTCTAGTGACGGGCCCGGGGGTTAACTCCCCCTGCCCTGCCGCCCTCTGGTCTGCCCTAATCCTGAGAACTTTATTGGAAAACCAAACTCTTCAATTGCGAGGCGACTGAGTATTTAATATTGCAGGGATTTAAAATTGGGAGGGAGGTTTTACTTTGACTGCCCTGACATCTGGCGGATTTATTATTTCATCTAAAGAAAGAATCTATATTTCTCATATTTTTTATTTTCATTTCGTGTATGCTAAAATTCAAGAATATAGTTTTATTAAATTATAAAAAGACTATTCCATTCAATATTATAATCGTTTGCTTGTTTGAAGTTTTAGAAAATATCCATTATGTCTGAAATTCCAATCATGGATCCCAAATATCCAATCTATACAGGTTAGTTTTCATTTTTCATGAATATAAATAAAATATTTTGTTCATTTATTAAATAATTAATTGTTATCTATATTGTACATTGTTAATTTTCTATTATTGTTTTCAATTAAACAGTTAAATAGAAAAAGTTCTTTCTTTCCTCGAATTTATCAGAATCTTATGCAGATTTTAAATCTATAATATAATTAGGTATATTGTGTTATTTTTAATAATTATTTTGGCTTTAAATAAAAGAATAAATTGGTTTAATTATAATAAACTTCCACTAGATTCAGTTTCATTATTCTTTATATATATTATTATTAGTACCTGGCCACCGAGCGATGCTCGGTAACTTTTTGCTTCAGTTAAAAGCTATATATTAATTCCTAGAACCCCCGGACCCTCGCCTACTTCACCCGCCTCCTGCACCCCTCCACCCCACACCACCGAAACCACTTCCCCCCCCGCCCCGCCCCTCACCCAGCTTTTGTATTTCAAGCCTTGTAGTGGCCCACAGATTATGTGTATATAGTCACATAAATAAATACCCTATAATTTTTTTTTTAATTAAATAACAATTTTTGAGTTCATCAATTAAATTGCCAAATTCTAATATATTTGTGGGATTTAAAACTCGATTTTAAATCGATTAAATTGCCTAACTTTGAATATATAATAATAATTGTAATGATCTATTAGTGGAATTTAAAATTGAAAAACCAATTAATTATTTAAAGGAAATTGAATAAAAATGTAATTATACATTTTTATCGAGACAACCACCCGTGAATAATTATTTCAATTAACAAAAAACCCATCAAAAACAACTTAGCCGAAGATGAGACCGTGACAGATCTAATCGCTAACACAAAACCCTCCTAACCAGTGAATTTTATCCAAATCGTTAGAGCCGTTTTCGAGAACCCGATTTTGGATATATATATACAAGAATTGCTCGTTTAGTACCCGGAGGCACCGAGCGATGCTGCAAAATTACCACAAACTTATCTTGTCATATTTGACATGACAATTTAAATTCAAACAAAAGTTAAGTTTGCGGCAAGTCCAATTGCTATCTGGGTTGGATATATATATACAAGAATTGCTCGTTTAGTACCCGGAAGCACCGAGCGATGCTCGGTAACCTCTGATCCCCCACCCCCCTCCCGAAACCATACACCTCGCCCCCAACAACGGTAACTTCTTCCTTCAGTTAAAACTTTTATTTTAATATTATTTTTTAATTTAAAATTCTGATAAAAAGGTCAATTTTTATTTGAGAGCCGTTTTCAAATTAAAAAAAATACAAATATATATAGTATTCGCCCACTGTACCCCCCACCCGCTTGACTCCACCCCCGAAACCTCGCCCTACCCCGGATCCCCCACCACTGCACCCACCTCCTGCACCTGTTTTGATTCAACCATATGATTCATTTTATTCATCCAATTGTCAATAAATAAAACCTATCAAAATGTGTTGTTTTTTCAGAAAATTGAGACCTGCTTATGAGAAATATATTTTTAAATAAATTCTTGATTATTTTTTATTCTATTAAATAAATCAAGTTCGTTATAAAAACAATTATAAAACGTTTATTAATATTTCTAAAGTTTATGGAGAACAAAATATGTTAAAATCCATAATCACAATACTTCTTCAAGGCCTTTTAGAACAATGAATTAAGGCAACCCATTGTCTGCCTGGGTACAAAAGGAAAAGGAAACCTTTTTTTTAGACCCTAAGAATGGGATTTGTCTACCTGAGAATAATTAATTTGATTACGAAAAAAACCATCAAAAACAATTTTGTCGAAGATGAGACCATGACAGATCGAATTGTCATCCCAAAAACCCCTAACCCGTGAATTTCATCAAAATCGGTAGAGTCGTTTTCAAAATCTAACCAAGATACAAATATATATACAAATCAATATACAATTTTTATTCGTTTAATAAGAGTAGATAATTATATATAAATTTATTCGAATCAAGTCCGAATTGGTACAGATTTTAACTTGCTAGTGTCCATGGGGGCCTTAAACATTTATATCTAATTAAAAATTGAAATATTATCTTTTTCAGGGCCACATTTCTTGTGCTGTGATTGTCGGACTATGTTCATTAGTGAAGAATTCCTCAACAAACATCAGAAGAAATGTATACATAGGAAATTGCATTTAATTTTAAAAATGAAATTTCAATTGCGAAGAAATACATCAGCTGATGGTAAGTTCATTTATTTGATTTATAACCTTGGAAGCATTCTCCTAAAACTTTTCTCCAATTTCTAATTTAGATGAAATTAAGCCTTTGTCCTCCATTTCGGACACCATTATGATATTCAAGGGATTAAGTTTTTTAAGATTTTATTTCTAACAATTTTCATTGATCAATGAATTCAAAATTAGTTCCTTAGCACACTATATAGCCCAGTCATTTGGACAAAATCGGTGGAATAAAATCCCAGAGTTTTGGAAATTGTCTTAAACGCTTCCTTTAGACTTGGGTTAATGTGTGTCAAAAGTCCCTGAGGATGGGGCTTGGGCTCGAGGAGGGAGGGGTTAAAGTTTCTTTATCCCAGTTTTTCACTTATAACTGGAAAACGGTCCATATTTTGTAAATAACCGTCCTATAGTAAATTAAAGAGGACAAAATTTCATACATAAAATGAAAACCACTCATCCTAGAAACTTGATTCCTAGTTCATTCTCTAAGAAATTTTGTTGACATGAACGTTTAATTGGACCACTTTTTTGTTAAAACTCCTAGATTTATAGATATCCAGGATTTTCCATGAAGGTAAAACTGGGATTTTTTGCAAAAATTGCAGCATTTCAAAACTACCCAGACAGAAATGAACGTTGCAGCAACGTTGCAGCAATGTTGCAGGAACATTGCAGCAACGTTGCAGGAATATTGCGAATCTTGCAGGAGTTTTGCGAATGTTGCAGGAATATTGCAGGAAAAATGAATAAGAAATAATATTTTATGATGAAATAAGTTTCGTTTATTAATATAAAATGGCAAGTACAGATACATTACAATAATATTTCGAGTTCCATAGGGGCTGCATCTTTACTGGTGCACTTCTTCTTGCATTCGATTGCATTAAAAAAAAAAACAAAAAAAAAATGTGAGATCCGTCTTATAATGATAGTTTATTTATTTTTATTTATTTATTTAATTGTATCTATAGGGCCATTAGGCCCTTTATCGTACAATATATCTTCTTCTTCTTCTAGTGCCTGTCCGTTACCGGACGTTGGCGATCATTCTGGCAATTATAATTTTGTTTACAGAGGCTCTAAATAGACCCGTAGTGGAAGTAGCAAACCAAGTTCTTAGGTTTTTAAGCCAAGAGATGCGTCTTCTGCCCGGTCCTCTCCTTCCCATTACCTTCCCCTGTAGTACAAGCTGAAGGAGCCCATATCGTTCTTTATTTCTCATTATGTGTCCCAAATATTCCAGTTTTCTTGCCTTGATTGTAGTCATGATTTCCATTTCTTTATTTAGGCGTTGCAACACATTTTTATTTGTAACATGGGCTGTCCAAGGGATTCTCAAAATTCTTCGATATAGCCACATTTCAAATGCGTCCAATCTTTTACTAGCTGCTTCTGAAACCGTCCATGTCTCAGCTCCATACAGAAGCACAGGGAACACGTAGCATCGGAGGAGTCGTACTCTAGTTGGCAAATTAAGGAAATGGCACTTGAACAGGCCCGACATTCTGATGAAAGTGCTTCGAGCTTTTTCTATTCGGCAGCGGATCTCAACAGAATGGTCCCAATTCTCTCTGACCGTACTTCCCAAATATGTGGTTGTTTCTACCTTCTCAATTATTTTATTATTTATGGTCAACATTCCAGGTTGTGGTGGATTTTTGCTTATTACCATGTATTTGGTTTTGGTTATATTTATTTCTATTCCATATTCCAGACTGTGCATCGAGAGGTCGTTCATCATGCTCTGTAGATCTTCCAGACTGTCCGCAAATACCACTGCGTCATCCGCGAACCTAATATTATTTATCCTTATCCCATTTACCAGGATTCCCTTTGTTGAGTCATAGAGTGTTTTGTTAAAAATTTCTTCGGAGTATATGTTAAACAAAAGTGGTGATAAAACGCACCCCTGCCGTACTCCACGTTGAATTTCAATTTCGTCACTGAGTTCACCTTTATGTCTTATTTGTGCTTTTTGGTTCCAGTAGAGATTTTTTATTATTTGTAAGTCTTTGTTGTCAATGCCTATTTTCTTCATTATCTCTATCAGCTTGTCATGTTTCACTCTATCAAAGGCCTTTTGATAATCGATAAAGCATGCATGTATATCGCAATTCATATCTCTGCATCTTTGAAATAAAACTTGTATGCAAAACAGTGCTTCTCGTGTTCCAGTTGCTTTTCGGAATCCGAATTGAGTATCACCCATGTATTCCTCACACCGTGAGTATAGTCTCATGTGCAGAATTTTTAAAAATGTTTTAAGAAGGTGACTCATTAAGCTTATTGTTCGGTATTCACTGCACCGTTTTGATGTTGATTTCTTTGGAATAGCGATGAAGGTAGATCTAAGCCATTCTCTGGGGATTTTACCAGTAGTATAGATTTTATTAAATATTTTTGTAATTTTAATAATACTTTTGTCATCGAGAAGTTTGAGTATTTCTCCCTGTATTCCATCAGGACCAGGAGCCTTCCCGTCTTTATTTAGAGAAATGGCTTTCCGAACCTCTTCTGTTGTAATGGGAGGTCCTGTAGTATCTTCAGATATTTCCACTTCTGACCGTTCATCTTCGAATAGTTCTCCTATATAATTTTGCCATGTTTTTAGTTCTTTCTGTACATCTGTGATTGTTTGTCCACTTTCATCGACTAGCCTTCCATAATTTCTTGTTCTGTACAGCCCTGCTGCTTCCTTCACTTTCTTATGGAGATTAAAGTGATCGTGTTTTTTCTCGAGTTCTTCTATTTCCTCACATTTACTATTCATCCATTCATTCTTTGTCCTTCTTATCTCTCTTTTAATCTCCTTATCTAGTCGTATGTATTCAGTTTTGTTCATCTTTTTCTTTCTTCTTCTCTCCATCATCTTGAGGATATCGTCTGTCATCCAAGATTTTCTTTTAATTATCTCTTCTGACTTTAAGTGTTGTTCACTGATTGTTTTGATAGTGTACAATATATACATCGAAATATTACAAAAATTAAATAATACATTATTTTTATTAGCGTAACATAAAACATTCCAATAAAGTAACTTAGAATAATAGCAAACAATATTACACTGCTAGGCTAAGTGCCGGGGGAGTTCTGCCTCACAAGGTTCAGGGTTCAGGGCGCACTATCCTCTTCAATTCAACCGGCAACAATTTTTTAAGTTTTTTTTCTTCTAATTTTTTTAAAAAAATTTTTAAGTTTTTATTTTTCTAATTTTTTAAAAAAAATTTAATTTATTATTTTTCTAATATTTTTAATTCAATGTTGCAACTGCAATGTTGCCGCAATATTACATTTCAATGTTGCCACTGCAATGTTGCTGCAATATTACATTTCAATGTTGCCACTGCAATGTTGCAGCAACGTTGCTGCAATGTTGGCAATGTTGTGCAAGGTTCGCAACGTTGCTGCAATGTTCCCTTCTGTCTGGGTACAACTTGGGGCTACCATTATCCAATTAAGATGAAACTTTGTTTGAATTGTAGTAAATTTAATCTAGTTTAAAAATGTATAGAGTCGTCTTTGTCGAAAACGTGCTCCTTCATGGTCATAATGGGAAAAAATCTAAAAAAACTACCGGTTTTTGGGATAGGTATTCAAAAGTGATCCGGGGGGGGGGGGGGGGGGGCTGTTTTTTAGATCCCCATAAAAAATTGAACTACTGGACCTATTTTCTATTTTTTTTTAATCTACTCGAAATTGTATACTCTTTAATTTACTATAGGACAGTTATTTACAAAATATGGATCGTTTTCAAGTTATAAGCAAAATACTGGAAAAAGGAAACTTTAACCCCCCCCCCCTCTCCTAGAGCTGAACCCATATACATACCCGGGAACTTTTGAGACACATTAACCCAAGTCTAAGGGAAGCGTTTAAGACCATTACCAAAATACTTGGATTTTTATCTACCGATTTGTCTAATTTGACTGGTCTAATATACTACTTATCTAACGATATAATTGAATGATTTCACAATTAAAAATAACAAAACTACAATAAACTTTTCTGCTCTATATTGAATTTCATCTCTAAATTCATCTCTTTAACACATTTATTTTTTTCCAGATACAAGTAATCGAACTAAGAATGAAACTGAAGATTATTTCTGTGAGGAATGTTTCTCTGGATTTCTATCATTGTCTGATTTCGAAAGCCATATACAGGAAGGCCATTCAGAAGAAGTACTCTTCTCAAGTCATCTGAGCGATCGGAAATACGGTGCTGAAACCAAATCGGAACCTCTTATTCCCATGATTCCTCAGAGCGAGAAGACTTCTACCTTTCATAATCGATATAATGCCGCCAAACGGTCTTTACCCTGTCCTAATGATAAAAAAAAATTAAAATCAAAACAAACTAATCAATGTTTGGGAACTATTTCTAATAACAAGCATACAGGCCAAAAGCCTTTCGTCTGTGATCAATGCAAGAAGAGTTTTTCACGAATGAGTCATCTCAAGACCCATTTACTTATTCATACAGGCCAAAAACCTTTCGTCTGTGATCAATGCGAGAAGCGTTTTTCACAAATGAGTAATCTCAAGACCCATTTACTTATTCATACAGGCCAAAAACCTTTCGTCTGTGATCACTGCAAGAAGGGTTTTTCACAAATAAGTAATCTCAAGACCCATTTACTTATTCATACAGGCCAAAAGCCTTTCGTCTGTGATCAATGCAAGAAGAGTTTTTCACGAATGACTAATCTCAAGACCCATTTACTTATTCATACAGGCCAAAAACCTTTCGTCTGTGATCACTGCCAGAAGAGTTTTTCAGAAAAGGGAACTTTCAACAAGCATTTACTTATTCATACAGGCGACAAGTCTTTCGTCTGTGAACACTGCGATAAGGGTTTCTCAGTAAAGGGTAAACTCAATAGGCATTTACTAATACATACAGGCGAAAAATCTTTCGCCTGTGAACATTGCGATAAGCGTTTCTCAATTAAGAGTAATCTCAAGAGCCATTTACTAATTCATACAGGCGAAAAGCCTTTCGTCTGTGTTCAGTGCGATAAGGGTTTCTCACGAAAGGCCCATCTCGAAATCCATTTACTTTATCATACAGGCGAAAAGTCTTTCGTCTGTGATCATTGCGAGAAGGGTTTTTCACAAAAAGTTAATCTCAAAAGGCATATGAAAATCCACTCTTAGAAAATTGTCTATATTGCTTCTATTTTAAATAACTAAATTAAACAAAACACAGAAATGTCAGACAGATAAATGTGATTGCCCTGTTATTTACAAGGCAATTGAATTCGAAGCAGTTGAATCTCTGACGACCAACAGACATTTAGATTCAACCTTTGTGTCTAGTAAGACTATTTGTACTTCTCATTGTATATATTGTATCCCTCTTTTTCTTGAACATTAAACAAGTCTTAAGGGGCCTACAGACTTGCAACTTGGTTGCAAACATGACATGTTGCAAAGAATGTTGAAGGTCTGTGGGATGGTTGAAGTTGCAATTTTAGGTTGCACCAACGGTTGGCGACTTGATTGGAAACATTAGCATAGTTGCCAGATCTCACGAACTAGGTAAAATTTAAAATTATACCAATAGCTTAAAATTGTACACACAACAAACTAGATCAAACAATGACTTTTGCTTACTGATGTTGATGGGCCTTGTGGTTGCAAGGTTAGGTTGCATAGTCTGTGGCAAACAAGATGGCAACCAAGTTGCAAGTCTGTAGGCCCCTTTACTCTCTGATATGTTTGCATATTTATTTTCCCCAAATTTATCCTGTTTATATCTTAACTTACTTTTTCAATTATATTCATGCTTTATAATAAAATATAACTCATACTTGGAGCTGACGAGCCGCTCTTTTGAAAAATCATCATTTTTCAGTTTCACGAATCAATTTTGAAACATGCGCGTCATCCAGGCTATCTTCAGATCAGTCAAAATTCTCGTTATAAAATTCCAAATTTATTATTATTTTAAATATATTAAAATGGTAACAGCCCATTTTAGCACATTGTTGAACAAAGAATCAAATTTAGAAGTATGTTTTTTTATGCATAGTAGAGTTAATAAATCTTAAATCTTAACTTTTTCATATTTTATTAATTTAATATCTTAAAAATAGGAAAGAGATTAACCAGACAAGCCAAATATAGAATAAATTTCGTAAAAATTAGTTTATTTTTCATATTTAAAGAGAAGTCGGCCAAAGCCGGGATTATCTAAAGTCATTCGTGGTATATGAGCTTTAAGGCCCAGTTCTGAATACAGTCAGGGGAGTGAGACTAGACAGGGTTCAAACACCCTCATATAACAGAATAGAACATTATGATTGGCGATGTACCTTAGAAGGGGTAAAAAACAGAGAATCGTATGAAAACGTGGTCTCCACCCGCCGAGGAGACACGATTGGAAATGCATAAAAGGACCAACACGAAGAAATAGTCACTCTCGATATTCTAACTATCTATCTCTCTATCTATCTATTCTATCTCTCTATATTATATTACTCTCTCTACCTCTCTCTACATTATATTACTCTATTACTCTGCTCTATTTTTCCCTCTATACTTCTCTATTATACTATCACGCTCTTATCATTGAAATTATCGCTCTACATCTATACACCTCGTTTACATCACTGCTACTATCAAATATTCACGGCGACTACATCATTTCGATATCACGAGCATATTTCTTCTTCCTGGAGCCGTTTTTGCGGGCATTCGCATTCATCCACTTGCTAGCCCATTGATCGGCACTTATATCATTAGCACGATAGCTAATTGAACAGCACGGGCAAGAATATCTGTCCGGCACTCGTGAAGACACCACGGAAGCTTACCAAAAAGGCGAGACTCCTGGAACATTACGTACTCTTCGACGTGGCAGTCTACGGAACCTGAGCGAGAGGTGGCCACGGCACAGCTAGCGCTGTTTGAATTATTTGAACCGGTCAGCGCACTTCGAGAGCAAACGTAAATAATCATAATTTCTTTGAACGATCTCCGTTCACCCATTAAAGCCATCAAATTATTCAATTCTTTCTGACTGTTAAATTCACAAAGGACCTTAATAAATCATATATTGTAAATTATATTTTTGGTTATCATTTACTGTTAAGAAAATTTCCTCATTCTCCTTTGCAGCTAGAATTCATTCAATTATTTTTATTTTTGCCTATTTAAAATTATTTTTTTATTTTTTTTTGTAAATTCATTGCATAAGATTAACTTCAATAACGTAGAATTTGAAACATAAAAGTAAATTCAGTAGTTTATCAAAATAGTACAACGAGATACACTGAGTTACACACCACCACCACGTCTAAAAAGGTTAGTATTCTCACACTCAGCAATATTCCCCTTAAAAGTACCCTTTAAGAACCCATTTCCATACCCCTCCAACCACCTCCCCTCCCTAACCCCATTGCAATATTATACATCAAAAGTCTATAACATTCTTTTATGCGATTTCATTCATTTGTATTTAATTTGAATTTTCAAGATTTATAATGACATTTTATAAATTTTCTCTATTTTGATTATTCATAAATCAATTTATATTGTCTTTAAATTGAAACTGATTTTATAAATCAAGTTTATATAATTAATATTAATTTTCTGCCAAGACAGATATATTTATCAGTGAAGATTTTAATTTAATTCATATTGAGATGTGACCAGACAATTTTCGAAATTTCTAACTTCACTCAAGACAACATTTTGTTGAATCATTCTCCCATTTTCGACAAACAAAGCCAATCGCATTTATCATTCAACTGGGCATTAAAACTAGCAATTTCTATATTTTTGCATATAAAAATAAAATTCTAATTTCATAAATATATTATTTCTGAACTTGTAGCATCAGGAACATTTTTTAATATCCATTTAACACATACATTGGTCGCAAGGTCCAAGGTTCAAGGTTTAGGGTTTTGAATTGAAAAAAATCAAAACCCCCTTTCAAATTTTAAAAATCCAGACAAAAATATTTTGTTTGCAAACACTTGATTTGGCGCCAACCAGTGGAGACGACTTCTTCTGCAATCAGCTTGCAAGAAATTTACGCTCATAAATAAGAGCTAAATTATATTTCCAAATTACCATATATTATATACATACATTATATTATTATTCGTCATTTACACTTTAAATATTAATCAATATTTATATACGAGCTTTTCGTGCGTGCCTTTGGCACGCCCTCGAAGCTCGGCCCTCCGAGCTGGTGCCCTGGCGGGCAGCGTCTCGGTCCAAAAATTTTATTCCTCTTAAAAAACAACACTCCAAAAGTATACCCGTAAACTACCGAAAATACGTCGTCTCTTAAAAGTTTCGCATCTTAATTTTTGAGTGGCGAGGGGGGGGGGGAGGAACAATTATCAATATATTTAATAATAATAAAGGGTCTACTGCACCGCGTTTTAACTTTGAGTGACAAGAAATTCCATAAAGAGAATTTAAGGAAAATAGAAAAAACCCTAAGGAATAATAATTACCCAGCCGGATTCATCCACAACATTTTCAATGATTTTAAACTAAAAACACAACCACCAGAAGGAAGTGATTCAGCGAATAAGAGATTTGTAAAATTCCCGTTCATAAATCCTATGTCGTTTAAAATAAAAAGTTACTTTAAAGATACCAACATAAATTTGGCCTTTTATAACATAAAAAACATAAAATCTATATACACTAACACAAAGGACAAAACTGATCATTTCGACAGAAAGAACGTAATTTATAAGATCCCGTGTGAGTGCGAAAAATGCTATGTAGGCCAGACGAAACAAAAACTAGCAAAAAGGATATCTCATCACAATAATGATTGTAAGATTGATAAAATGACAAAAGAAAATAAAACAGCTCTAGCAGTCCATCACTTTAATACAGGACATAAGTTCAAATTTGAAGATACAGACATATTGGATGTGGAACCAAATTATTTAAAAAGAAACATAAGTGAGATGTTTTTCATAAAGAAAAATAAAACGGTTAATTTCAGATCCGATGTAGATAATTTGGATTTGGATTTGGATTCATTCGACTTGATTTTGACAGTTTGATCTAATTTATTTAATTTTTTATTTAATTTATTAATGTTTTAAATTCCGTGACTAGTTAGTTTGTAATTAATTTATTTTATTTATTTAACTTTTAACATTTGACTGTTTCGTTTATTTATTTAATTTATTTATTTATTTGGTTTTTAATCTTTGACTATTTCTTCTAACTTATTTATTTATTTATTTTAACTTTCGCGACTGTTCATTTCAATTGTTTGGGGTTTCATTAGTTCTGTTTTGATTTATGGTATTTTGAGTCGAGTGAGTTTTTGAGATTGAGTGGGAAAGAGAAGAGAAATTGTTTGGTTCGCGAATCGCCCAATAGGAGCGATGACGCTATAATTTATAATAAGTTTTTTTTATATAATGGTGCCGCTCACTGCAGCTGGGAATATTAATTTTAATATTAAGAAAAATAAAAAATTAATTATCGATAAGAAAATGGACTGTATGTAGTTTTTAATGGAATTTAATATATATTTTTGGTTTATAAAATATGAATTTTTAAAATTGAATACAAGTGATTTTATGTTAGGATTAAATTAAAACTATATATATAAAAATAAAGAAGTTAAAGGTTCAGCTAATTGCAAAATCTAAATTGCACAAAATATAAGTAAATTATATATATAAATAAATTATATATATATATAAGTTAAAGTATTTAAAAGTTAAGCCAATTGCAAATAATATAATCAAAGTAATAATATAAATTAATTCAATTTAAGATGAAGAAAATGTTCGTATACTTCCGTTTAATTTTAGTAAAGTTAAAGTTTAGTTAATTAATAAACGCCAATCGCGTTTTTAGCACAATTGCCAAACATATAATATATAGCCAGATGATCGCAGCGGGCAACACAATTCAATCTATTCTCTATTTGGTTGTAAATCAAATAAACAAATAGAAAAAAACTCAAGATCAATCTAAATTGATGAAAAAAACAAATAAAAATATGCTTGCGATCTATCTGCTATTATCATGAATTTTGGGCACTCAACAATTCATATTAACGCTCTCTGAGTAGGTTCAAAAACAAATGTTGCTTATCGGTTTATCACATTAATTAATTAGTCATCTGGTTGGTTGTCTTTTGCCTGATTGGGAGTCTGATTGGGAGAGAAAACAAGATGCGATTACATTGTAAAATTCAACAATTTTCCGGTATTCGAGGAGCTATCAAATGAGTTAAGACCCTTCTTAACGAGCTCAAAATAAGAACGGAGTTTAACAAAATTTCGTGTTAAGGTTAGAAAAAAAGCAAGGACATAGATAGGAGATAGCAATTAGTGCCTCAAAATATCGAGGCATACAGCCCCATCTACGTATTTTCCCATTTGACACGGCGGTAATTTTGAAAACGAATATTTCGCGAGCTCTATTTTCCAGCATCATATAAATAGATATTTATTTTTGAATTTAAAATCCTTTCTTTGTCTGTTTAAAGAGTAGAAACATATTTTTTTGTGATAAATTTTGATTAAAGGTTTTTAATTTTTTGATTGTTCAAGTGTGTAAAAGTTCAAGATTCTTGAGCAATTGGGGCATGATCCAACAATGTATTATAGTTTAAATAAAAAGGATTAAAGGATGTTTCGTCGCGTAGTGGAATTGTCTTTTGACAAAGAGTGATAGAATGAGGTATTTGAGTCTTTCTATGTAATCAATTTATATTTATAATAAGTTTTTTTCTGATTTCCTATTTTGTCATTCTAGCCACTGAGGAGGTCGAAATTAATCGACGAAACGTCTGGCCCATTCAATAAAAACTCTGTTTTTTATTTTTGTCCAATTCCCTGCTATTCCTGTTAATTAATATATTTAATGTTTCTTAATTTAAAATGAATTGGAGTCTTTCATTTCAAAATTCGAATATATATATTTCAAATTTGCCTGGTTAATGAAAATCGATTGGAGCCATCAGTTTAAAATCTTAATTAATATATATTTAATGTTTCTTAATTTAAAATCTATTGGTGTTTTTTCATTTTCATTCGAGTTCAAATGAATACAATATTATCTAGACACAAAGTTTAAATCAAAAATATATAGTTTGTACTGACTGGAAAATTCAGTAATGTTCACTTTGTCCTTGAAGGCAAAAATAAATAAAATAATAAATGTTTTATATATATATATATTTGTTGTTTAAAATATTATAATTATTCAAACCGGGTCTTGTATATATGTATAACAATGTGGTTAACAAGCTTGGGTTTTATTAATTAAATGCAGTTATATAATTTAAAATTGAACAACAAATAATTATTTTATTAATACAGTATTTTGTACTTGAATAAGGCAATCGGCCATTTCTATAAATAAATAAACTTAAATATTTGATGATATTTAAGATATAAGATATATATATATATAAATTATTGTTGAATTCTTTTCAACAATAACAACAACACTCAAACACACGTAACGATAAATAACAATAGTTACGGTAAACGGTAAGCGATAAACGAAACCAAACAGAGTATAAACACTCTTCACTTCACTTGACACCTTGCCACCTCGACACCCATATATGATCTGATTAGCCTCCACGTATACGAATCGAATCCCACCTCTAGCTTACACGTCATAGAGTCATTCCTACTCGAATAATTCACTGTTCAGACACTAGGCTCCCGGAATATAACCGTGGCAAATTTATTTTGGTTACAAGTTTTAGTAAAAGAAATCAAGATATAAATATTAATGTGACATTGGTCTAGTGGTTAGAGCTGATGACCATAGTTCAAGAGTTCGTCGGTTCGATTCTAGGCAAGAGGGTAATTTTTTTAGAGAAATTTCTCTAAGCGTTGTTACAAATTAATCTAGATAAATATATGTAGGGATTATTCTAGGTGGCTTAAACCAGGTGAAGAAAGACACAAGTATTTTCAATAATAATGGTTTATTCGATGCTTTTCAATAATAATAATATAACAAAATGATTTATAAATGTAGAAATAAAATTGAAGATGTTCGTGTATCTTGAGTAGAAAAATACTTCTTGAGACTTGCTGGTTGAATCGTTGGTAAACATATACTTGGTGATCGTTCTTGTCGGATGGTTAATAGTAACTGCCTGTCTTCAACTTGGGAGACGATCTTTATAGGCGTTGAGTTGACATCTAGGGCTGCTGACGATAGGTTCTTGGAACAGCCAATCGGCGCATCTGTTAATATGGCCAATCCGGGAGCAGCTTGGTCGTCGCCGCTCTCAAGTCCACGGACTTCCACGGTGGCGCTACTGGCGGTAGTCAGGTTGAGCAGTGGTGGGGGAGCAGCTTCTTGCATGCTGATGACGTCACGTTCTCGAGTTGATGTTGGCCTCACCAAATCGACACCAGGGCGTGTCTATATCTTATATGGTCTAAGAAATTATCTATATAAATTTTAGCCATAAAACGAGACGCTCCCCATCAGGGGCTAGGTGACGCCTTCGGCTAGTTTAAAATAAATTATTATTTGTTGAAAACAGACACCTCTCATTTTGTTGTTTCACGTTTTACTTAATTTTAGTTTGAATTTGATTTTAACCAGTAAGCAGATATTCAGTTTTTTTACCTTCTAATTTCGATAATTCCTTAATTATTTTTATTTAATATTTAGACAAATTGATTTTAAAACTTTTACTTTTAATTTTTTTCTTAAAGCAATTTGAACCGCAAAAGTTAAATAATATGATCAATAATTGCTTATGTTAATTCTACATTTAGAAAATTATTTTATTATATTTTGATTTTATTGAAAAGGAAAAATAAATTGAGCATCCGACCGGTTTCGAACCAGTGTCTCTCTCCTTTACGAAAAGAGCGGCTTAACCAACTAGCCCACAGATTCTCCCGCCGAATAAGCTCTTAAGATTGAATGTCATTTTGTCTAAAAATTAAGTAACTATACTAAAAATAGAAAAAGCCGCGAAATGGAAAATGACATTCAATCTTAAGAGCTTATTCGGCGGGAGAATCTGTGGTCTAGTTGGTTAAGCCGCTCTTTGTGTAAAGGAGAGAGACACGGGATCGAAACCCGTCGGATTCTCAATCTATTTAATATATTTACTATTTTTCTTACATTAATTTAATTGGTTCAAGTAATTGTGAATATTTTGGAGTCAGAAAATATTTTAGTTTTCACTTTTTATTTTTTCTATTTTTACCAGTTCTCTCAAGTTGCTTGACCAGACCAGTATTGTAGAAAAAAATTTCAGCCATGTAGAGTTTTCCAGTACGAAGTTACAGAGGCGTCAAAATGGCCTGAGTTGTTTCCTGTAAAGGGTAGTCTGGCAGTGCACACACCCCCGTTCGAATCGAACTTGGCTGGGGTACAGCCGTAGCCCCAGATTTTTTTGAAATTAAAACGTAATGATTTAGTAAAATGTTTCATAAGTATTTTTAAAAAATAAATTTGTAGTAATATTTTGAATATTTGTGAAGCCAGATTAGTTTAAAAATTGAATTCAAGAGGTTAGATTTTCAAAAATTTTCCGATTTTTCAAAAAGACCCCCCTAGCGCCATCTCTCTACTTGTCCCCCCCACCAGAGGGACCCAGCACGGCCCTGGACTTTATTAAACAGAAATCCAAACACATAATTAAAAACATTTACGCAATATTTAATTAACAATGTCAACAATATATATAAACAAAATTAATTAGTTACTAATAATTAAACTTTACTAATTTCAATTGTTTAATTGAAAAGTTTTTGTTTTGCCGAGAGTAGCAGAGTTGTTGATTCACAAAGAGAAACAAAGAGGTTGTCCTCTGCTTGATGCAAATAAACATACACACATATATATCGAAATGATATATCTTTTATATATAAATTTTAACTGGCTACCAGCAAAGAAACATCAATAAAATTTTCAATATCCATACGGTATTGACTCCATGAAAAACAATATTTATAATTAAAAAAGACTGATGATGAAGACAAAGTCTTCGAAACTATAGTCTCAAACAAATAAATAAATAATATATATATATATACAGATATATCATCTCGATATATATGTGTGTATGTTTATTTGCATCAAGCAGAGGACAACCTCTTTGTTTCTCCTTGTGAATTTCAATTGTCTTTTTTCTTTATCTCAGATGCTGATGAAGGTTCGAAAAAATGGTCCGAAACATTATACAATAAATGTACACCTTTTAAAACACACATTAAATTGGATTTTTTTTAATTCAATTAAACCATTATAGTTCACAATTAGTAAACAAAAAAATTACGAAACAAGTCAGAAATCTTTTCAACCATTAACGTTTTACGGAAATATCAACGCCAATAAGTCACAATACGGCACACTCTCCATTACACATTGTTAAAAATAATAAATTTCAAAGAAATATAATTGGGGTTCAGTAAATAATATTATTATATATCAGTTGAATAAATATTAAATTGATATGTTTAAGATTTCTTTATATTTTTGTCAATTTCTATGTAGAGTAATCTAATATATGTTATATATGTACATACGAATTAATTTTAACCCTGTAATTATACTTTTATTTAATTATTCTATCTACACAGTGTTTGTTATTCATGAATGGAATAGTTTTTTGCTATCCTAATAAATATTTTGTACATTATAATTTTTAAAAATTTCTTTAATAGATATGTTTTAAAGAAATTAAGTAATTTTTATACAAATTTTAGATTAATAAGAAATGACATAATACCATATTATGCTCGTATATGTAAATTAAAAGAGTAATTCTTAGCCCTTACCAGTATTCCGGGGACTTTAGGGGTCCTAAAAGCCAGCTTACCGCTTAATCCGCACAGTGGCGTAGCCAGAATATTTTCAATTGGGGGGAGGGGGTCAATCCATAAAGCAAAATATTTAGTGGGAATTTTTTTTATTAAAACAAATAGTTAAATTTTGTTTTTACCCGGAAAGTTTTGGGGTAGTTATCATTTCTTCGACCCTTTATGTTTTTTGGGTGTGCTGAATCCGAATCTGAGGTTTGCCAACAAAACTTCGTTACGGAACATTGACAAAAATGAAAAAAAAAAAAAAGTGAAAAAATCTCATTTTTGGTGTTTTTTTGCTTATAACTCGAAAACTATCAACTTTTCCTAAATAACCGTCCTATTCAAAATGAAAGTTAATAAAATTTCCTACAAATTCCATTATTTAGGTTTTTTCTAGGACCAATCGTTCGGGCTCAAGCGCTAGTTGAAAATTGGCGTATTTTTTCAGTTTCCGCAAATCCCCAAAATTCCCATTTCTTTCGATTTTTTCCCATTTTGATCATGAAAGAGCACATTTTCGACAAAAGACCACTCTATACATTTTTGAACTAGATTAAATTTGCTACAATTTAAATAAAGTTTCATATTAATTGGATAATGGTAATCCGTGCCGCGATGAGGTTGAAGTTTTGAAAAACTCCAATTTTTTGCAAAAAATCGCAGTTTTTCCTTGATAAAATGAAAACCACTCATCCTAGGAACTTGATTCCTATCTCATTGTCTAGAAAATGTTATTGACTTGAACGTTTGATTGGAGCACTTTTTTGATAAAACTTTTAGATTTATAGATATCCAGTATTTTCCATGACACTTTTGAGGATTCGGATCATATCCTTTATAGGGAATTTTATAAAGTTTCATTTTGAATAGGAAGATTATTTACGAAAAGTTGATAGTTTTCGAGTCATAATCAAAAAACCGCCAAAAAATGAGATTTTTTCCTTGTTTGGCATTTTTGACAATGTTCCGTCACGAAACTTTGTTAGCAAACCTCAGATTCGGATTCAGCACACCAAAGCACATTTAGGATCATTAAATCAAAACTACCCCAAAACGTTCCCGCGGGGGGCCCTTTAGAGAACAATTTAACTGGAGTAAAAAGGTACTTCTAGAAATTAAAGAAGAACATAATTCTTGATTAAACATATGAGTTTTTTATTTTGAGACAGACCTACAACTCAAAAACAGTGAATTATATGAAAAAAAGATTCAAATAAAAGTTTATTTATATCAAGGGGGAAACTAAACGACGCCATTGTTTGTCGACCTAGAACAAGCTTTCAAGGGTATTCGAGGTCAAGTTTAGTTTTTTAAATGAAAACCTATATGTTTCTGTATATATTCGCGATCTACAAAAAAAACTGAACAACTTTCATTAGAACTATTTTTTTATTCATCAAATAATAAAAAATATCAAATCAACTATATCTCAAAAAACTCCTAATAATTATTTTCAACAATTATTCAACTTAACTATCAAATAATAACGATCAAATTGAATGTAATGGAAGGCAGCCCAGAGGTAGTGAGGAAAGAAAAAATTAACACATATAAAATAAAGTGTAATTTATTGGAATCCTTCCTCCTTTCCTTTCAAACCGACGTTTCTGAGGATTTTTCCCTCCTTCTTCAGGGTTTCAAAGGGTCAATGAATGAAACAAATAAAATGTTTCCTTCTTCTCTCCACAGTAGTGTTCAAAAACTTTCTTCATTTTTAACAAAAGCATAGAAAAAGAATTTTTTTTTTCCTTCTTTTCTTAATTAGGTTTGAAAGGAAAGGAGGAAGGATTCCAATAAATTACACCCCATTTTATATGTGTTAATTTTTTCTTTCCTCACTACCTCTGGGCTGTCCTCCATTACATTCAATTAAAATTTCTATCAGTCCGTCTCTCTCCAGAGAAAATTTCGTTGCAAAAATAACGATCAAATATTTAATTATTAAATAAATAATTTAATAATTTTGAGACACTGTTCTGAGACACTCCAGAGTGTATCACAAAAGTCCTCTGGTTAAATTCCAGTTCCAATTTCGTTATTTTGACCTTTTAAATTTCTTCGTAGCCTTTATATTTCCTGTTTAAAAAACGAGAAAATGAAACTCCTAAGGGCAAAATTATTAAATTATTAATAAATTATTTATTTAATAATTAAATATTTGATCCTTATTATTTGGTAGTTAAGTTCAATGATTGTTAAAAATAATTATTAGGATTTCTTTGAGATCTAATTGATTTATTATTGTTTTATTATTTGATGTCGTATAAAATAAGCTGACGTGTTCTGATGTGGCCATCCACTTGACTTTACCATACAACCTGATGGCCCCTCACTTATATTTAATATTCAATAAAATTATTTATAATCATGTAGGGGAGGGGGGTTAGTTTTTGCATTTTTAGATTACTCTGGGCACACTGATTATGTATACAAAATTTAGTTGAGTTTGCTCAAATAGCCTAGATTTTTAATTTTAACCCCCCCCCCCTTAAAATCTAATCAGCTCTTAATCTCAATGGACCAAAACTACCTGTGAAATTTGGTTTCGATATTCACACTAGTTTTTGAGTTAGCTCGTCCACAAACATTTGGTAACGCACAGACTAACAGACGGACAGACATTTTGACAAAACAATTATTATCTCGAAAAATATAATTTTTTCGATGTTCACTTATTAGGGCTTTTTTGTAGACCGAAATGCCAGGGTTTCGCTCAATTTTTTTAATCAAAATAGTTTCAGCCGTTTTTGAAATATTTCGAAAAAAAAGAAGGAAAAAAAAACAATTTTTTCATGCACGACTACAATACTTGACCATACCCTGTATGGTAAAGTAAAAATAGTTTTAATAAAAGTTGTTCAGATTTTTTTGTAGATCACGAATATATACAGAAACATATAGGTTTCCCTTTAAAAAACTAAACTTGACCTCGAAATACCCTTGAAAGCCTGTTCTAGGTCGACAAACAATAGCGTCGTTTAGTCTCCCCTCTGATATAAATAAACTTTTATTTGAAACTTTTTTTCATATAATTCACTGTTTTTGAGTTATAAGACTGTCTCAAAATAAAAAAAAACTCACCCAGTATATTTAATTACGGTTAGTTTGCCATAAGAAACGGTTTGTCGTTGCCGTTACTAATCCCATGAGCCCTGTCCTTGGGGGGGGGGGGGGGGGGGGGGCAAAACCTCCCCTCGTGGCTACGCCTCTGAATCCGCCACTGGCTCTTAGAAAGAAACTACAGAGAAATAAGAAGTTGATATAATCTAAAATAAAGTAAAAAAAAGTTCATTAAAACTTAGTATAGGTAAACTAGATGAAACATTTTTCATTATTTTATTTATTTTAAAATGAGGTAAATTAAAAATGAAATAATATATACCAATATTTATAAAATTGATAACAATATTAAGTAATTGACAGGGAAAGAAAAAAAAAATTAAAAATTAATTTAGAAAAAAAATATGTATAGAATTGAAAATGATTGGAAACAATATTATTAGACATCATGAGTGTTTAGTTATTATATTTAAAATTTTATATGAAAATGAGAATAGTATGAGAATTGTATTAAATTTTAAGGGCTTACATAAAAATCTATATTGAAAAACTCATTCATTTTAAATAATTTTTCATATTTTTGTTATTCAGCTCAATAATAAATATTAGATATACAGGGTGTCCAGTGTATCACAACAATAAACTGTGAACAGGAGATAGGCCAGTTTCCCAGGTAGGACAAGAATAATCTATAAATATTCTGAGAATATCTTCTCTGGACATTGGAATATCCTGTGAATAATCTTTCAATCTTCGTAGATATTCTGGGAATTTTCTTAGAACTAAAATATTCGTGTAGGACATTATATTCCGTTTCCCGGAATATTCCTAGGTGCGCATTTTTGGAATATTCGGAAAAGAATATTCTCAGAAGATTAACGCCCATACAAATATTCTGTGGATATCCTGGAGATAATTGAAATATATATGTCTTTTAAATAACTTCTTAGAATATTCTGGGGATATTGTGTGTTACCTTGGTTATGACGGTCCACAATTTAAAAAAAAAATTTTTAATAAAATTTTCATAGTTTTCGTGTTATAAGCATTTTTTTGAAAATGGTGAAAATCGCTACCCTGCCCTAAATATCGAGATGCTGTAAATGCTACAAATTTACATATTTAATTATTCTAATTTTTGTTTCGCAATCCTGAATAATACTGTTATTGACCAGAATTCAAAATAAAACCATAAGTACTATACTTGAATATTCACCAAATATATTAAAAGTAACATATAGGTATATTCCAATTATCCTCAGGAGATTCTTAGAATATTTGCACTGGAAAAATTCTTGGGCGAATCTTCCGGGAATATCCTTTGGTGGATAATCTAAGAATATTCTAGTAATTAAATGTCCTACACGAATATTTTAGTTCTAAGAATATTCCCAGAATATCTACGAAGATTGAAAGATTTATCACAGGATATTCCAATGTCCAGAAAAGATATTATCAGAATATTTATAGAATATTCTTGTGCTACCTGGGTTCAGGCCCCCGGCTTTAGAGAGCCCCTTTAAAAATTTATTTATTAATTATTTATACATATATAAAAAAAAATAATATATTTAATTAACTTTTTTTTTTGACGTGACAACGTCTTATAATTCGATGAAGCCGGCTGCACTCTCGAAAAAACATGACTCATCTGAGGCGTTCCATTTAAGGCTTGAAGTGCAAGCGAGAGCGCGGAACGAGCGGCAAAGATTGTTTCTTTCTATCTTCTCTCTCACTCGCACCCTCCCTAGCCCCAATGCCCAACTCGTATTCCATCTCTTTCCCTCGTGAGCGCTCTACTCTAGTCTGACTGCTTGCTTGCTCACTCATATATTTATATATAAACCCTACTATGTCCTGTCTATTTTCAACTTCCTCTGATGGACATTCAACAAGTGATCTATCCTAAATAATTATAGATTTTTTTAAAAACTAAGAAAAACATAGGGAACGGGGGGGGGGGCTTTTTTATAAAAGGACAGAGAGAGGGAGAAACTCATGAGCAAGCAAGAAGGAGATAAATGAATGCGCAAGAAGGAGCGCGCGCTTTTAAATTAGATAGAACGAGAGGGAAGGAGATTTTCGATGGAAAGGATAAATACAGCACTCACGACGAAGAGGAAGAAAAAGAACAAAGTTAGCTGCGCAATAGAAAATACCATTCCATCAGTATTTTCTTATGACGTTGTCACGTTCAACTATCGTCAGTAAACCGACTTTACAGACAACCGATTTTTGTTTATAAATATCGTTTAGAAATATTAAAATATCAAATACATTTATTTATTTAAAATTATATTTTAAAATCCCCGGTTAAATATTAAAATTATTATAAAAGATTTTAAAAGAAATTCAATTGAACAATCTCGTCTGAAATATTTACTTGAAAAGTTTTTGATTTGCCGAGAGTAGCAGAGTTGTTGATTCACAAAGAGAAACAAAGAGTATGTCCTCTGCTTGATGCAAATAAACATACACATATATATGTATATATATATATTATTTATTTGTTTGAGACTATAGTTTCGAAGACTTTGTCATCATCATCAGTCTTTTTTAATTATAAATATTGCTTTTCATAGAGTCAATACCGTATGGATATTGAAAATTTTTTGATGTTTTCTTAGCTGGGAACCAGTTAGAATTACAATCATCTTTGGGTTCACACTCATATTTAAACACATGCATCCCTTTTCTTTGTGACAAAGAACAGACTGACAATCAAAAAAGGAAAAACCAGCCTCCCCCCCCCCCCCCCCCTTCTATTGTCAGTCTGTTCTTTGTCACAAAGAAAAGGGATGCATGTGTTTAAATATGAGTGTGAACCCAAAGATGATTGTAATTCTAGCTGGCTCCCAGCTAAGAAAACATAAAAAAATTTCAATATCCATACGGTATTGACTCTATGAAAAGCAATATTTATAATTAAAAAAGACTGATGATGATGACCAAGTCTTCGAAACTATAGTCTCAAACAAATAAATAATATATATATATACAGATATATCATTTCGATATATATGTGTGTATGTTTATTTGCATCAAGCAGAGGACAACCTCTTTGTTTCTCTTTGTGAAATATTTACCATTGATTGCTATTGAGATTAAAGAAGGAAGTCAATTAAAGTAGCTCAATCAAACATAAGTCCGGCAAAAATATTTATTTCTCCAAAAGTATACTACTTAAGGTTTTATTTTTAATTCTGGTCAATAGCAGGGTTATCCAGGATTATTATTATAGCAGGAACTTGAAAACTAAGAGATTTTTATTTAAAAAATTCTTTAGATGATGGACCCTCATAAACTGGCCTATCCCCAGGTAGCACAAGAATATTCTATAAATATTCTGATAATATCTTTTCTGGACATTGGAATATCCTGTGAATAATCTTTCAATCTTTGTAGATATTCTGGGAATTTTCTTAGAACTAAAATATTCGTGTAGGACATTTAATTACTAGAATATTCTTAGATTATCCACCAAAGGATATTCCCGGAAGATTCGCCCAAGAATTTTTCCAGTGCAAATATTCTAAGAATCTCCTGAGGATAATTGGAATATATATGTACTTTTAATATATTTGGTAGATATTCTCAGAATCTCTTATGCTACCTGGGTCCACCTGTTCACGGTTTATCGTTGTGACATGGAACACCCTGTATATTAGATATATCAATATTTCAGAAGAAAAGGAACAATAATAAATAAATAAACTTTTTGGCCGTTTATATACAAATAACATCTACGGCTAAAGAAGTTTCACTTCCCCCGTGAGCTTATATGTAGATTAAGGCTCACATACATATTTATTTTTAAGAATATGTCAGTAATGTGGACCCTCTGAAAATTCTAGGCCCGGCGGAAGCACCCTCTCTCTTGTCAGAAGAGCTGATAGGCAGTTATGAACAAGTTGGTCACAATTCAATTAATTTTAGGCACTGGCAACTTTTTGCAGTAAGCCCAGGACATTTTAAGTTTGATTAAATCTTTCAAATTGATATATACTATATATATATATATATATATATGTATTTATATTTTCTTTCTTAAAACAAAATTATACCAGGAAGACAATTTATATATGTTAAATTAAAAACAATTACATTTTCAATGAACTTAATTCATAAATAATCCTAGTATAAAATTCGCACAATATAGAATTATAAAAAAAAATCTATTGTGTAGTTAAGGGAGTTGACAACGTACCTACTTAGTAACAAAAATTTGAGACGTACCGATATACAGTAACGGCCTTTTATCCCCCCCCCCCCCCCCCCCCCCCCCTCGCACAATAAATGGTTTTTCGCTAAAGTCTCGATAACGATCACTTTTATCGAAGAAATAGTGGTTTTCAAATTTGTAGCTTAGAAAATTGTCTAGAAAAAACATGCTATTACTTTTTTACGTAAGACCAACGGTTTTCGAGAAAATTCAATTCAAAAAGTTGTAACGTACAGTATACGTATACTTCTGAGCGGAAAAAAGTAATACTATGTTTTTTGTAGGAAATAAAGCTACAAATTTGATAACCACTATACTGTACAGATATAGTAACGCCCTTTATCCCCCCTCCTTCCCGATAAATGGTTTTTCGTCTCGTTAACGGTCACTTTTATCGAAGAAATAGTGGTTATCAAATTTGTAGCTTTATTTCCTACAAAAATCATAGTATTACTTTTTCGTAAGATTAACAGTTTTCGAGAAAATTTGATCGAATATTTTAAGCTGTATTCAGCGTTTAATTACAAATATACGACACATACATACCGTTGAGAAGTATATAATATGTTGCAGTAAAAACCCGTTTTTTAGTACGAATGGGTTCTTACTAGTTAAAACGCGTTTCACTAAATACCTTTGTGGCAACTAGAATTTACTGATGTCGATTGAGTTTGGTCCAAAGGTCTAGAATCTTGATTTTTGACCTTCCGCCTCATTTTGGGTGTTTATTTTCAAAAATTTTTAAAGGAAAATATCAAAAATTACATCGTCATTAGAAGCAAAGTTTTAGAGGATGTAATTTTTGACATTTTCGATTAAAATTTTTTGAAAACAAACACCCAAAATGATACGGAAGGTCAAAAATGAAGATTCTAGATCTCTAGACCAAACTCAATCAACATCAGTAAATTCTAGTTGCCACAAAGGTATTCAATGAATCGGGTTTTAACTAGTAAGAACCCGTTCTTACTAAAAAACGGGGTTTTACTGCAACATATACATACTGTACGATACAACTTTTTGAATTGAATTTTCTCGAAAACGGTTGGACTTACGTAAAAAAGTAATACTATGTTTTTTGTAGGCAATTTTCTCAGGTACAAATTTCATAACCACTATTTCTTCGATAAATGTTACCGTTAACGAGAATTACGCGAAAACCCGTTTATCGTAATTTTTGGAATTTTGTTTAGAACCACAAAAGCAAGGTTCATACAAAAATCCAGCTTTCCCTTAATTTTTCCCAAGTTTGGCATTTATTTTGTCTTAAAAGGTTTGAAAAAAAAAATCTGTAATCGTTTAGGGTGTCAACTCCCTTAATTAAAATAAAAAAAAAGGAAAAATTAAATAATAAAATCATTTTCTCTTAAACAACTCCAAAATTATAATAAACTTATTTTATTATATTATTATATTAACACAACAAAAATAAAATAATATAAAAATAAAGGATTGATGTCCAAGTTAAGACGGAACGCTTTAGAGAAAATTTCTCCTTTCTCTTCGATATTTATGTATAAGTTTTTTTTTGTTTTTTTTTTTTACATTGAAATATATAAAAAAATATATTCAATAAATAATTTCAGGTTAACATTTGAAATAAAATATTTCTATATATAGGTACTTACTATAAGATGATAATATTAATCAATTTATTTAAATAAATTTTATAGTTATAGGATTGTTACAAAATAATTTTGTAAAGATTTATTATTATTATATAATAAAATTTTGATTTTAAATTTTTACTATCTACTTGTATAATTTTAAATCATTAAAATCACTTATTGCAAGGTTTAGATAATAAATTCATTTATATGGGTAGTATACTTATATTTATTTATTTATTTATATAAGGGAAGTTGTCGAATTTTCATTTAAAACCAAATATTATATTTTTATTAATAATTGCTAAAAGTAGGTACTTTTTTAAGTACGTTCAATCACAGATAGAGATTTTAAGGATTAATACTCTATAGGTTTATACTTATATTATTTTGGATGCAGAGTATTTGAGTTATTAAAGCGTTTAAAAAAAAAAAAATATGACGATGATTTTTAAAAATGATTAAATAATAATGAATATAATATTAAAATTAATAAAAACTTTCTTATTCTTTTTTGTCTGATTTTACATATTATTTTAAAAATTATACAGAGTGATCGAAATGTCGCGCACATCGAAATAAATGTGTCTTGTAATTATTTTATTAATTTTTTTAAATTATTTCTATCGTCTACCACAAGATAGCACTACTGGTATTATCGACAATAAATCTAGGGGCAATTTCGATCACCCTGTATAATGCATATATAATTTTTAAATTATATATAAATAAATAGTCTATAATGAAAATAATACTTTAACTAAAGCAAAATTATAATTTAACGGAAAACAAGAGGGCAGAAACTCCCAGACAGACTGGAATATTGCTGCAATGTTCCTGCAATCTCCCTGCAAGGTTTAATATTACAATGTAATATTGCAGCAATATTCCCTTCTGTCTGGGCTTAGATCTGATTAGATATTTAATTGTATGTTGAAGGAGACATCATTTTCTCGAGAGCCGAACCCGAGTGCCAGATTCAATATAATATGTATAACGTATATGTTAAAGTAAAAACTCGTTTTTAGTTAAATCTAGTTTATACCGAATACCTTTGTTGCAACTAGAATTTACTGCTGGTCAAAACAAGACAAAACGCGTTTTAACAAAAACGACGCAGTTAAAACCCTGGTTAAGATTATTGTTGTATTAATAACATAGATGTGTGACCAATATTCTCAATAAATATTATATTAAACAATACAAATGTCAATACTTAATTGCTTTTGATTGAATTATTTTCTTATAGTTATATCTAATGTTCAAAGTTAAAATTAGTTCTAACTAAATTCCCACATGTATAAGCAGTAAATTCTAGTTATAGCAAAGAAATTCTAATAGTAACAAGAGCATTCGGTATAATCTAATTTTAACTAGTAAGAACGCGTTATAACTAAAAACCGGTTTTGACTGCAATATACAGGTCTTGAGACAGTCTTACAACTCAAAAACAGTGCATTAAACTTAAAGAAATTTCAAATAAAAGTTTATTTATATCAAGGGGGAAACAAAACTCTGTTATTATTTATCGACCTAGAACAAGCTTTCAAGGGTATTTTAAGGTCAAATTCTGTTTTTTAAATGGAAACCTATATTTTTCTATTCATATCCTCAAAAAAAAAAAAAAAAAAAAAAACCGAACAATTTTTATTAGAACTATTTTTTTATACATCAAATAAACAAAATATTAAATCAATTAGATCTCAAAAAAAAAATCCTAATAATTATTGTTAACAATTATTCAACTTAATTATCAAATAATAATGATTAAATAATTAATGATTAAATAAATAATTATTAAATCGAAAAGTCACAACAATGAAAATAAGTGTTTATAATGATCTTAAAACTTCATTATACACCGATTTAAGAGATTATTTTCTATTTAATAAAATTGCTTAAAATTCTTGAGTTTAAAAAAGTTTATTTCTCGTGTCAATTCAGTAGATACTTATATTGTATTACCATAATAAAAATGGAGCATTTTTTGTGTTATGGGGCTGCCATTGAAATGGATGCTGATAGGAATACACCCTCACGAGTTTCATTTTATCGTGTTAACAGGTAATGTAAAGGCTACGAAGAAACTACAACAGGCTAAAATAACGAAATTAGGCGGCCATTGTATTTGATCTTTTCATATAATGCACTGTTTTTGAGTTAAAAGACTGTCTCAAGATAAAAAACTCAACCTGTATATAAGGAGATCCCTCCACTTAAACAAATGTACCATATTTAATCAGATTCAAATTACTGTTTATTTTGTTTTCAGTTAATTTAAAATTTAAAGCTTGCGCCGGCCGGTCCCACTGGTTGTTTCGAATTTCGAAACTCATGACATCAAAAAGATGAGCTTTTTTTGAAATTCGAAACACACACACACACACTAAACTGTTTCATAATAAAACAAAATTATTTACAATAACGTTTGTATAAAAACAATACATAATTAATATTATTAGACAAAGGCACTAATTATAATGAATTCATAAGCTATTGCTTTTCATATCACTTACATTATTTCAACCTGAATTTTTAATATATGTAGTATTGAAAAAATTTGATCTCCAATCCATGTTCCAGGATTAATAATTAACCTGGTAAAGGAGCCTCGGTGTAAAAGTCGGGTTCATCTTCTTCATCTTCATCAGCCTCTTCACTATCAAGCTAGAAAATAAAATTTCACTCAATTAAGTAAAATATGTATTAAGATGTTGAAAGATTTAAGTAAGTTATGGTATAAAAATAAAGGGATAAAATTACAGGGACTGTGCTTCACGACTTTAGCGCCAACTGGCAACAAAAATGTAATTTAATTTAAATATTTAATGATTCAACCAAATCTATCTTTTTTCTAGTCATTTAAATTATTATAAAATTGAAATAAGGTGATGTGGAGTTGCACTTGTAGCCCCCCCCATCTTATCTTATATAACGAGCTTTTCGTGCGTGCCTTTGGCACGCCCTCGAAGCTCGGCCCTCCGGAGCTGGTGCCCTGACGGGCGGCGTCCAAAAATTGTATTCCTCTTAAAAAACCATACTCCAAATGTATACCTGTAAACTCCCGAAAATACATACTCTCTTAAAAGTTTCGCCTCATTTTCGTCCTGACACAGCTACAGAAATGAGGCTCTAGATATGAATCTGGAAGTATTTTTTTCTATAATCTACAGCATTGTGATATTTTTTGTGTGGAAATAGATTTATTTAAATAAGTGGGATCGTGTGAGGAGGAGAATTATATTATATCATTTTTTTAAAAATTTGAGATAGATAATCTATATCCCAGGTAACCACAATATCCTAAGAATATTCTAAGGATATTCTAAGGACATTTAAATCTTCTTAGAATATTCTGAGGATATTGTGTGTTACCTGGGATAAGGATCCAAATATTTAAAAGAGATCAGGTGTTGTTTGTATGACAGGCTGCTCCAGTATTGCAATGAGAAACTCATATGGGCATGCGTGTCTTAAGTCCTTCAATTTTGTAAAAATCAAAAAATAAGAATAACAAAATTTAGATTTTAAAAAAATTATAAAAAAGTGGCAAATTATTAAAAAGTAAACAAATAATATATAAAATATAAATCAAATAAGATGTGATTAATTTCTTCTTCTGTGCGGAAAGAAAAGCGAATTGAATATTTAATTTTTGAGTGGTGAGGGGGCGGGGGGTTTCGAGTTCAAATTACAATTATATTCAAATTTGCCGCAAATATACCGACGGCATCAGCGCTCCCTGTCGGCAGCATTCTCTGAGCGTTTCTGCAAATTAATCTGGGCTATTATATATATAATATAGAAATTAAGGTAGTTGTTTCGCGACAATAGTAGCAAGTATATAGAACAGACAATAAGGAATCATAATAATACATAAGCCCAAAACTTTTTGCTGTTTATGTACCACTACTAGCCAATCCCGTGTTCGTTTGACAAATCTGGCAACACTGTCCGAGCTTGTATATATTATATCATAGAAATTTCAGATAAAGTAAGGTCAGGTGGGGTAACTGGGCCAGCTTCTTTTGTTTTCCCAAGGATAGTACTCCATATTTTTGACTATAACTAAGCTTCCTCACAATTTATAGATCTCGTGACTATATTAATTGAAAGATGAAATTTTCTTCAAATAATCATGATACTTTCAACTTTTGATTATTCAAAATTTTGGAATTATCTTAAGTTGAATGTAAAGTTTTGCGGTTGGTACAGTTAAAAGCGTTGTGGGGTAATTGGACCAGCCCAGCCTATTTGCTGTTTTTTTAATTTTTAACATCTTTTGAGCAGTTGGACATGTTCCCATATCCCTCAAGGCCCTGGCCGTAGGTAGAATTAGTCTCATTTGTATATGGATTAAAAATAATCAAAGATGTAAGCGATTCGGGAGTAATTGGGCCCTGACTAGGCTGGCCCAGTTGCACCAAGACCTCTATTTTTTTATTCTATTGAATTTTTAAGGTAGATAAGTTTAAACGCCAAGTATAATTTTTAAAATCAATTTTTATTACAGAAAATACAAAAAAAAGTATCATAAATCAAACAACTAAACAAAATAATTTCATTTTAGCCATTGAAATAAAGTTAAATAAGTTCCTTATGCTTAAGAAAGCCTTAATTAAGTACTTACTCAAGTCTCAATATTTTCAAGGAACCGGGTAAGGCAACTAGGTAAGAAGTAAGCACATAACTAGGTAAATAAGTAAATAAGTAATTAACTTAACTAAGTACTTAAGTATAAAATAAACTTAATGAAATTTCTCTAATTCAGGAACTCTGAAAATTTCCCACCAATATGAAAAAGTGAATTGCGCTAAAAAAATGCGGTAAAATTAAAAAGCTCTGGGGTTACAGGACCCCTGGCCGAGTTGCCCCCGGCCCCAGTTACCCCACCTGACCTTACATTATAAAGGGAAATTTATCAAACAAAAAGTTCTTAATAAGCGATTGAAAGCTGTTGCGACAATGGCTGAAGCGAAAAAACGTCAAAAAAGTACTAAAGTTAACCCATTATTTAGTTTAAATAAATGCGTTGTTGCCAGCTTGTTTTTAGTGTAATTTTTTTATACATTTTTCATTATTAATTATTATCTCAGAAACTGTTTTGTAACTATGAATTAAAATTTTCTTAAAAAATTTATTAGTTATTGTTTAATGTTGGTTTAGTTTTTTTATAAAAATGGTAATAAGGGTTTCTTAATTATAATTAAATATGTATGTAAACTTTCCGATATCCCGTATAGTACAATGTGCATAAGAGTCTGACAAAACTCTATTTTTAAAATTTAATATCTTCGGAACTGTATTGTTCATAAATTTCGTTTTGCCACCAATCGATGCAGAAGTATTTAAATAATAACCTGTCTAAATTTCAAAAAAATCCTAAGAAACCGCATATGCTGAAACAACTACCTTAAATATTTAATGATTAAAACATATTTGTCTCTTAAATTATTATAAAATTGAAGAAGGATGGATGGGGGGGGGGATGGTGATTGGGAAACCAATCGACTTGATTGGGGAATAATGGAATTGAAATAATTATCGGAAAAGAGGTTTTTTTATCTAATTAGATTTTTCCTCTTATTAAAAACAAGGACTAAAGATGAATAAGGACACTCGATGGTGGAGAAGTAATCTCGGAATCGAAGCAAAAATACAATGTATACATTAATTAATGTAAAATAATTGGTTTAATAAATTTATAATTTGAATATAAAATTGAAATAAGGTGATGTGGAGTTGCACACTAAGTATAATTTAATATAAAATTTAACTTATACCTAAATTAGTTTTATTCTGGTTTTTATAATTAAATTGAGAAAAAATACACAGTTACGTTCCCCTAGTTTCCCAATTAGTGATAAAAGTTCAATAAACAGTTTTAAAGCACGAGAATATTTAAAAAAAAAACCTCAAGATTAATCTGTGATTAAATGTTGTTCAGGAAACGACACTTTATTATAGAGGATAGTAATTAAAACATTCGTTAAAAATATTATACGGACCATCAGTGAATGTAAGAAACCAATCAGATTCAAAATAATTAAGTCACGTGGCTGTTATGGAGGCAGACTACGATAATTGGGATTTTGACCGGAAATATTTGAAAATCCGCCTTAAATTAAATTTTACAATTTTCAAGACTTACCGCTCTTAATTCGGACGGTGTGAATAGAAATCGTAGTTGAGCTCGAAGCGGTACCATAAGAATTAAAAAGAAGGGGAATGCCAGAGATGCTTGAGTAGATTTGACAATCCACAATATGGCCAAGCACATAAGTTGAATCATTGTGAACAAATGCATTTTCATCGAATGTACCTAAAATAATATTATTTTATATATTAGAAGATATTTTCCCTTCGGAGAGAGACGGACTGGTAGAAATTTTAAGTGTTAAGTGATGGAAAGGCAGCCCAAATATAGGGAAAAAATTCCTGAAGAAGCAGTAAAATCCTCTGAAACATTGTTTTTGAGTAATGAACAAATATGAATATAGTAGAGTCCCGAAAACTCGGCCTAAAGTGGACCGAACAGTGGCCGAGTTTGTGAAAATGCCGGGTTATCGGGAATGGGGTTAAAAAAGAATAAGTACGAGTGTTTCCTCTGAAAATAGAGTATTGTACTTGAATGTATTGTTTGCTTGAGAATTCTACAGAGAATAAACTGCCCAAATACAAAGGAAAAGTACGTACTTTATGAAGGCATAGAGCCTTTACTATATGAAAAAATGGGTTTTTTCGCTCTGCCAGGGTGAGGCCGAGTTATCCGGACTGTCGGGTCATCGAGTGATGCGTTTTCGGGACTCTACTGTATCCAATAAATCTACTTCATTTGAGAGAATTTTTTCCCTATCCTTGGGCTGCCTTTCCATCACTTAACAATTAATTATTATTATTATCATTTCCGTCCATATCCATTTGTATTAATTTGAAAGTTTATAATAGGAAAATAAGGACAAGTTTTTATGTGTGATTTTTTTATTTATCAGCCAACGTTTCGTCGACTTTGCCGACTTCTTTAGAGCTTCAAATAGTCATGTGTGGTATGACTATTCGAAACCCTGAAGAGGTCGGCAAAGTCGACGAAACGTCATTGATAAATAAAAATCACACATAAAACTTGTCCTTATTTTCCTATTATAAACTTTCAAATAACAATTAATATTATAAGATTCTTCCAAAACTTAAGTGACTTATGTAGAATATAAATTTTATAAATTAAAAGGGTTTTTCAGTCACATAAAATAAATAAATAGAGTAATTTTAATCAATTATCATTATTTATTTGTCTGATTTACTAGACAGTTTCGGGCAGGAGTGCCCGCATAGATTCGTGAACCCCCCCCCCCCCCCCAAGTTTCAAGAAAAGTACTCATCCCATTTTATTCACGTCTAAAGAATTAGAAAAGGTTTTTATTGCCTTTTGTTGAAGTTATATAGATCGTTTTTATTGTTAGCAAATAATGCTAAAATGCAAGAGTTTTCGAACCCCCCAGAAATTTCAATGACTTTTCATTTTTCTCTTTGTCCAATTCATAATAATAATTGATTAAAACACTATTTATTTGTTTTATGTGACTAAAAAAAACCTTAATATATAAAATTTATAATTTTTTTTTAGCATATAAAATTTCAAATTATTAGAATATATACCTTCCGCACATAAGCAGCTTGAGGATGATGTTTCACGGGCATGAAAAAAAGTTGTAGACGATCGAAAAATTGAATTCCATTCGTTGAAGAAACACCCATATATAGAAAGACTCCAAATAAAACGGATATAGGAACTAATCGAAGTAATGGAGCCATAAGCACGGAGAGACCTTTTAGAAAGAAAAATTAACATTATTAACATTAATTCCTACTCTTTTATTTTATTTCTCACTTGAATAATTATTATTCTTTTCGTTATGATAAGAATGCAAACAGAGATGGGAAAAATACATGAAAACATGTATTTTCGATACAAAATACAAAATACTATATCGAAAATACTTTTCATAATACTAAATACATAGATAAATATCTATATAATATATGATCTAACTTTTTTGGTTTTTCGGCCTTTCTAGCAATAAGCCAATTTACGATAGTAATTATTTTTTTATTAAATTTGTCTCTATCCCCCCGGGGTCAGGTTTCGGATTCGAACCCGAGTCCACTTGGTTAGCAGGCTGACATGCCATGCTAACCCCTAGCCTATCGGACCCCCCCCCTCACATATTAGTTAGATCGAAGTAGGTACATGTTTGTTTATTTATTTTCTATATCAATAATAATAATTACATTGTTGTTGCCATGGCAACCTAATTAGAATCAATTAATTAGTTAATATATACCAATATACATAAAATTAAGGTTTTGTCTGTATCTACTGTATATTGCTCTAAACCCCCAAAACTCTGGATATAGGTAGGTACACGATTCAAGCAAAGTTATGAAACAAAAAAAACATCAACAAAATGTAAATCTGTCTGTCTGTTTTTTGTCTGTCCATGAATTGGTATAAAAACACCTGGAGGTATTTTTATGAAATTTCATATTTGGATCAGATGTTTTCCAAATTAAAATCTAGCCTATAAAGATTATTTATTTAGCTGAGACCCCAGTTTATTTACTTGCGAGTCCTTAAACCGGATTTCGCCATTTTCCAATATTAAACTTGATAAAATGTATTTTGAGTATTATGTATTTTAGCTAGAAAATACATTGAAAATGGGTGTTTTCGATACAAAATACAAATGTATCAAAAATATGAATTTTTGATACTGCCCATCTCTGAATGCAAAAAGGAAAAACCGTGATCAACGTAAAAGTTAGGTGGACCCTTCTTATTAGGATAAATAAAATAATAAAAAAAAAAAATTTTAAGAAAGGAAAATAATCATTAAAACTAGATGTGAGTCCCGCCTTCGGGAGCCCTCTTTCTAGCAAAGGGGCTACGCCCCCCTGGAGCCCCACCTCCTCGGACCCCCACCCCATGGACCCCACCTACCCTCTCCCCCACCTCTGGACCCAACCTACCCTCTCCCCCACCCCTGGACCCCCACCTCTCCCTTGGATCCCCTCTCCACTCCCCCTGGACTCACTCCCCCCATTTTGGGCAGTTAGTTTTTGCATTTCTAGCTCTCTAGAGGCCCTCAGATTATGTATACAAAACTTGGTCGAATTTGCTCCAAGGGCAAGAATTTTGATTTTTGGACCCTTCACCCCTTTTTTTTGGGGGGGGGGGATTTTTTAAACAACAGTTGTCAGAAATCACATCCCTTACAACTTAGCTCATAACAAAATTTGCCGTAGAGTTAATAGTTTAGGAGTTATTTGATAATTTCCATTAGTGCATTCCCTCCGCCCCAACCCCCTTTTGGGGTCAAAATATCAAAACGTTATATAGCAATAATTTTAAGTTAGAAGGTATCTGTTCCAAATATGAAATTTCATAATAATCCCTTCATCTGTTTTTACGTGAATTGTGAGCAAGATTTGCGCGGAAATCACGCAGACAGACAGACAGACGGGAATTTTGTTGAAGGTGTTTTCGTTCATAACTTTGCTTGAAACGTGTCCAACCAAAGTTTGGGATGATTTGTACCAATGTACCTACAGACAAAACCTTAATTTTATATAGATACAAAAATAAGCTGACGTGTTCTGATGTGGCCATCCACTTGACTTTACGATATAACCTGGCCCCTCACTCATATTTAATATTTAATAAAATTATTTATAATCATGTAGGGGAGTGGGGGGGGTTATAGTTTTTGCATTTTTAGACTCCTGGGATCCACTGATTATGTATACAAAATTTGGTTGAGTTTGGTAAATGGCCAAGATTTTCATTTTTTGACCCTCCGGACCCCCCCCCCCATTTTGGGCGGTTAGATTCTGAATTTTTAGACTCCTAGGGATCCACTGATTATGTTTACAAAATTTGGTTGAGTTTGCTCAAACGAACTAGATTTTTAATTTTTAACCCCCCCTCCACCCCCCTTAATTTTGGGTCGATATGCACCAAAATCTAATCAGCTCTTAATCTCAATTGACCAAAACCACATGTGAAATTTGGTTTCGATTTTCACATTAGTTTTTGAGATAGCTCTTCCACAAATTTGGTAACGCACAAACTAACTAACTAACAGACATTTTGACAAAACAATTATTATCTCGAAAAATTCAATTTTTTCGATGTTCACTTATTAGAGCTTTTTTGTAGACCGAAATGCCATGGTTTCGCTCAATTTTTTTAATCGAAATAGTTTCAGCCGTTTTTTAGATATTTTGAAAAAAAGAAGGAAAAAAAACCACTTTTTTCATGCACGATTACAATACTTGACCATACCCTGTATGGTAAAGTAAAAAATGTAAATTATCTAAAAGTTATGAATGAAATAAGAATGTAATTGTATTGGGTGAAAGAGAAGGTATCAGCCAAAGTTGGATCCGCTGGGTTCAATAAAACACCCTGAATAAAACGTTTCGGCCTGAATTTATTTGGCCATCTTCAGTTTATTGGGAGATATACACAAAATGCGGTACATATTTGTGATCGAATCAAGCCTTGTCAAAAATAAAAATTGTAGCTTCATGCAAATTTATAAGGTGCCTGCGCCCAAAGGTTCAGAATGAATGTCTATTCTGTCATTTGGGCGCGGGCACCTTATAAATTTCAGAGCTACAATTTTATTTTTGACAAGGCTTGATTCGATCACATATGTGTACCGCATTTTGTGTATATCGCCCAATAAACTGAAGATGGCGAAATAAATTCAGGCCGAAACGTTTTTCAGGGTGCCTTATTGAACCCAGCTGATCCAACTTTGGTTGATACCTTCTCTTTCATCTAATACAATTACATCACAGCCACGAACTCTAACAACATAATGTAATGTTGCCAAGGAATTAAAATAATTACCAATAAGAACTGAAACAATCAGGGCGGACATGCGCTGTTCCTTGACCTCAATAATATGCGGTGCGTCTCCAGGAGCATGGGTTGTTGAAAGGACTGTGAGCGCAGAGACATGCGATATGCTTCTGACAGTGGCGGCGCACATCCACGGGGTGCCCAGCAATCCACACCCGACATTCAACAAACTCACAAGTACAATGTCCAGATGAAAGCCAGATCCTTTTTTCAGTTTTCTTTCCTTTTTATCAATAATTAATTCACATATATGGGTTTCCATGAAAAGAAGAATGTAAACTAAAGCGGCCGGGGCGATTGCCGCAAAACCAATCCAAACTTGGCTTAATGAACTCGGAGGAATAATCCAACCACGAATTGATTCACTTGTTGGATTTAGACCCTCAGGGACTTTCAATTTTTCTGTATATACTTCAGGAATTAAATAATCCAGAGCGACCATAGTTATAATAGCTATAGGTACTCCAAAGTCACCGAGAGCTCGCCTAACCTGGAAATAAACAAATATTTTTATATTCTCTGTAAAAGATCTCGAAAAAAATCTATGTTTCTGCTAAATTCTTTCTTGGCTTTTATGTAAATAAAAGAATAAATATTAAACACAATGGCTGCGTCGAGCTATCGAAACGGTGGCATCTCAATACATTTACGAATGCTTGTTTTTTTTTTTTTTATTTAATGCCACCGGGAACAAAGCCCATTTAGACAGCACATAAGTAAAGTGTTAGTAGGGTTAGTGAGAGAGCCGAGTTTTCAGCCGGTAGAAATTTTTATTTGCCAGCTAGGATCGAACCCCGGCCTCCCACTTCAACATCGTCATAATCGATCGATGCCGAAGCGAGGCCAATGCGTTAGCTGACTGAGCCAACCCGGCTCCCCGAATGCTTGTTATATGTACAGAAAAAATAAATAAATAAATAAATAAATCTTTATTTCTCGACCTGCTTAGAGGCACAAGTCCTCGGTGGCTAGGTCCTCCAAACATCAATACAATCTAGCTACAATACATTAACAAACATCAATACAAATTAATTACAACAATTTAACAAATAATAAAAAAGTAAAAAAAAAAAAAAAGAAAAAGAAAAAAATAGAAATGTATGCTCATTAACAAATAACTTGACCATAGATTTCCATCAAAAGACAAAAAGTAATTTATAAATTCCGCGCAAAAACCCGATACCAGGAGAAAGCGACGCATTAGCCATCCCGGCATTTGCCATAAGTTGTTAAGGAAACCTGGTCAAAACCTTAACAAGGATGGTATGACCTCTCTCTACCTCACCTAATCTCTGCTTGTGAGAACTAAATAAAATTTTGCACAACTCTAGGACTTTAGGACTTGACAAAATTTATAATTGATTTAATCATAGGAGGCAGAATACTATAATCCCAAGTAGTAATAAATAGACAGACTTCCACAAATCAATGCCAGATCCTACAAATGAATGCAAACCTAGATATTAATATCTGAATTAACTAACTTGTAAGAACCAGACCTATTTAAATTAATACCATTCTTCCCTATATCCTTATAATCTAAATAACCATCTGAATCATTCTCATAAGAAAAATACCACCACTTGTTTCAATACCTATACTTCTAGTCTCAACCCTGGATTGACTATCCCTTTTAACCACATTATCTAAAAAAAAAAAGAAAAAATATTTTAAAAATAAACAAAATATTTACCTTAGTAACGCAGAGATTTCCTTATTCCAGCCTAATTTAAAACCAACCCTTGCTTTTCCTATCTCTAAATGGAAAGAAGAATTAACAAACCCCCTTCCCCAAAAGAGACAGAAAAAGAACTAATAAAAACCTACCAAAAAGCTTCAAATTCGCAAGACAGCTTTTTGTTTACCCACCAGACTTCAAAGAGACCTAAAAAGTTAAAAATAAAAAAAAATAAAAAATAAAAAATAAAAAAATTAAAAATACTACTAAGTTCGCAAGGAACAGTGACAGGCATGAATTCGATACTATATGGGGTGGTCCAGAAAGAAATTCATTGTTGAAAATAGAAAGAAAACAAAACTATAATATTTAAAAAGCGTTTACTCTTATACAATATAAAGTTTTTAAATGTAATTTTAGTTTTTGAAAATAAAATCATCAAGATGACGTCCTTAGCTGTTGCAACACTCTTCCAAACGGGCAAGAAAATTTTGAAAAACTTTAGTAGGATTTTCTTTTGAAATGGCTTCCATTTCTTCCTGAATATTCAGCTTCAATTGCCGCAATGTTGTCGGATTATTAGCGTATACCTTGCTTTTAAGATGTCCCCATAAAAAGAAGTCTGCTGGATTTAAATCGTGACTCCTCGGAGGACAGGTTATGTCACCCCTCAGTGAAATCAGTTTCTGAGGAAACATATCCCTTATCACGCGCATGCTCTCATTCGAAGTTGCAAGAATCGCGAGGTTACAATCGAAACACATGGTTTCACCAGGATGGAGCCACATTTCACACTTCGAATGAGAGCATGCGCGTTCTGGACCACCCTATAGATTCAAGAATAAACTCGCCATTCCGAGGTTTCGTTTACAAAAGGGAAACGCTTCATTCGTGGGTCAAGGTGTGCATTTATACAACAAAACTCCGGAGGAAATTACAAGTCTAGCTCTAAATAAATTTATATCCTCCATTACTAAAAAAAGGCATACTATCGGGTTGGCGAGTTTTTAGACGATCATGCCTGGACTTGAATTCGTACATAATCTCAAAGGGATTACTTTTGTATATTTGTGTTTTATTTATTTTATTTTGATTTTGTTTATTTATTATTTTATTTTTTAAACGAAAAATAAACTCAAGAAAGGAAGAAACCCAGAAAGGCAACGGTTAAATTAATTATATCATGAAAATGTCTTTTTTTTGTTGGCTTTCTGGCCTTTCTAGCCATAAGCCATTTACGATACTATTTATTATTTTTAAATTTGTCCCTATCCCGGGGGTCAGATTTTAGCCGGATGCCTCGAGTCGGATTCGAACCCGGGTCCACTTGGTTAGAAGGATGACACGCTACCGCCTAGCCTATCTGACCCCCCCAAATGTTTTTTAATTCAATCAATAGAATTTAATAATATAATTATCAACAATACATAAATAAATAGTTCAAATTCTTAAATAATTAAGTAGTCATGCCAACACATCCACTTTTTAAGAGGATAAAAACGACGTTCCAATAAATTTTTTTCATTATCCTTGGGCGGACTTCCATCCAATGAATAATTTTTTTATTACACGTCACCAGTTTTGTATTCATTGAATCATAATTAAATCTAATTTAATGATTGTTTAATCATTAATTTGTTTTGTTTACAATATTTTATTGATTATTTATTGTTTGTATTGTTGAAAAATTAAATAAAGCTAAATCTAGACGTTTATTTTAGCTCTTCTTTATTTTTCTATACTAGACATTTAAGGAGGTTCTTTCGCGACAATCCACGCCAAAAGTTTTAGCCTTGTAACCACTCTATAAATATGAAAGGAACTAAAATTTTAGGGTATTTCTTTTTTACCTGACTGTCCACTCATACTAAGAAATCTCTATATAGATACACACATACTTGCCGGTCGTTTCCAAGCCATTGTGCTTATATCCCCTCCACTAAAAATAGTAGCCCAAATATGTTTGTTTTTTATCAAAACTACGGGGTAAATAATTTCAATTTTTTTTTTAAGTTACTCCGAATATATTATTTTAACAAATATTAGTTTTTTCATCCAGATGGTGAAAGTCCTTCAATAAAAAAAAATAAAATAATGATCATATCCCCACTCTTTCCCTATCTACTCTATGTTAAAATGTCAATTTTAATTGCAATTATTTCAAGTTTGGTGTTGGTGAATCGTCTTCAAATTTTAACAGTACTAAATGACTTATATTCCAAGTTTCAAAAACTTCTTGAATTTTTGCATTTGTGAAAGAACTACCTTAAATATAAAAATTTAAATACTCCATCTTCAATTATCACAATATATTAAGTGATTTTAAAATAATTGAAATTATACAAGATTATTTACCTCTTTAAAAGAAAAAAAACTATGTATATTTACTGTGATGGTAGGTAAATAGTATTAATATAACTAAATTGTTAAACTATATTTTTATTAATCATAAGTTTCCTGTATTTGATTCGATCGCAAATCAAAAGCATGTGATTTCTGTCAAATTTTAAGTGAAAATAATATCCGAATTTATATATTTCTAACTTGAAATAGTGAAGTTAATTAATGGAAAACACCCAACACACGTGTTAACAGATCGGGCGCGCTGAACTGGCAGATTGAATATATAAATCCTCATAATTAGTAGAGATTGTGGTGTTGGTGCAAGGTGAAACATCTTTAATAAAGATAAGAGTAAATAAATATTATATTTAATATTGATTTACTATGAGTTAAGATCACTTACCTTCACCTACTAATCCCACCCTATTCATTTCGAAAGAAAAAGATTAAGATTGGATCTTCTTGAATCCACGGAAATAAAATATGCCTTGTCGAACGATGAAAATATTATCAATAATCAACTGGATGTAAAACAAAATATAATAATTGACCTATTAATATCTAAGCCAAAAAATTTATTCCCAACCTAGAGACAAGTCAATGAACTTACTAACTTTTCTTTTATCTAAACACACCTATGTCAACAAACGCCAACCTGATATTCTCACTTAACAATAGCTTAAGAGAAAGTGTCCTTTTAAAATAATTTAAAAATTCTTTCCCTCTGTTCAATAAACATATATATAACCTGTTATTCAATAAGTTGAATTAGTTACTTTCTGTACTTCCTGAAGATGGGTTGATAGCCCGAAATATATATATTGAAAAAGAAAAAAGAAAATTTATATCTTTTAATTTTTTAATTTTAATGTGAAATAAGTGACCTAGTATCCTTAACTCATAGTAAATCAATATTAAATATAATATTTATTTACTCTTATCTTTATAAATCCTCATATTACAAATTCATTTGGTGATCCATATCAGTGTTTGATATAAAAGGCGTCATGCGGGCTAAACGAGAAATGATGCTGGATTATAGTCAAATGGATCACATCTTTTTAATTGTCTCTTGGTCCAGGCTTAAGACTCAGCAGACTCCAATAGCCTCAACCAACAGTAGTCTCGTGATATATATCTTGTTTAAAAAGCGTGATCAAAAACAATTCTCGTTAATATGTTAATTATTCTTTGATATATTAATGAGAAAATTATAAATTTATTATATATTATTTGAATCGTGTATTTTTTATGTTGTTGATTTGAAAATTATCTGAATATTGTCTACTTACTTTATATTTAAGTGTATATTAAATTAAATTAAATTAAATAATAAATAAATAATAATAATAATAATACTATGCATTTAAATATTATTGTAGTTCAGCCAAGAATAAAAACAAATAAATAATTATATCAAATTCTTTTTACTTACACTTCGTCCAAGAAATTGACTATTTCGAAATTGTCTCAAATAATAAGCAATGAAAAATGTTCCAAGAGCCAAAATTGTACAAAATAGCGCTGTATTTGGTTGGTTATATCGTGAATCATGTTCAATTCTCGTAGGTTCTTCAGTAGTATTTAAAAACTCAATTGTTTCATTACTAAAAAACAAAAAAAAAGGAATTTTATTTAAACACGTTTAAAGAATATTATAATAAAAACATATTTTAATTTCTTACCCTATGAAATTATAATCGAAAAGAGAATCTTCAGGATAAGTTTCATTTAATATATCTGTTTGATTTGATTTATCTGTTAAATTATAACCTGTGATATGGAAATTACAATAATCAAATATCAGTGGATGTCGTAGGAAAACCTGAAATATAAAATTTTTAATATGAAAATTATTAAGACAAAAATTATTTATTTATTGTTTTATAATACCAAAAAAATATAAATCTTTTAAAAACCAATCTTAAAAACGTTTAATTTAAATAAAAAAAAATAAAAATAAATATTTATATATACTTATTTATAAAATTTATTTATTTATTTTATTATCACAGGATTTTGATGAGGCAGTCCAGATTCAATAAGAGAAATTATATTTTACAAGATGGCATTTATTAGAAAAGCTTCTTTCTCTCTTTATTTATTTTTCAAAAGCTGACGGTTTCAGAGGTTTTTCCCCCTTCTTCAGCATTTTGAAAAGGTCAAAGGAAGTACAAGAGTACGAATATATCGTTTTGGAATTGGCGTGTGTGCCTTAAGTCAAGGGCGGATCCACGGGGGGGCGGAGGGGGCGATCGCCCTCCCCATAGCGAGAAGCGAGATTTCCAAATCGCCCCGGACATGTTAAAAAATTCGTAGAGACAAAATTCCCAAACAGAATTTGCCATATTTGCAGCCAGGTGCCAGACTTATCGTCTGAGCAGCAAACAAAGAGCGATATGAATTTAAATTTTTTTCTGCCAACAAGAGACTTCAGGTAGTTTTTATAAGAAATGATTCGAAAGAAAAGGATTAAGATTGGATCTTCTTGAGTCCACTGAAATAAATGCTGTTTTTTTCAATTTTCGAAAAAATGGCTGCATCGGGATAGTTGATCCCTTCAGGTAGAGGGATGCTTGATCCTGGAATCAAGTACCCCTCTTATGATTTTTTGGAAAGAAACCGGTCCCTCCTCTCCTTGAGGACACCTGAAGCAACGAGCATGTCACATGCCACTGCTTTTAACAGGCACACTGTTGGAGAATTTTTTGCAAATTTGACAAAACTCTATGAAAAGCATGAGTTTCCTGCGGAAAGAATCTGGAATACTGACGAGACTGGGTTAACCACGGTCCACAAACCCAACAAAATTCTTGCTGTAAAAAGTTCCAAACAAGTGGGAAAAATAACTTCGGCCGAACATGGCGAACTGGTCACCATGTGTGCCTGCGTCAGCTCTGTCGGTGGGCACATACCTCCGTTTATGATATTTCCCAGAAAAAATTGGCAAGACAGATTCCTTAGCCATGCACCTCCCAGCAGCGATGCAACTACCCACCCAAGTGGATGGATGACTAGCGGCAGTTTTCTTAAGTTCCTCGAGCACTTCGTTCGTTTAGTTCAACCAAATGTTGATAGGAAGCACTTAATAATCATGGACAATCACGAGAGTCATTGTTCTGTGGAGGCTCTCAACTACGCCAAAGAAAATGGAATCGTTCTGCTTACAATCCCACCGCAGACAAATTTAGTTTAAAAATTTATGGTTGAAACTTTGGCGGGTGGGATGATTGATCCTCCGGGATCAAATAACCCACTCGCCAGGATCAAGTATCTCCATGGTGTGGGTTAGTTGATCGTTGCGCAGGAATTTGAAAAAAACTGATTTGCCGTTTTTGTTCAACAAATAAGAAGGTCTACATATTGAAGGAGACAATAAAAGAGTGTGTCTTCTGCTGGAATTATAAATTTTATTTATTTATAACGAGACTATAGTTTCGAGGGCTTTGCCCTCTTCATCAGTCTATTACAATGGATTCACAGGTGCATGAATGATAGTATGGAACGAGGCTACATGTCTGGTTGAAAAAAAGTTCAAATTTATTATCATGGTTCGAATTACTAAAAGAAAACCAAAACAGGGATCAACTATCCCACCTCTCCCCTACATACGTATATACGTACATACGCACATACGCACTGACCAATGGATTTCGGATCCCTTTTTGGCCTATGGGGATCACAATTTCCGGTTTTATGTCCTAAATCCGGTTTCCAACTATTAAGGGCAACGATTCCTTCCACTTAGAAGTTACAAAATGAATTAACTTTTTTCATCTCTGCGACACAAGCTCTCAAAGAGTCATGACCCAGACAGGCCATCGCAATACTTCCCCATTATATTCTATAGAATATAAATGTGAAAGTAAAAAAGCACTTGAGACCCAGATAGCTTTTGCCTGTTTGGCTTCAACAATTTGACTACGCTTATTGAAATCAGTCGAAAAAAAATTACCCTTATTTAGATGTATCTTAAAATAAAAATTTAAATAAAATAAAATACCAGATATAATTTCATTAAAGCCTCGACGATGTACAACACAGAGATTAAAGCTGCAAAAATCTCTTCTGTAAATCGAGTAAATAATTTTACTAAAACACTTCCTTCAAAACAGACAATCACAAATGCTATTATGAAGATCCAAAAGCCAATGTATACACGCACAGCAAGAAAGTCGACATTATTCGTTATACAGAACTGTTAAAAAAAAAAAAAAATATTAATGAATGTTTTCTATTAAAATTGCATTGTTATTATTATTTATTGTTCTTACACTATATAAACTTTCATCAAAAAGTAATAATGGTCCAGTAGTTCCGATAATTATTAGTGGTTGACCGGATAGAAGAGCGAAAATTATTCCAGCAGCTGAAGTAGATACCAATGTTTCAGAAATTCCTATTAAATTTTCAGTTTTGTCTCCTAAAAAGAATAAAATTGTTATGATATAGGATATAGATGTATATATTTGTACTTTGATCATTCAATTGAGGAGTTTTTGTTTTGCCGAGAGTAGCAGAGTTGTTGATTCACAAAGAGAAACAAAGAGGTTGTCCATCAAGCAGAGGACAACCTCTTTGTTTCTCTTTTTGATCATTCACTTTATAAACAATCTATAAAAACATAAATATCAATTAGAAAGAATTTAATTTTAAGGACAGAATCTAAGATATTAATAGAAATATTATTAAATTGCGATATCAGAGGGGATTCAACCCCCCAGAGTCGAACCTGAGAACCAACTTGCTTTCCGGGCAGCTGGCTCACACCTTGAGACAATAATAATAAATATCAATAAATATGTGATAAAATCTAGAAGACTGTTTGTATTGTTTGCCATTCTGTTTATATTATTTATTCTTTCTGTACTAGTCGGTTTCAGTTTAATAAACCCTTATTAAAAGGGGTTTTTTCATTCTTTATTCTTAAAATTTATTAAGGTGAAAGCGACTAGAAGAGAAAGAATAAATAATATAAACAGAATAGCAACAATACAAACAGTCTTCTAGATTTTCATTATTACTATTCATATAGGTATATACTATATATTTTAGCCTAGATTAATTTGCAGCAAATCTCAGAGAATGCTGCCGACAGGGAACGCTGATGCCGTCGGTATATTTGCGGCAAATATGAAATATAATTGTAATTTTAACTCGAATTTCGAAATGAAAGACTCCAATTGATTTTAAATTAAGAAACATTAAATATATTGATAAATATTCCTCCCCCCCCCTCACCACTCAAAAAATTAAATAATCAATTCGCTTTTCTTTGCACACAGAAAAAGAAATTAATCACATCTTATTTGATTTATATTTTATATATTATTTGTTTGTTTTTTAATAATTTGCCACTTTTTTTATAATTTTTTAAAAATCTAAATTTTGTTATTCTTATTTTTTAGATTTTTACAAAATTGGACGACTTAAGACACGCATGCCCGAGTTTCTCATGGCAATACTGGAGCAGCCTGTCATACAAACAACACCTGATCTCTTTTAAATATTTGGAGCCTTATATCGATTATCGATCCCAAATTTTAAAAAAATTATATAATATAATTCTCCTCCTCACACGATTCCACTTATTTAAATAAATCTATTTCCACACAAAAAATATCACAATGCTGTAGATTATAGAAAAGAAAAATACTTCCAGATTCATATCTAGAGCCTCATTTCTGTAGCTGTGTCAGGACAAAAATGAGGCGAAAACTTTAAGAGACTATTTATTTTCCAGGAGTTTACAGGTATACATTTGGAGTATGGTTTTTTAAGAGGAATACAATTTTTGGACCGAGACGCCGCCCGCCAGGCCACCAGCACGGCACGCCCTCGAAGCTCGTTTAGTAATAATGTTTCACTTAAAACTTGTACCGCTTTCCTTAGAGGTTATTCTAGATTTTATTACAATCACCCCCACCCCCTTTTAATAAGAAATATAGTACTATAAACAGTGGTGGATTTAGGCCTAGACCCGTGAGGCCCGGGCCTAGGGCGTAAAAAAGATAATTCAAATTAAAAATTGATTTGGATTTGTTTTATTATAAATGCATGGAAAGTTTTTAGTAAATTTTATTATGGAATTTAGTTTTAGCTTGTAAGTATACTTTTTAAATCTTTTAATTTATCAATATTTGCCTTTATTTAAAATCTCTCTGCACAAAATATATACACAATATTACATTCACGTAATCTTCCCGATGTTTACCCTAATGTAGACATTGCACCAAGATTTTTTTTCTTCTAGATTTTATAAATAAATATAAACAGAATGGCAACAATATAAACAGTCTTCTAGATTTGATCACACATTTATTGATATTTATGATTTTATAGATTGTTTATTAGATCTGTACTAGTCATTTTCATTAAATTAGGTTGAAGTTGGTGGTGTTTCACAACGAGAAAAAAGTAAAAAATAAAAATACAAAGATTTTTTTAAATTTACTCTATATATTTCGAGCTCTTATCTCAGAACATTGACTGAAGATAAAATAAAAGGATGAACAGAATATATTTAATATGATGGACAGTTATTTATGACTTAGTGTAAGTATGAAAGAATTATCAGAGAATGGAATGCTGGGAAAGTGGGAGAGCCGAATGAACAGAGGACAGAGGGAATAAAGAAAAGATATTTACACTAGGAAGGTGCCGAAATTATGTATATACCGAATAGGGATCAGTAAACAATACAATGTGATTGCGTACAGGTGATAGTGAAATTTTTTTATTTATTATTTTTATGTTTTAATTCAAATTAAATATCATTAATTAAAATGTCAATTATTGGTGGTTTTGATGTCTGTTTGATTGTTCAGGATGTTTTGATTAAGGTGTATGGCCTTCAAGGGCGGATCCAGGAATTTTTTATGGGGGGAGAATGTATATAAGGTGCCCGATGTATATAAGATCTACTTTTTATCTCGAAAGTGTGTCGCTATCGAATTGTCCAAGCGGGGGGGGGGGGGGTCAGACACGCCCACACACACACACACACATAGAACTTTATTTTGAATTTTAAAATTAAAAAAAAAAAATGTTTTTTTTTTTACAAATTTCATATCTCATATTTTAAGTTCATTAAAATAAAAATAAAGGCGATCGTCCCCTCCGCCCCCCCTGGATCCGCCCTTGGCCTTTTTAATTTCAGCTGACTCAAACAAATCCAATTTCCTGCTTTTTGAAATGAAATGTAAAGGGAGGGGGTTGGTCGATGAAGGTGAATGGTTGTGGTCAAACAAATGATCTGCAAAAGACGAGTTGTAACTTAAAGGGGGGGGCATTTGGGTTCAAACTATTCACCTGTAGCTTGCGAAGAGATCTCATTTGTTCGACATGACGTTGATTGAAAGATCTACCTGTCTGTCCAATATAAAACGCTTCACAATCATTACATTGCAATTTTTATACACCACTTTTTGTTATGGGTTTAATTATATAGATTTTATTGTTAACCAATATGGACGAAAGGTTATTCCTGTTATAGAATGCGGGGGTAATATTAAGTTTGCGAAACATATTAGCTATGGGGTAGCTGAGTGATGAATGGAACACCCCCAAATCCAACCTAATTTAATTTTAACAATGTTTCACTATAAACCAACACCGCGTTCCCTAAATTTAGTCGTTTTCAGTTTAATAAAACCTTCTTAAAAGGGTTTCTCATTATTTATTCTTAAAAAATGATTTTTAAATTAATTGTTCTAAGAAATCAATACAAAATAAATTATCTGTTACCTATGAGCCCTCCAAATGTTATTGCACCAGAAACTGCTGCAAAATACATGAAAATGGCTGCGGCCACACACTGTGGATTTATGCCATCTACAAAATCCGAACCATAAAAAGGCATTCTTCTTTTAATATCGTTGATAAGGCCACCAAAAGGTTTACGAGTTCGCGTTAAAGGGTCGGGTGGAGGAGGAGGCCCAATAGCATGTTGAGAAAGAAGTCCTGTTTAAAATATAAAAAAAGATATAATTAATAATAACTTATTGCGAAGTTATAAGAAAATATAAATTTAATTATTTTTAGAAAACATACCTAGTTGTTGCTTGTCAAGCTCAACTTTTCGGCTTTTACGCCTCCTTATCATTTCACTTTTGGCTTTCAAATCGCCAAACGGAAGAAGAGCTTTTCGTTCCCAGTCCCCGGGGGGTAACACAATACTGTCATCAAGAAATTCATTGATTGCTGAAAGAAGTTCTTTTCTCTCATCCGCTTTGTATGCTATTTTATGAAAATGCTAAAATTTTTATAATTGATATATAATCACTTATAATAATTAATAATTAAAAGTTTAACTATAATAGTTTATCAACCAACCTCATTGGCCATTAGAGTGGAGATGGAACGACCAATTTCATGATAATCTAAATCTGAAGTGTTTGGACCCAAAAGTATGAATAAAAATCGAACAGGAATCGGAACCTTGAATAAAAAATAATATTTTTTTTAGTATTAGTAAGTTTGAAATTAGAGAACAAAGAATTTTTTTTATAGACCAGTGTTTCCCAAAGTGGTCCACATGGCCCCTCCAGAGGTCCACAATGACCTGTAAGGGGTCCATGATAATGAAAAAACAAATTGGGGGTTTATGAGAGGTAGATGGGGGTTCACGATTAGGGTTGCCACCCGTACTTTATAATAAAGTATTGCACGTTATTTCGGGTAATTATACTCTATACTTTACGAGAAAATAAAGTATTCGCATGATTTGATTTTTCTGGGATTAAAAAAAGTTTGGTCGTATTTTTTATTATTTATTGACAAAGCCTTATAGTACCTAAATAAATGGTTGGATTTTAGGTTAAAAATAAAATGAGAGAGTCTTCTGTTTTTTAAATAAAATAATTTTTAATTATTTCTAGAGACTATAGTTTCGAAGGCATTGCCTTCATCATCAGTCTATCACAAATATTTCAAATTAGTTACAAATTAAGATTTATACATTGAAAATTTTGAAAAATATATAATGTCTTTTCTTCATGTTTCCTCTTGGGAGATTAGAATATAACTATAGTCTCTAGAAATAATTAAAAATTATTTTATTTAAAAAATAGAAGATTCTCATCATTTTATTTTTAACCTAAAATAAAAACAATTCTGTTACCATCGAGAGTGAAATCTTTTATTCAACTAATAAATGGTTGGATTTTAATGACACAAAATGGTTATTTAAAATTGACAATATAAATTTAAAGAGAAAAGAAAATGAATAAAAAAAAACAGTATTTTTTAAACTGGATATCTCGAAAACTAAGCGAAATCTCGAAAAATGGTATTGTTCATTTTCGTCTTATTTTTGGTGAGTACTATAAGAATTCATCGTCAGATCGCTGCGCCACAGTTACCGTAGAATTTCCGTATATATTATTATTTATATATAAATAAATAATTATATATATTTATTTATTTAAAAAAAAAAAAGAAAATAGTCAAGAAAAAAATAAACTTACTTCTGTAAGAGATGGCATAAAGATTCCTTCAGCTAATCGAACAAAAGCTATAGTTGGTTGTTCAAGGAAATCAACAGCGCCAACTAGGACAGTCGTCGCTTCAGCACCCAAAGGTATTCGTTTTAGTATACTCTCCTTTTGAACTTTTTTTAAGTCTTCGCTTGATGATCCATAAGTAAGCTCTTCTTTAATATCAATCTGATTCAAGAGATAAATAAATAATTAAATAATATAGTATTTAAATGTAAATGTATTTATACAAGTATAGCGGGTGAGTTTTTTTTATCTTGAGAGAGTCCTATAACTTAAAAACAGTGCATTATATGAAAAATAGTTTCAAATAAAAGTTTATTTATATCAGAGGGGAAACTAAACTACGCTATTGTTTGTCGACCTAGAACAAGCTTTCAAGAGAATTTCGAGGTCAACTTCTGTTTTTTAAATGGAAACCTATAATGTTTCTGAACATATTCTGAATCTACTAAAAAAACTAAACAACTTTTATTAGAACTATTTTTTATACGACATCAAATAATAAAAAAAAATAATTAAATCAATTAGATCAGAAAAAAATTTTAATAATTATTTTTACCAATTATTCAACTTAATTATCAAATAATTAATTATTAAATAAATATTTATTAAATCGAAAAGTCACAACAATGAAAATAAGTGTTTATAATGATCTTAAAACTTTATTATAAGTAGGTTTCTTCTTAGCCATTACATTTCTTGTTTTTGTTTTTTTTTAACAGATTTACAACACGATAAAATGAAGCTTGTAAGGGTGTATTCCTATCAGGAAAACGCTCGGCATCCATTTCAACTGCAGCCTTCTTCCACATTCACCATAAATTAAGACCATTTCAATTCTGTCTTCAACAAAAAATGCTCCATTTTTATTATTATGGTAATACAAATAACTAACTATCTACTGGATTGACATGAGAAATAAACTTTTTTAAACTCAAGAATTTTAAATATTGGGTTGATGCATAATTATGGAACGTTTTTTAAAAATATTTTTATTGAGCAAAAACAATAATAAAATTTAACAAAAACATGTTTAAATGTTTATTCGGGAACGTATTCACCATCTACTTCAATAACTGCTTCCCATTTGCTTGGCAGTCGGTCGATTCCACGGGCGAAGAAGTCACGATTCTTGGAGGCAATCCATGCTTTGACATCGGCCACCAAGTCATCCAAATCGTCGTAGATCTTAGTCTTTTGCCAGTTTTTCAAAGAGCGGTTGATGTGATAGCCCGTCGGTGCTTCGGTCGGTGATTACGGCGGATGTGGGAGTAGATCCCAGCCCTTATTGGCGATGAATTCGACGACCCGGCACTCAACATGTGGACGTGCGTTATCGTGATGGAACACGATGTGGTTCTTTTTACGCGGTCTTTTCGCCTCGATTGCACCGTGAAGACGGTCGAGCTGTGCCAGGTAGACGTCGCTGTTTATGTTGAATTGCCGCTTGCCGTTTTTGTCCAGGATTGGTCGACATTGAAGTCTGCAGCCAGCATTCGTGTTGTAAGGCTTTCATCCGCTTCCACGGCTGTCAGAAGTGCCTGATCATCAAAATCCGATGGCCGACCTCTTCCTTCTTTATCCTCCAAACTAGTGTCACCTGATTTGAAACGGTCAAACCACTTCCGTACTGCACTATCAGTAATTGTTCATTCGCCAAAAAGTTCGTTGAGATCGCGAAATGACTGTGCTGCCTTCCATCCTTTCTCGTAGTGGTAGAGCATAATATGACGAATATGAATATGGTTTTCGACAACCATTTTTATTAACTATAAATAGAGAAGATTGTTTTTATAAAAAAAATAAACAAAACGCCATTTTTGGCTAAAGAAAAACGCGCCAATACAAACGTTCCATAATTATACATCAACCTAATAGATCTATTAAGTAGAAAATAATCTCTTAAATCTGAGTACCTACATACAATTAATGTGAAACAAGTGACCAAGAATTCTTAACTCATAGTAAATGAATATTACATATAATATTTATTTACTCTTATCTTTACACATAATGAACTTTTAAGATCATTATTAAACACTTATTTTCATTGTTGTGACTTTTCGATTTAATAAATATTTATTTAATAATTAATTATTTAAAGATTATTATTTAAATAATTAAGTTAAATAATTATTAAGATTTTTTTTTGAGATCTAATTGATTTAATATTTTTTTATTATTTGATGTCGTACAAAAAAATCGTTCTAATAAAAGTTGTTCAGTTTTTTTTTTGTAGATTCAGAATTTGTACAGAAACATATGGGTTTCCATTTAAAAAACAGAACTTGACCTCGAAATACCCTTGAAAGCTTTTCTTGGTCGACAAAAAATAGCGTAGTTTAGTTTCGCCCCTGATAAAAATAAACTTTTATTTGAAACGTTTTTTCATATAATGCATTGTTTTTAAGTTATAAAACTGTCTCAAGATAAAAAAAACTCACCCGGTATATAGTCGAAAGTTTGTTCTATATAATTAATAGGGAAAAATGTATCGCTAAATAACAATTTTTGCATTGGATTTCCTATATAACAAAAAATAAGCAGGTACCCATTGTTATATTTTTTTAATGAAGATCATAGAGTTAAGATTATTCCAAAATTAATAAGATTTTAAGGGATTTTTTTTTTAAATATTGTTCAATATTAATATGAAATTTAAATGGCTTGGTGGTTGGATTAACCCGAGGGCTGAACTGCGACTTAAAATCGTGTACACCTACTTCCATTTCCACTTTCATTTCCAAGTAGATAGAAGACAATAGATTATCTAATGGATTTCAAAATAATTCCAAAGACGGTGTAGACCTAATTCCAATCGCGGTTCACCCCTCGGGAGAGAGAGACTTATGTAACATGTCGAAAAGGCATATCACAACATTTTTTTTGAACTGCCTCATCAATAATAATAATCATTAAAGTTTTAATTTTATTAATGCAAAAAGATTATTACTATAGCCTCAGGTGGTTGATCGCTAAAACTATTATTTTTCATGTTAGGCTTGATTCCAGTCGCTGCAGCCGCGGCCGCTGCAGCAGCAAATGCAGCTGCATCAGTGGTTGAAGCGGATGAAACTATTCGAGGTTTGCCTTTTTCTTCTGTAAGATTCTGAAAAACACACCCACTATTAATTAATATATATTAGAAAGAAAATCTTAAAATTTAAAAATTAAGTATAAATAGAAAATTATTTATTAATAGGTTCAAAAAAAAGAACAAATAATAACAGAGAGTAAGTTAAAAATTCCGATTTTCCATTAATCGGACTATTGGAGTCAGACATGCTAACATTCCTATATTTATCTGAAATGTCTAAAACATGCTATAAACATGACTTTTAAAATCTTTAATAGATCCGGATCAGGTCTTATATGAGTTAGCCTAGAAAAGAAATCTTAAAGACAATGCAGTTAAGCTAAAACAAAAACTACAAATATCATGGAATTTTAATGAATTGGCTAAGGGGCTGGCTGGCCAGTTATGGGAAAAAGTTGAAATAAAAGATATCTTTTATTTAATACTTTATTTTAAGCAGACGGAATTGATATTTTACACGTTTCGAGCGCTACACCGCTGCTCTTCATCAGTGCACGCACGTAAGCTGGAAAAGATCAGTGCATGTTTTAAACCTTTTATAATAAATTTTTAAAATAAAAAAAATAAATAAATAAATCTCTGGCTCGACAACCCTTCATGGGTCTTGGCCTACTGAATTGGTTGCTGTCCTAATTGGAAACAGTACCGAGGGGTCAAGTGGTTAGCTCAACGCACATCTACAACCTTCGTTTCAGTTTTCTTAACCGAGATTCGCTACTTCTCAATCAAGCAGCTACTCATTTATCCTCACGAGGCTGAGTGAACCCCGTTCCAGACCCTATACTTACAGAAAAATTTCTGAGCATAGCCGGGAATCGAACCCGGGACCTCCGGGTTGCCAGTCAGTTACTCTGACCATTAGACCACGGAGGCGGTCAATAAATTTTTAAAGAGTGGAATTGTGGTTTACCAGGTGTGGAAGTATGAAACCGGAATTTCCCTATAAAATGTGCTAGCCATTTGTTTTGGGACCTTAAGACCGCTACTGCAGCGCTATCATCTCCTTCTTGTTGAGAGCCTGTGGTTATGGCTACGGACAAATTATTTTTAAATTTAGAGCGGGCCTTATTATATTCCTGACGGACTATAAGACTCGCTCAGGGTAACGTGAAGCCTTCAAGATATGTGGATTCGCTGTCTCGCTCGCCGTTGCTAAAGGATGTGTGTCTTCTGTGGAGGAAAGTTTCTATTCTCTAAAGCAAAGGTTTAAAAGAAGTTATCTTTATATCATGGTTTTTTATTTAAATGTGGCTTTTACATCTCCGGCACAATTCTCAATAAGTTAATAAAGTCCTGACTATCAACTGTCTGTCTTCAATTCATCTGCTCAACTGTCTATCTCGAACTTCAACTCAGAACTCAGAACTGACCACTGACTCAACTGCCTGTTTGCAAGTCGCATTGTAAGTCCAGTGAGGGGTTCTTAATGACATTATTTTTTAAGGGTGAGAGAAGAAATATCTTCTTCTTCGAGTGCCATACCCGAAACGGGTGTCGGCGCCTCTCCACATATACCTGTGCTGAGTGTGTTTAGTTGTTTTACACAGATATACGGGACCTACTTTTTAACGCCGGTTCCGAACGGCTAATTTGGAGAGGTGACTAAGAAATATCACGTGACAGTAAATGGAAAATTCCAAACATTCGTTAATAACAATATTTGGAATTTTCAAAAACTTGTCATCATACTCTTTGATTTATTACGAATTTCCCCTATTTAATCTCAGAGACTTTTATTAAGGGTTCCATGGCTTACTTGAAATAGCTTGTCGGGGCGGAAGTCACTTGCCCATACATCTGGTTTACACATGAGAGTAATTAAAAAAATTTCTTATTTCGGTTTCAAACCTACATTTATATCGCGAATTTCCGATCCGCTACACTCTGACAGCTGACGAAGATTTTCAACAAACAACAACCCAAGTTCCATACACCGGTATATCCTTCTATAACCCTAAACATGAAGAGTTTTGTGCTTACGAACTACGATTTGCGGACCGGTTTTACAGTGGATGTCGATGGTTCGCCTGGATTCACCCATGATTTAAGACGCTTAGGATTCTCAAAATATATCCATTTTTCATCACCTGTCACGATTCGATGGAGAAATTACTTTCTTTTGTTATCTGTCGAGCAGAATTTTACAAGTTGTTTTTCAATTTTCTTGCTGTCTTTCATTTAGTTCATGCGGAAGCCATTTTCCCACTTTCTGAATCTTTCCTATAGATTTCAAACGATTGGAAACGGCTTTCTGAGTCACATTCAATTGATCCGCGAGTTCTTGTTGAGTTTCAGGATCATATTCATCCAATAAGGCTTGCAATTCGTTGTCTACGAAATTTTTCAGTGGTTTCCCACGCTCTGCGTTTGTCACGTCAAAATCACGACTTTTGAATTTTTTGAACCCCTCGAAACACTGTGCTTTACCAAGAGCATTTCACCTTAAACTTCGTGAAGCATTCGATCCGATTCTGCAGCAGTTTTTTTCAAATGATAACGGAAAACCAATGCGGTCCGCAAATTGTTGTAGTTCGTAGGCACAAAACTCGACATGTTTAAGATTATAGAAAAATATACCGGTGTATGGAATTTGGGTTGTTGTTTGTTGAAAATCTTCATCAGCTGTCAGATGGAGATGATGGCGCTGCAGTAGCGGTCTTACGGTCTCAAAACAGATGGCTAGCACCATCTATAGGGAAATTCCGATTTCATACTTCTACATCTGGTATATAGTACTCACCCAAGTCACAAAAACACGCACAGTTGATTTCCAGCAGAAGTTTCACAATTAGAATCATTTCACTGGTAAACAAGCTATTCCAACGAAGGACATTAATTGCAATTGTTCTGTTTACCAGTGAAATGATTCTAATTGTGAAACGTCTGCTGGAAATCAACTGTGCGTGTTTTTGTGACTTGGGTGAGTAATATATAAACCTCAATTCCACCCTTTAAAAATTTATTATAAAAAGTTTAAAACATGCACTGATCTTTTCCAGCTTACGTGCACTGATGAAGAGCAGCGGTTTAGCGCTCGAAACGTGTAAAATATCGATTACCTCTGCTCAAATAAAGCATTAAATAAAAGATAACTTTTATTTCAACTTTTTCCCATAACTGACCAGCCCCTTAGCCAATTCATTAAAATAAAATAGGGCCACCAAAACACGGTTCTATTTAAATCATGGAATTTGTTTATAAATAAAATAGAATGCAATTATAGAGAAGCTTTTTAAGGCCATAATAAAGGATTAAAATATGTATAAATATGATGAAAAAAAGGATTTGTTTTTAGATTAGAAGGTCTACTGGATGAAAAAAGAAAGCAAGCAAACGAAAAGACGTTTACATTGCTGAGTCTCCTCTCTGCAAGACACAGGCTGCAGCGATCTTCGTTCTCGTTGATCGAAAGCGACTGGAGCGGTACAAAGAAAGTGAAAAGACAGAAAAGAAGAGATTCGAAAGATTGTTGAGTTCAACATTTAAGAGGCTTTAAAGAGGCTTTTAAAAAGAGCATTAATATAGAAGTTAATAGTAATAAATTTATATTTAACTAGGTGTTTCCCGTCGCTTCACTCCGGGCAAACACCTTGCCCCCTGCGGGCGCTGTTCTTATCTTGGTCAAAATTTAATAATAATAAATAAGGAAAGCTCAATAAAAATTGATAAATTTAAATTTAGAATTTCAACTTACTCGGATGAATTTATCTACACTGTTTATTTATCATTTCTTCTCGCCACCTTTAATAAAATAAAGAAGAGCTAAAGAAACGTGTAGATTTTGATTTATTTACCTTTTCAACAATACAAATAAATAATCAATAAAATATTGTAAACAAAACAAATGATCATCATCATTGAGTATACAGTCCTAAGACTGGTTTGATGCAACAATCCGTCTCCATTCGACTCTGTCCCCCGCCAGCTGTTTGACCTCTCCAAATGTCTGGCATCCCATTTCCCCAATTATTTGGTTGAAATATTCTAATCTGGGTCTTCCCCTTCCCCTTTTATTTCCCACCTCCCCCTCCAAAATATCCCTAAGCAGTCCCCCATGTCTCAGTGTGTGCCCCATCATCTGACCTCTTCTCTACTTCAGACACTTCCACAGGGTTCTTCTTTCTCCGATTCTTCCAAGAACTTCTTCATTTGTAATTTTATCCATCCAAACAAATGAATGAGAAAATAATATATTTGCAATGAACTATTGGTGGGATCAGGGACAGATCTATATATGGGCTTTTTGGGCTGCACCCCAGGGCCCCGTGGATTTAAAAGACCGCCAATTATGAAGATATTATAAAAATTTTCAAAAAATGAGGATGAAAAAGTTAATTTTCGAAAAGAGGCACGAAAATTATTTAATAAACTGGCGAAACTCGTTTCTGCAATTTTAATTATTTTTTTAACAATTTAGTTAACAAAAAATTACAGAATTAGATATTTGTGAAGGCATCAAATTAATTATGTCATTAAAAGAGTTCGTGAGCAATATACGACACCAATCAGATCAGAAACTAAAGGAATACGCAGAGAAAGCTAAAAAATTAAGTACTAGTGTGGGAACAGAATACAGTGACATAAACAAGAGACGCATTACTTCAAAATTTTCGGATAAATAATCTACAGATAAAGTCTCAGTATACGGCGCAGAAAAAGTTTAAAAGAGACAATCTAAATGTTGCGTTGGATAAGCTGATTATGGATTTAAATAGAAGAAGCCAAGTCTATGAGACATTAAGAGTAAGAAATTCAAATTTTTAATGGACTCGCAAGATAATAATATGGAAAACAAAGATCTGGAAAGTGTACGTAATTATTATTCAGATGACGTAGATGAACATTTAGTGAATGAGGGCATTCAATTAAAATCTGACTTACTACAGTCTTCCACCTCTTGCAATGAAATGTTTATGATAATTTATGAAAAGAAACTTAGTGATGTTTTCCCAAATTGCTAAACCTTCTTAAAGACTTTTTTAACGTTGCCAATCACTAGCTGTGAAGCGGACGGAGCGCTCTTTCTCCAGGATGTCGTATCTCTCTCATTTTTGAGATAGGAAAGTTTAATTATTAACTAATTAATCTTGTTTATTTATATTGTTGACTTTGTTTATTATTAATCGCATGAATGTTTTTATTATGAATTTGAGATTTTGTTAAATAAATTGACCAAATTACAGGATTACACGTAAGAATATAGGCTTTATTTAACGGAATTCCAAATAGATAATAAAAACATTCACATTTATAATTAACCATGTCAACAATATAAATAAACAAAATTAATTAGTTAATAATTAAACTTTCCTATCTCAAGAATAAAATTATTTCTCTTTTGCATTTGTTTAAACCCATTTATGGTAATAGAATAATATTCCCATCACTATAGCTGCTGTATCAATCTTAAAACAGATCTCTTTTCCTCGAATATTTCATCTTTTATTCCAATCATCTCTCGTTTGTATTTCTCTATTTATTTATTGATGAACATATTGATGCGACCGAGTTGCATTTACCAAGTCGCGAAGCTCATGCAAAAAAATCATCTCTGAGGCAAAGAAATCATTCGACCAGAGGATAGCTGACCGTCTCGCATCTTGCCCCAATGGAAAACGGGCCTTTTTCTCGTTACACAAGGCAATAAATAGAAATTTCGCGTCCCCCTCACTTCCGCCCCTCTTTCACCCAAATGGTTCAGTAGCCACGACCCCCGCTGAAAAAGCCGAATCACTAGCATCCTATTTCGCAACTAACTCCACTTTAGATGACAAAGGGCTTAACCCGCCCACTTATACCCCCAAACCAACCTCATGAACAAAATAATTTTCAGGCCCCAAATAATCATAAAAGCCATTAATAAATTAAATTCCAAATCCGCCGCAGGCCCGGATAACATCCCACCAATTCTCATTAAAAAATGCGCCCCTGAACTTGCCCCTATCTTATCCAAGCTATTCCAACTCTCTTACGAGTCGGGCATATTCCCCAAAAGCTGGAAAATAGCCAGAGTCACACCTATTCCTAAAAAAGGAGACACATCTCAAATCTCTAATTACAGGCCTATCTCGATCACCTCTGTTCTTTCCAAATTAATGGAATTAGTCATAAACCAACACGTCCTTCATCACTTAGAAAACAATAAATTAATTCACGATAGGCAATATGGATTCAGACAAAATCGTTCCACAGGCGACATCTTAACCTATGTCACCCACACCTTCAACAATACTCTAGAGGCCGGAAAAGAAACCCTCGCTGTAGCCCTTGATATCTCCAAAGCTTTTGACCAGGTTTGGCACAAAAATCTTCTTGCCAAACTGCCAGCCTTTGGATTCACACCAACACTTCGCAAATGGATAGAAAGCTTTCTGACAAACCGAAGTATAAAAGTTGTGGTGGATGGAACATCATCTGAATCGTTCTCTACAAACTCTGGTGTTCCCCAAGGCTCTGTAATCTCCTCCACACTCTTCCTTATTTATATAAACGACCTTATTGATCAAACGGCAAACCCCACTCATTGTTACGCCGACGATAGCACTCTACACGGCAAACCCTCTCTCCCGAATAATCGAATCAATATTGCCTCCTCAATTACTCTCGACCTAGACAATCTGAATAAATGGGGCTCTCAAAATTTAGTTAACTTTAATTCAAATAAGACTCAATGTTGTCTAATTTCTAGGCGCGAAAATAGAGATTTCCTGATATTCACTTCGATTCGAATACCCTGAAAATGTGTGACAGCCTATCCATGTTGGGCGTCTCTGTCGCATCTGACCTGTCTTGGAATGAACACATCTCCTCTGTGGCGAAATCTGCAGCAAGGAAGATTGGCTTCTTATTCAGGTCCAAGCGATTTTACAAACCCCCACAACTTCTCACCATCTACAAGGCCCAAATCCGCCCCTATCTCGAATACTGCTCTCATCTGTGGAGAGGAGCCTCAAAATATTCTCTTGCTACCCTTGATGCAATTCAGAAACGAGCCGTCAGGCTAATTGACGATTCTACCCTCACCGACTCCCTCGACTCGTTGGCTCATCGAAGAGATGTCTCTGCCCTTTCCCTTTTCTATAGATACTATCACGGCAGGTGCTCTGATGAGATAAAGTCAATAATTCCCCCCAAAGCATACTTTGCACGCAGCACACGTTTTGCCGACTCCCAACACTCTTTTGCGGTCAAATTGGAAAAGTGCCGGACCACTTCATTCGCGAATACATATATCCCCATGACTTCAAGGAACTGGAACTCTCTCCCAGCCTCTATCTTTCCCAGCACCTACGTCTACACCCTCTCACTTAATCAACTTTCCCTTCTCTTCGGTAATGCAAGGGTCTTTCGAGATCCATAGGGGCTACACCTTTACTGGTGCACCCCTTCTTGCATTCGATTGCATTAAAAAAAAAAAAAAAAAAAAAGAACGATTTGTTTTGTTTACTTTTTATTTGTATTGTTGAAAAAGTAAATAAAGCAAAATCTACCCGTGTTTATGTTATATTTGATTATTATTTTATTATATTAGTGTATATTAGGCATTTAGCCGTTGAAAATAAATAAATATATAGTCGAATAGTTAGATACACAACCTCAATCACCATTTCCAATGAAATGGGAGAGATAAGGTGGTTCATGAAGATTCGTGGGGAGGCTTTGGATCTAAACTATAAGCCGTGGATGACGAAAAGGAATCTCCGATGTAGCCACTGCAATTTGGATGAAAGGGAACACTGTGTTCCACTTCATTGCGAGATAACCGATCCTCCTGTTCATACGTCCCTAACGGAGGGCGAATTTAGGGACATCCTAAACGGCTCAAACTGGAGCTCTCTTGCAAAATATGCAAGGGAGACATGGAGATACCGATGGTCACTAACATCTGAATATTAAATTATTGGATAAAAACATTTGGTAGGTTTCACATTAAGATATAAAAAAATTAAAACGAATTTATTTTTGGAGAATCTTTAATCTCGATATATATATTTCGGGTGACTAACCCATCTTCAGGAGAAACAGAAAGTAACTGAGTTACTTTCTCCAAAAATAAATTCGTTTTAATTTTTTTATATCTTAATGTGAAACCTACCAAGTATTTTTATCCAATAATTTAAAAAATGTTTCACCAAGTACCAACACCAAATTCCTTAAAAACTACATCTGAATATAATTATTAACGATGAAAAAGACTAACAGTCTAAATGACTAGAGTCTATACGCTTTGTATAATAATAACAAAAAAATGTATACTCCTCGGAGGCCCAATAAACAAAATTTAACTGACAGATTGTAAATTTAAGTGGAAATATAAATGGACAATTGAATATAATAAAAACACATTATTATTATTATTATTAAATAAACAAAATTAATTGGTTCATAATTAAACTTTCCTATCTCAAAACTGAAATTATTTCTCTTTTGCATTATTTGCTCAAACCAATTTAATAGAATAATATTCCCATCACTCTTAAAACAGATCTCTTTTCCTTGAATATTTCATATTTTATTCCACTCATCTCTCGTTTATATTTCTCCAATTATTGATGAACAATTTGTTTTGTTTACAATATTTTATTGATTTTTTTATTTGTATTGTTGGAAAAGTAAATAAAGCAAAATCTACACGTTTATGAGCTCAATGCAGTCTAAGAGGCTTAAAAAACTGAAATTTGTTCATTTTTAGTGAGTTTTGCTTTATTTATTATTATTATATTTTGATCAAGATAAGAACAGCACCCGGAGAGCCTAGGTGTTGCTCGGATCGGAGCCACGGGGAACACCTAGTTAAATATAAATATTACTATTAACTTCTATAACAGTATTATTTTTGAAATAATAAAGCTATAAAAAAAAAATTATTTTGAACATTTAATGAATAGATAAAGATTAGTAAGAGATAATGGCACTGAATTATTAAAGATAGATCATTTAGAAGAATTTGTTTTGCAAGTTTTCTAAAAAAAAAAAAAATGGATTGAATTGAAACGAACCTGTAAACTTGTATAACTTGAAACATTTCGACGCATTCCAAATCGAAATCGATCACTATTATCATTTACATGACGATGCCTTAATAAGAGTGATCTCATGACTGTGGACCTGTCCTCGGGATCTATGAGTTCATCCACTACCATCTGTTCAACTACACGATAAGCAACTCCTGGTAAATCGCGTTCATCAAGATCTAAGAGTACAACACCTAGAATATTGACAATACAACATTGAAACAATCAAGTTTTATATTAATAGGGATACACAGGGTGAGTCTTTTTTATCTTGAGACAGTCATATAACTCAGAAACAGTGCATTATGGTAATACAATATAACTATCTATCTACTGGATTGACACGAGAAATAAACTTTTTTAAACTCAAGAATTTTAAATAGTTCTATTAAGTAGAAAATAATCTCTTAAATCTGTGTATAATAAAGTTTTAAGATCATTATAAACTCTTATTTTCATTGTTGTGACTTTTCGATTTAATAATTATTTATTTAATAATTAATTATTTAATCATTATTATTTGATAATTAAGTTGAATAATTGTTAAGAATAATTATTAGGATTTTTTGAGATCTAATTGATTTAATATTATTTAATATTACCATAATAAAAACGCATTATATGAAAAAAAAGTTTAAAATAAAAGTTATTTTATATCAAGGGGGAAACAAAACTACTCTATTATTTGTCGACCTAGAACAAACTTTCAAGGTTATTTCAAGGTCACGTTTTGTTTTTTAAATGGAAACCTTTATTTTTCTCTAGCTACCCTTATGCCCTCTTCACAATAGGCAATTCCCAGGAGACCCAATGGAAACTCGAGTATCGCCAATTTGAGTTGCCTGTTCGTAGGATACCCACAGGCGACTTTTAGTACCACACACTGAGAATACTGTAAAGCGATTCAGTCTGCCTCTAGCGGTGGTAAACCCTCGTTTGGCTCTATTCATTGAGGCATGTTTCCTTCGATGCCAGAAGAAGCACAAGAGACTCAACTGACGGACGACCTTCCTGGCAAGTTGCCTGAGACTGGTAGAATACGCCTCTGTTGGGAATCGCCCAGTTTGTGTATCCCCACTACTCAACATTTGGAGTGGATTCTAAGATACTCTCAGGATACTCGAGTTTCTGTTGTGTCGCCTGGGAATTGCCTAGTGTGAAGAGGGCCTTAATCTATAAAAAAAACTGAACAACTTTCATTATAATTATTTTTTTATACGACATCAAATAAATAAAATATTAAATCAATTGGATCTCAAAAAATCCTAATAATTATTCTTAACAATTAATCAACTTAATTATCAAATCATAATGATTAAATATTTAATTATTAAATAAATAATTATTAAATCAAAGGCACAATAATGAAAATAAGTGTTTATATTATAATGATCTTAAAACTTCATTGTACACAAATTTAAGAGATTACTTTCTACTTAATAGAACTACTTAAAATTCTTGAGTTTAAACTGGGGGGACCGGGGGGCGGGAAGGGGGCGTTCGTTTCGAAACATTTCAATCTAATTAGGATTTAAAACCGCCCCACACCCCCCTCTTGTGTAATGAAACCGAAGCATTCATTATGATGAGGGGGAGAGGATTTAATTAAAAAAAAAAAAAAAAAAAATCGAGATAAGTAATAATGATAAGGAAACTGTTGCTGCTGGAACTGGAAATATATTATTGTTGTAAGGGGAGGGGGGGGGTAAAAAGGGAAGAATACAGGAAGTCAAATAAAAATCCCTCGGATAACGATCGCAAATATTTATTTTAGCTCGAGTGGATTTTAGGATACGGATTCTGTTATAAAAAAATTAATTCGTTTATTACTCTTAAAAAATAATTGAATCGATAAATAATTAAATAAATATTTAGTATCTAGCTGGTGGACCGGTACTTTTTTTCCTTGGCTAAAAGCGATATACCTATTAAAATAAAATAAAATTTATGTTTTTGTCAACGTTTGTTCAAGCTTGAGTTGTTTACAAAAAAGAATTTAGTCTTTTTGATTTTAAGTCGATTCCTCCACGTTTTCAGTAGAGGTTGCCATTAATAGTCAAAATGCAATAAGGTTAATCCTCAAGTATTAGATGAGAATCGATGGCTATTTTTGATTTTAAGTCGATTCCTCCATATCATCAGCAATGGTTACCAATAAAAACCGAAATGTCAAAAATCCAATATAGAATGGTTATTCCTCAAGTATTAGATGAGAATCAACCGCTATTTTGATTTAAAGTCGATTTCTCCATGTCTTAAGCAAAGGTAAAGAATAAGAAAACAACGCAGTTGCTATGGTTACTTATAAAATTTCCTCCCAAATTTTTACCATTTCACAGCGAGAAGCCTAACCATTCTTACTTAAGTTAGGTTAAATGAGCTATATTAAAACGATCAAATGAATAAATTTTAAAGAATTTAAAAATAAAAATTTTTAAAAAGTACTATTTTACTCTAGAGTACTTCAATTATAAATTTTGTCAAGTCCTAATGTCCTAGAGTTGTGCAAAATTTTATTTAGTTCTCACAAGCAGAGATTAGGTGAGGTAGAGAGAGGTCATACCATCCTTGTTAAGGTTTTGACCAGGTTTCCTTAACAGCTTATGGCAAATGCCGGGATGGCTAATGCGTCGCTTGCTCCTGGTATCGGGTTTTTGCGCGGAATTTTTAAATTACTTTTTGTCTTTTGATGGAAATCTATGGTCATGTTATTTGTTAATGAGCATACATTTCTATTTTTTTTTTTTTTTACTTGTTTATTATTTGTTAAATTGTTGTAATTAATTTGTATTGATGTTTATTAATGTATTGTAGCTAGATTGTATTGATGTTTGGAGGACCTAGCCACCGAGGACTTGTGCTCTAAGCAGGTCGAGAAATAAAGATTTATTTATTTA
>JALMQS010000099.1:5772484-5801893 GCA_024734495.1 Forficula auricularia | reverse complement strand
GTGTTTTTTTTTATAATAAGTTGATACTCAAAGCCATTCTCAGAAAATGCGAGGCCTGAGCAAACAGTAGCTTAGCGAGGGGGGCGAGGGGGCTCAGTTGCCCCGGGCGGCACTCTTCTGATAGGGTCGGCAGATTTTGGCTAAAAATTATAAAAAGTTTTAACGGCATAATAAAGGGAGCAGAACAAAAAATACAATTGGACCTGGAAAAAATAGAGAAATCGGCAAGTTCTTCCCTTACTATAAGGAAATAAAGATAAATGTTGGAAAAGAGGAGTACCTGGAGAGATCAAACATAAGTGAGTGGAAGAGACGCATCTGGACAAGGGCCAGATGCGGGAAATGACTTACAACAGAGGAACAAGAGAGGAAGAAACAACAGTACACAGGTTGGGAGAGAGGAGAGGGACCGAGAAGCTGTGGAAGAGCGTGGTGGAGCCACTGAGGGAGGGAAGGATGGAAGATGACGTAATGAGGATCGGATGAAGGAAGAAGAAGACGGGATAGAAAAGAGAAGAAAAGAGGGGAGAAGAACAAAACCCAGTAAATAAAATCAAAAATTATCTGTTTTAAACATAGTAAAGAAAGTACTGAAGCCCCGTTCGGGCATGTACTATAAATGTGAATTTTTTAATAAATATGTATGTGATTTGAGAATTTTTGAAAAGAATTATGATTTTAATACTTTGTAAATATGTTCTAATTTTGTTAAATCTAAATTTAATTGAATATTGGAATATAAAATTGTGGAAAATTATTATATAAAATTGAATTGAATATTGAAAATTACATGGATGATAAAGCTGTTGATACTTAAACTTTTGTAAATGCAAGGAAAGTTTTACTAAAACGAGTGCTATAAAACATTTCAAAACGTGCTTTTTATAAAACTTTTTCTTTTTCTACATTTTGTAATATATATATAATGTTGTTTAAAAATATAAGCTGATGATGAAGACCAAGTCTTCGAAACTATAGTCTCAAACAAATAAATAATATATATACAGATATATCATCTTGAGATATATGTGTATATGTTTATTTGCATCAAGCAGAGGACAACCTCTTTGTTTCTCTTTGTAACAACAGAAGATATAGAAAGTTAATTCAGAGGGAAAAAAGAGGAAATAAGAACAAATTTACTAAATATTTTTTTTCCTTCTTTCCCCTCTGGATTGACTTTTCTATATCTTCTTGTTGTTGTCTAAATTTATATAGCTTAAATCCTTTATACAATACCCTTAATAGGTATTCCTAGAATCCTGTATAAATAAATTTCGACCATAGACAACTTGCCTGAACCCTTCGGATTACAGTCGGACAATTTGTTCAATATCCATCTTCTCCCCCCCCCTCCCCACATACCTCTAAATTCACCCACACAAATTCTTTCAACACCGATTGCCCCCCCCCCCCTCTTCTCCCTATGCCCTGTACCAAAATATTAACCACTAGATCAATACAATGTAAAATTTATATTCAGTCTTTTGTTAAACCTCCTGATGAAGCCCGAAATATGTATAGAGATAAATAAAAAACCTCCAAAATATAATTAAATTTTTTTTAATTTTATTTCCTCTTTGTGAAACACCACTATAACCCGCTAAATAATTCCTGTGTTTAATATTTTTCACTATAAACCAACACCGCTTTCCCTAAACGTTAGATATTTACGTTAAAAAATCACATAAATGCTATATTTGGATGTAAACATAAAGAGTATTAATACAACGCATTGCCAAATCAAACAAGAGTTATTATCAGCTGATTTGAATAAATCAAACTAACTTTTGTATTTAATTATTATTTTTGTACCTAATTGTTTTATTTCATACTATTTATTTTTTAATTTTATTATTTCTCATTTGTATTTTAACTTATTTTATTAAATATATTAATAAGATATAAGTACCTGGAGCCACCGAGCGATTCACGGTAACCAAACGCCCCCTGGACCCCCCCCCCCCACCGAGACCCCGCACCTCACCCCACCCCCGTATCCTCATACCATTGCACCCCATTTTCTACACTCCCCACATCCATCCCCACCCCGCATCCAGTTTTTGCATTTCTAGCTTTCTAGTGGTCCACAGATTATGTGCATATAGGTATATAAGTAAATTCTGTATAATTATTTTTTTTAATTAAATAACAAGTTATCAGGGTCTTATAATAATCAAACTAAGATACGAGGTAGGTACCTACCTCGTATCTTAGTTTTATTATTATATTAAAAATGTTTCACCTAGAACCAACACTGAACTCCTTAAAAGTTACTTATAATAATCAATTAAATAAATAATGAATAATAGTTTTATTGAAGCATTTTTTCACATGGAATAGGCTTCGATTTCGGAGATTACTTTCCCACCATCGACTGTACTTGATCTTCTAGAATCTAGATTGTGATATTTTTAGTAAGTGTTTTTTAATAAGAGGAATTTTAATCAATTAAATTGGCAAATTCTAATATATAACAATTTTTGGTATAAAGTATTCGTGGGTTTTAAAATTAAAAAACCAATTAATAAATAAAAGATAATTGAAAAAAAATGTAATCAAACATTTTTATTGAAATTTTCATCTATAAATAATTATTTTAATTAAGGAAAGATCAATTTAGATGAAATTTGTCGAGGTCCACACCTCGTTTTCTCATCCTCAAAACTTGTTAATAGAGTTGGTTTCATCAAAATCGGTAGAACCGTTTTCAAAATAGAACTAAGATACAAATATATATATACAATTTTTGCTCGTTTAATAAGAGTAGATAAATAAATAAGGCATTAATTAAAAAATAATTCATACAAATAATTAAATTTGTCCTAATTTATTTATTTTTCCTTTAAACCTTTAATTTCGCTCTAATTTCAGTCACGTCGCTTGATTCGTCCCTTTTCTTTGTTATTCTTGTGACCTAAAGCTGACTCTTTTTGTCATCAAGTGGTTTTTGTTTTAAAGCAAATATTAAAACAAAAAGCCAACTCACAAATCCATGTCCAGATTTTCAAATGAGCCAGCTCTAGCTGAGTTGGCTTAGTGAATGGATGGTCGTGACCTCTATCGTCACACAACGGAACTTGCAGCTTCCCTCAGATGGCGCTTCGGGCGGGCCTAGTAGCGCGGGGGTGGATGGTTGCTTGACACACAGGGGGCGAATTTGTACTCAAATGGCGATACTGGCAATATCATTAGAGACACCCCCTACACCCCCCACGAGCTGTCTCTCTTTATATTTTCAAATTAAAAAAAAAACAAAAAAAAACCCTGAAAATTCTTTAATTTCCGAAACAACAAATTAAAGCAGAGAGTTGTTTTCTAATTATGTTCTGTTGTTCATTAAAAATGCAAATAAGAATAACAACAAAAGATTATTAAATAATAATTATTCTATCGGAGCAGAAACGAGTGGGGGTAGTTTTATTTTATTTTTTTTAGTATTCCAACCACTGAACTGGCTGCCCTCTGTTTAATATTCCCGAAACATTTAACGAAAATCTCCAAATAAGTTAATAAAAACATTTTTTTAATATTCTACTTTCTATACATAGAGGGAAAAAGACTGAGGGTGTTAAATAATAGTTCAGCTTATTGAGTACAGGGAGAGCCTAACATATCTACTCTTATTAAACGAGCAAAAATTGTATATATATTTATATATTTATTTATATATTTGTATCATTGTTCAATTTTAAAACGGCTCTAACGATTTTGATGAAACCAAGTCAAATAACAAGTTTTGGGGATGATCTGGCTAGGTCTGAACCTCATCTAAATTCATCTTAATTGATCTTTTCTTAATTAAACTAATTTTTTATAGTTGAAAATCTCAATAAAAAAGTTTGTTTACATTTTTTTCAATTATCTTTTATTTTTAATTGGTTTTGTATTTTTAAAACCCACTAATACTTTATACCAAATATTGTTATATATTAGAATTTGCCAATTTAATTGATTAAAATTCCTCTTATTAAAAAACACTGACTAAAATTATTATCACAATCTAGTTCAAGTATAGTCGATGGTGGGGGAAGTAATCTCCGAAATCGAAGCCTCAAATACAATGTATATATTATTTCATGTAAAAAATTGCTTCAATAAAATTATTATATATTATTTATTTAATTGATTAAAAAACTCAATAAATTGTTCATTTAATTAAATAAGGTGACGAGTTCTGATGTGGCCATCCACTTGACTTTACCATACAACCTGGCCCCTCACTTACATTAATATTTAATAAAATTATTTATAATCTTGTAGGGGTGGGGGGTTAGTTTTTGCATTTTTAGACTCCTTTGGGCACACTGATTATGTATACAAAATTTGGTTGAGTTTGGTAATTGGCCAAGATTTTCATTTTTTTACCCCCCCCCTCCATTTTGGGGGGTTAGATTTTGCATTTTTAAACTTCTAGGGGTCCACTGATTATGTATACAAAATTTGGTTGAGTTTGCTCAAACGACCTAGTGTTTAATTTTTAACCCCTCCTTCCGCCCCCTTAATTTTGGGTCGATATACACCAAAATCTAATCTCTTAATCTCAATGGACCAAAACTACGTGTGAAATTTGGTTTCGATATTCAAACTAGTTTTTGAGCTAGCTCGTCCACAAAAATTTGGTAACGCACAGACTAACTAACAGACAACCAGACAACCAGACAGACTAACAGACATTTTGACAAAACAATTATTAACTCGAAAAGTATAATTTTTTCGATGTTCACTTATTAGGGCATTTTTGTACTATATAACTAAATCCCATGGTTTCGCTTAATTTTTTAATCGAAATAGTTTCAGCCGTTTTTGAGATATTTTGAAAAAAGAAGGAAAAAACACTTTTTTCATGCACGATTACAATACTTGACCATACCCTGTATGATAATTATACGGAATTTATTTATATACCTATATACACATAATCTGTGGACCACTAGAAAGCAAGAAATGCAAAAACTGAGTGTGGGGTGGGGGTATTTGGGGTGGAGGTGTGGTCAAGGTGCGTGGTTTGGGGGGGGGGTCCAGGGGTCGTGTAGTATATATATTTGTATTTTTTAATTTGGTTACCGTGCATCGCTCGGTGCCTCCAGGTACTAAACAAATTATAGTGGCACAATGAACTTTCCAACGCCATTTTATTCCTAACTTTCTTAGGCAAATAAACCTCAATCACACATTTTCTTTAGTTCTGGTTATAATTACGGGAATTTTTTTTGTATTTTAACAATATAATTCCATGCCTTATTTTTAATATTTTAAACATTCTATAAAAGTATTATTTTCATTAAAAAAATTCAAAATTACTTCCGCGCAAAATTCAATTCAAAATTAAGCGAATTTTTCAAAAATGTCTTTCTGATTTACCGCTAGATGGCTCTAGAGTCGTGAACTTCACTAAAAGACTATACATTAATGTTTATTATGAGATTCATTTTTTTATGGTAATTAAACATATTTTTAAAGAAACTTTTTACTTATTTTTTGCACAAAAATACTTAGTTTTATTCAAAACAATAGCGAATTTTTTTTGGACCTTAGTAAATTTTTAGGAACTAAAATTATCTGAGTTTAGTCAGAAGATCACGAGACCATTCATTGATTTCATATATAAGCATTGATGATGTCTATCAATTCTAAGAATTCTTCTGAACTTCTCTATCGTGAAAACACACGGAGTTCTTGTAACTCAAAAACACGAGAAAGGTCCCCGGATTCCTGGCAGAAAGTGTCACGTCATAAGGGACGTTAGCACCCATCAAAGCTTGGCTTCGAAGTGAGCTCTTTAAGGAGCGATCGTTAGGCCATCCTGATGGGGAGTGACTGGTCAAAGCAAAGCATATGAGGGGGTCTAATCGAAAGGATGGATTTCTCAACGGGGCCTACTACAGAAGTAATCTTCTTTTTTTTTATAAATTGTGGTGTTTTTTGAGGCTCTTGAAAACCTTGAAAACAGATGTAATGTCTTCGTTAGGAAAAAGGAAATAAAATTTCTTTATTTATTTATTTTCATGAAAAACTTATGAGACGTTTCGGCGGATATTCTCACACCATCATCAGTCTACAAGGAAAACATAATCTTAATTACAGTAAATTACTAATTACATGTCATTCTCAAGATAAAAGAAGAAAAGAACTCACCCAGGCTTTTCATAATATAGTACATATGTCTGTGTAGAATGTCATTTTCTTTTTACAAATAATAACATTTTAATCAAAAAGCTTGTAATAAAAATAACAAATTAGAATTAATTTTAATTAACCTAAATAAATCAAATAAAAAAATCTTCATATTTGTTATGAAAGATATTAATTTGCCGATGGTAATAGATTCAAATTTACTAGAAAATCATAGATCAAAGATGGTGTCATCTATGATTTTCTAGTAAATTTGAATCTATTACCATCGGCAAATTAATATCTTTCATATTAAATTAGGAAAAGTCATTCCATTGCCCTTCGAATTTTGAATTTCTTCAAAAATTCGAAACACTCAACCACCTTTATTTAAATTATATGGCATGGCTATATGTTTAAATTTAGAATCACTATATCGCGAAATTTTACAAATTAAGATAACAATCTTTGAGTAAAATATTTTACGCGTTTGCATATGTCAGAGAGGTTCGTATCCCGCAGGTGAGCCAGGTGGCCCGGATTGCTGTTACTGGCACTCGGGTTCGATTCCCGAGGGGGTGAAAAACAACCCCTCTGACATATAATTAAAAATATTCCACTCCATCGGATTTAATAGATGACACCATCTTTGATCTATGATTTTCTAGTTCATATTTGTTATTTACCTGGAGGCAGGCGCGGATCCAGACCTCTGATTTGGGGGGGGGGGCGGTCGCCGGTATATAAGATCTACTTTTGATCTCGGAAGTGTGTCGCGATCGAATTGTCCAAGCGGGGGGGGGGGGCAGAGACGCCCCCCACCACATAGAACTTTATTTTCTTTAATTTTAAAATTTAATGTTATAAAAATAAATAAATAAACATATAAAAAATGTTGATCTCCAATGCTTTGGGGAGGGGGGGGCGCCTTATAACATTAAATTTTAAAATTGAAGAAAATAAAGTTCTATGTGGGAGGGGCGCCTCTGCCCCCCCCCCCCGCTTGGACAATTCGATCGCGACACACTTCCGAGATCAAAAGTAGATCTAATATACAGGCGACCGCCCCCCCCCTCCCCAAATCAGAGGTCTGGATCCTCGCCTGGCACCTATAGGCCGCATTTACAAATTCACTCCCGCAGCACTCTTTCACCCAGGGCCTTGACAACTCTTGCACCAACCCATCCTTATACAACCACCCTCCAGGTTGTAAACATGTATTAGAATTACTCACTATAGGTGTGTGTTATTCGCTATATTTGTGTGGGCCTAAAGGTTTCTTCAATACTAATCGCTAAGCCACGCTTAGCAAAATATATTTTTAATCGCCCAATCGATTTGGCGACACACAAAACATATCCCCTAATCCCCATGCGGCAATAACCTGAATGTATTTTCACCAACAATCAATTTCCTTTGCCCTAATCAGCGGCAAGAAACCCACTCTTTCGTTTCTGAATAGCTCAATTCAAAGAAATCAAATCCGGGCACTTGGCGAGCAACGCGCACAGCCCACGCTGCGCATTCACTTTTTTTTCTGTACAAACTCAGAGAAAGCAACTCCAGGCATTTAAGCTCCGCGTACATACAGCGGGCAGATCAAATTCCACACCGCGCATTCAATTTGCGCAGGGAAACCAGAACAACTAGGACAAACAGGCTCCTATAACCTACTCTATCCCAAATACTACCATTTATCTTTCCAATAATCTACACTACACTACACATTTTTAAACTTTCCTTTGTTGATTACCAAATAAATTTATATATAAACGTTAATTGTTTACCTTTTGTTTCATACTCTGTCGAAGAGCACTATCCTTGGCTTCCCTCCATTTTCTTTACAGGATATCATATATGTATAACATTAATTAGCTAGATAATCAAACCAGCACTATCGAAATGCATTCTATAAATCATAAAGTTTAAACACAACAGCCTTTGAGGATTTACGCCCCTCTAAACGAAAAGGCGCGATAACTTTCAACAACCAGTTCAAATTGTGTGCCTAATTAATCAAGGGCTAAGTCAACAACAAGTGGCAATTACACTTGCAATAAGCAATAATTTCAATAATGTTTGTTTCCTTGTAAAATAAACTGTAATGGATCTTTGCTAAACTTTATCCAAATTCATTTCAAATGTTGATATTTTAATTCCTTTATTATTAATCAGATATCACTTGCTATTTGCAGACCATGTTGACTTAAATTCAAAAATAGTGATCGATTCTCATTTAACAGTCGAGGAAAAACCATTCTAGATTCGATTTTTGGCATTTCGGTTATTATTGGTAACCATTGCTGAAGACATGGAGGAATCGACTTAAAATCAAAAATAACGATCGATTCTTATCTAATACTAGAGGAATAACCTTATTGCATTCCATTTTTGATGTTTTGACTATTAATGGCAACCTCTACTGAAAACGTAGAAGAATCGACTTAAAATCAAAAAGACTAAATTAAAAACTAGAAAAGTACTGAAATAAAGTACTAATGTTTGTAGGCCGATATGTACCAAAAACTAATCAACGCTTCATTTTGTTAAACTAATGGTAGGTTTTCAATTTCAATTCAATCGGTGCTACGGTGTGGAAAAAATCGTGGGCCAAATAAACGATAACACACACATCCATCCATCCATCCATCCATCCATCCCCACGCACTCCCAAAAAAAATGGCACTTTTTGGCATCTCGACGAGATCCCAGGTAATTTTTGGCAAAACCGTCACGTGCTAAATAAAATTCAATCTAATTGAATACTTCAATTTGTGACCTTAAGTGAGTCCATGGGTTCCGTAGTCTTTACCTGAGGACCCTTTGAAGTCGCGCTTGCCGCGAGACCGATTACAATACTTTGCCCCATGCTTCGCATTGGATAAAGTAAAAATTAAAAATGATTTATTTTTTAATAAAGTATTATATTGGTGGATCATTTTTTTTTGCACTTCAGAGTATAATATCGATTAAAAAAAATCGATTTTTCGATTAATCGATATCAGATCGCCATATACCTATTTTGATTATGAATAAAATGTTGATCCTTATTTGTTAAAAGCGAAACAAGGATATAAACCTCAAACCCCGAATAGGTATACCTATTTATAGGAGGGAGAGAGAGAGAAATTAGGTAATTGCAACCCCCCCCCTCCCCCCGCCTCCCGTCCTGGGGGACCTTTCTTTCCTCAGAGTCTTCGGGCACTCTGAGCCCCGGCGCTTTTCATATCCATTTCGAAAATTAATTTCCCTCCACCAACGAGAGAGATAAGGGTTAGGGGTTGGAGGGGAGGGGGGTTTTCAGTTCAGAAATCATAACCATAACTATAAACTTTTCAATTTTTTTTTTTTATACTCTTATTAAACGTTATAGCCGTTAAATTTACCCGTAAGAGAGAACCAAGATTAAAATGAATAAAATTTTATTTATTATATTCTCATTGGATTATGCACAAAGTCCCCTCCCCTCCTCCCGAACCCCCCACCTACTCCCAACCATTTCACAATTGGAATCTTTTCACTAAGGAAATACTTTTATTATTATAAAGGGAATTCAATCAATGAGGGTGCCCTCTGCGTGATGCAAGCTTAACGAATAGTACCAGGAACACTGAGCGATGCTCGGTAAGTTTCTGATTCAGTTAAAACCGATATGTTAAAACATATTATTTTTTAATTTTAAAAATTCAGGTAAAAAGGTTGATTTTTAATCGCAGACAAAATAAAATCAAGTTGGCCATCATCAAGACGTATCAGTGCCCACAAAGTTTTGAATGTAATTGAAATTAAAAATCTTATTAATATATATTGAGGTTCTTTCATTGAGCCTTTTAAATCCTTAAGAAGGAGGCACACGATACTTCGAATTGTGGTATTTTTTAAGAGAATGAAATTTATGGGATTCTAATAAATTATTTTATAGAAAAATACCTTTAATTAATTAAATTGGCAAATTCTAATATATTATAATATTTATAATGATCTATTAGTGGAATTTAAAATTATAAAACCAATTAATTTTATTCAAAGAAATTAATTAATTTAAATTAACAAAAAACCAACAAAAACAACTTAGCCGAAGATGAGACCGTGACAGATCGAATTATTGTCACTTATAATTAAACGAAAGCTTTTTTGCCGAAGTAAACTTGACATTTTAATGAGAATTTTGTTGCCTGGCAACTAAACGAAAAAAACTACCTGTGAAAAAATTACCAGTCCGTAGGACGAGTAATTTTTTCTGGTAGTTTTTGGAGTTAAATTGCCCAAAGGCAACAAAACTCGAATTATAAAATATCAAGTTTACTTCGACCCCAAAAAAAGCTTGAGTGTAATTCGGTAAGACAATTTAATGAATCAATACGTAAATCACAAAATTAACAAAATTAAAACGTAAATTAGTTTATTTAATTTAGAGGAAAAGTACAATTGTTAAGAATACAATTCTTATAAACAACTTGATAAAAAAATAAATAGGAAAATAAAAATAAAAAAAATAATCGTATAGGATCTGAAATAAAAACATAAAATTAAATAAGATTTGTTTCCAAGCTATATAAAAAAAAGCCACTTCAATCACTTTATTTGTAAACACACCTGTTTTGTTATGATTTAGACACCTGTTAATTAAAAACAAACAAAAAATTTCTAATTTTAATATAATATAATAATATTTGCTTTAACCTATTAGTGGGTTTTAAAATTAAAAAACCAAATAATAAATAAAACATAATTGAAAAAATAAAGCTAGGTTCAGTTTTGTCGCTGGAAAAGTTAGGGTAAACTTTTTTCGCTGTCATAGTGACAAAAACACCGTTGCTTATGGGACTTTTAGTGTATGAATTAAATTGTCAACACAAAAACCCCTAACCCGGGAATTTAATATAAATCGTTAGAGCCGTTTTCGAGAAACCGATTCTATATATATATATATATATATATACAAGAATTGCTCGTTAAAAATAAGTACCTGGAGCCACCGAGCGATGCTCGGCAACTTTTTCCTTCAATTAAAAATTATATATTAACATTATTTTTAATTTAAAATTTTGATAAAAAGCACCGCGTCACTGCACACCACCCCGGCACCCCACCCCCTGGATCCCCGCCCCATACCACACCCCTTCCACGCCCCCTGGACAACCATCCCCCGTACCGCCCCGCGCACCGCACCCCCGCTATGCCCCCTGGACCCCGAACCCGGCACTCCACCAACCCTGCACCCCACCTCCTACACCACACACCCCCACACACAGTTTTTGCATTTCTAATTTTCTAGTGGCCCTCAGATTATGTATATGTAGGTATATAAATAAATTCCGTATAATTATTTTTTTTAATTAAATAACAATTTATCAAGTTTTATAATAATCAATTAAATTGGCAAATTCTAATATATAATCATATTTGTTGTTAACTCTTTGTGGAATATAAAACTCGAATTTATAATCAATTAAATTTTAATTTATTAAACCAATTATTTTACATTAATCTATACATTGTATTTGAGCTTCGACTTCGGAGATTACTTCTCCACTATCGAGTGTCCTTGATCATCTTTTTAGTCCTTGTTTTTAATAAGAGGAAAAAACTAATTAAATAAAAAAACCTCTTTTCCGATAATTATTTCAATTCCATATTGTTCCCTCTCCTCATATCAATCAATTAAATTTTTTTTTTTTTTATAAATTTTATTAAACCAATTATTTTACATTAATTAATGTATACCTTGTATTTTAGCTTCGATTTCGGAGATTTCTTCTCCACCATCGAGTGTCCTTATTTATCTTTAGTCCTTGTTTTTAATAAGAGGAAAAATCTAATTAGATAAAAAACCTCTTTTCCGATAATTATTTAAATTCCATTATTCCCCAATCAAATCGATTGGTATTCTCCTCACCTTTATTTCCACTCCAATCAATTAAATTGTGCAATTTTAATATATATATTAATATTTTCAATAACCTATTAGTGGGTTTTAAAATTAAAAAACCAATTAAGAAATAAAAGATAATTGAAAAAAATGTAAACAATTTTTTTATTGATATTTTCATCTATCAATAATTACTTTAATTAAGAAAAGATCAATTAAAATGATATTTTTCGAGGTCCAGACCTAGCAAGATCGCTTTCTTGTTAATAGAGTTGGTTTCATCAAAATCGGTAGACCCGTTTTCAAAATAGAACTAAGATACAAACAAATAAATATACGAGCCCCGTCCCATCTCAATTGGTCCACCAATATTTTTTCTTTTTAAATAAAATTATTCTAATTCACGGTAAATTTAATTTAAATATTTATTTTTATTATCATTTGGAACAACATTTTAAACAATTTAAAACATTTTATTGTAACATTTAACTTAAAATTATTTTTTAATTGTTAAAAACAAGGAAAACATACAAAATAAACCTTTACCACTGTGTGACATCGCCTTTATTTTTAATTACGGCTTGAATTTTTTGGTCAACGTACTTATTAAGTTTTGACACTCATCTTGAGTGAAAGTATCCCAAATATTTTGAAGTTTGTGTTTTAATTCGACTACGTTTCTAGCTGGTTGTATTCGTAATAGCTTTTTCATTGTGTGCCAAAGAGTTTCTATTGGTGACAAGTCGGGACACTCTTTGCCACCCACTCCAAAAGTGGAATATTTTGGATTTCGACGCATACCTAGGTTTTGTAGCTATTTTACCCGTTGTTTTATAAACTCGAATAATATTTCTGACAGTAAACTTTGATAAATTAACTAGATCGCCAATTTCCGCGTTTGATTTTCCCTTTTAAATAAATTGATAATAATTGAGCGAATTTTTTCATCAACAACCTTTCCACGAGTCATTTTTACTAATAATAAACAAAACAAACTTTCTTTTGTTGGAAAAAGGCAAAGCCTACTTGATTATTTCACATATTCAAAGATTCTTAAAAAAAAAAAACAATCGTGAAAAGCAAAGAACTATTTTTTATATAAAAATATGTTTTTAACAATTAAAAAATAATTTTAAGTTAAATGTTAAAATAAAATGTTTTAAATTGTTTAAAATGTTGTTCCAAATGATAATAAAAATAAATATTTAAATTAAATTTACCTTGAATTAGCATAATTTTATTTAAAAAGAAAAAATATTGGTGGGCCAATTGAGATGGGACGGGGCTCGTATAAACAAATTTTCCTCGTTTAATAAAAGTAGATAAAAGGTAACATAATTTCTAAAACGTTCCAATTTGACCTGAAAGATTATGTTACAAGCCAACCTGTGTACAATACAAATTTTGCTTTTCATATAATGGCTAGATTACGTTGTCTGACTAATAAATAAATATTAATAAGAAAACCGGATTTTACATTCGAGTAGAAGCAGAAAGAGTGGGGGGCAGAAATGCGGGGGAGGATTTTTTTAGCTCTCATTTTGTTCATTATTCTTTTAATGGTTGTAATAAATTTTACAATTTATTGGTAAACTCTTGGCAAAATTTCATTAAAGCTTCACTCAATGAAAATAAACTATGTATGGGGTGAGGGGGGGTGCAAGTGAGAAAAAGAATGCGGGGAGGGGTTGTTTCTCTGCAAAGAGTTAAACTGAAGGGGTGAGGGGAGGGAGGGAGGGTTTGTGCCAGAGGGGTGGGGACGCATTCGGGCACAATTTGATTTATTTCATGTTATTTAAAATTTTCGCTAAAGTTTAACCCCGTTTATTTATTTTTTTCATTAGTTTGCCATTTCTTTCAAATTGTAATTGCGTTCGCCTTTGTATCTTATTATATTAAACGAGCAAATATTGCATATATATATATATTTATATCTGTCACGGTCTCATCTTCGGCTAAGTTGTTTTTGTTTGATTTTTTGTTAATTGAAATAATTATTCACAGGTGGTTGTCTCGATAAAAATGTATAATTACATTTTTATTCAATTTCCTTTTAATAATTAATTGGATTTTTAATTCTCTATCCCACAAAAAAGATCATTATATTTATTATTATATATTAAAAGTTAAGGAATTTAATTGATTAAAAATCGAGTTTTAAATCCCACAAACGTATTTTTTCTATATTAGAATTTGGCAAATTAATTGATGAGCTCAAAAATTGTTATTTAATTAAAAAAAATTATACGGTATTCATTTATTTAGATAGCTATCCATATATACTTAGACATAATCTGTGGGCCACTACAAGGCTTGAAATGCAAAAACTGGGTGAGGGGGCGGGGGAGATGGTGGAGGTGACGGTGGGGGGTTGTGGGGGGTTCAGTGGTGGGGAGTGGGGGTACGGGGGGGAAGGGAGTGGTTTCGGAAGTGGGGTGGGGGTTGATGTGGGGGTGCAGTGAGGATGGGGTGAGGGTTGGTGGTCGGGGGATTAATATATAGCTTTTAACTTAAACAAAAAGTTACCGAGCATCGCTCGGTGGCCAGGTACTTATTTCGAAATTATGATAAATAATCAGTGGAAAATTTCAACGAAAATCAATCAAATGAGACAATAGAAAAGAAAACATCTTTTCTAATTTCGCCATGGATGGCCCAGCCCTGAAAAATTCTCCAGATCAACACTTCAACACTCTCTTCTTTCCATTCCAGGCCCTATATACAGGGTGTTCCACAGAGCTCGTTCGCCAATGGGAGCCCGCCTCGTTTCGCCTTAAGTAGATATCTACTCTTATTAAACGAGCAAAAATTGTTTATTTATATATTTATTTATTTGTATATTTGTATCTTCGTTCTATTTTGAAAACGGCTCTACCAATTTTGATGAAACAAACACAATTAACAAGTTTTGAGGATGATAAAGCGATCTGGCTAGATCTGGACCTCGACAAATTTCATCTTAATTGATCTTTTCTTAATTAAAGTAATTATTGATAGATAAAAATCTCAATAAAAAAGTTTGTTTACATTTTTTCAATTATCTTTTATTTATTAATTGTTAATTTTTCAATTTTAAAACCCACTAATACTTTATACCAAATATTGTTATATATTAGAATTTGCCAATTTAATTGATTAAAATTCCTCTTATTAAAAAACACGGACTAAAAATATTATCGCAGGGGCGGGGGTCCAGGGTGCGTGTACTATATTTATTTGCATTTTTTTAAATTTGGTTACCGTGCATCGCTCGGTGGCTCCAGGTACTAAGAATTAAGACAACAACGTGAAAGTCAGTTCTACTTCGAAGTTCTAATTTTATGTTTTAAGTCAGTTGTAGGTTGTTAGTTCTAAGCTGATGTTTTAAGATATTTTAATATGATCTTCCCCCAGACGGAAACATGTAAAACCCAGGAATTATTTATCGGATTATAGTGGTGTTTCACAAAATTCCACTTTGTGAAACACCACTATAATCCGTTAAATAATTCCTGGGGTTTTCATGTTTCACTATAAACTAACACCGCTTTCCTTAAACTTTAATGTAAAACCCCCTTTTTGTAAATAAATACATTTAATAATAAATACGTGTGTTATTTGACCCCTACGAGTCAATTTAATGAAACCCACCCCTGCTTTTCTTAATTTTTATTATTCTATAAACGATCTTTTGACTCAAGGTAAGAAAATATTAAATCGAAATAATGAATATCAGATTTGGATGAAAATTAGTAATTTACCGAAACTGCAAACAGCGTACCATGTCTAGAAAAAGATTTATTTTTTCCTCCAATTTTCTTTTAATTTTGTTACATACCTACGTTGTTATGAATAAGCCGTAAGTCCCGTGGTCTGCCCTTTGTATGGTTCCTCGGCCCCGAGCCTTGTCTCTGTCCTGGTTTCTGAGCTTGATCCTTGTTTTTGTTTTTGCTCGCAGGCAAGAAGATCGTGGAACACGACCTGATCGTGGCCATCAAAATTCCGTTCGACGACAACAAGAACATGTACTTCTCGTCGGGCATCGACGGCTTCCCCGCCTACGGGTTCCGGCCCGGGAGCAAAATCGTGGTCCCGTATCGGCTCTACTTGCCCGAGAAGCTGTACCCGGAGTTTGTGATCGTGACCACGGTGCAGGTGGAGTCTGGCGAGGGCGGGATGATCTTCGCGGTGGTGAACCCGGCGGAGACGGTGATCCAGCTGGGCCTGCAGGTGTCCTCGGCCGGCAAAGCGCACCCGGACTTCAGCAACGTCAGCCTCTACTACACAGACGTCAACACACACATGATCTCGTTGCCCATCGCCCGATTCATGGTCCCCTCCCTCGAGAACAAATGGGCGCAGCTCATCGTCAAGGTAAGTGTTCTACGAGCAAACACTAATTCAGGGTGAGTCACGAGAAACGGATGTTTTTCAGGAAAGCATAACAAAATATTTTATTTTCATACGAACAATCACTAAACTATGCCATTATTGAATACTTATGAGCGAAAAATTATGTCTGACAAATGATGGCCATTTTCACAAGCACCTATTTGAAGTCACTCTCGATAAAAAAATGAGCTTCGTCGCTCATTATTGTGGGAAAGTAACATTAAAAGGAGTGACAAACACATACATATATTGAAACAAAAGATTAGCCCTTAAAAGAATAATTGTAGCCATAATAATAGCTATTGATTTAAATGCTTTTTAAAATAAGAATGATGTTTCAATATGTATGTATTCACCGTTATACTAAAATCTAATGAAGGATAGATTAATGAAAATCCACTTATACTTTAAAATGAGGACAGCCTTGCTTGTTCAGACATGCTTAGTACCTGCGAAAGGGCATCTGGGTCGTAGGGCAGAATGAGGAAATAGGACAAGTGGCTTGTGTTTTACACGAACATGAATACTTAAGTGAAAGGGCCGGACACATTGAGCGCTATTCGCCAATGGGAGCACGCCTGGTGTCGTCTTACGTAGATATAAGAATTAAGATGACAACGAGAGAGTCAGTTCTACTCTGATGTTCTAAGTCAGTTGATGGTTTAGTTCTAAGCTGATGTTTTAAGATGATCAACCCCTAGACAGGGATATGTAAACCCCCCTTTTTTCTAAATAAATAAGTCTGTTATTTGACTCTACGAGCCAATTTAATGAAACCCGCCCCTACATTATGATGGTCAAATCCTCATTTTCTTCAAAAATGTCAAGCATTGTTTGGCAAAAAGTGAGACATTGTTGGTAATCTTTCTCATTCAACTGTTGGACTATCGTAATTTTATACGGATGATGTCCTAGGTCTTTGTGTAAAATTCGCTGCACAGTGCTTTGAAAAAACTTTGGCAAGAGTGGACGCAAACTTTCGAGAGCGTCTTTGAATTTGTGTTCGTGAAAATGACCATCATTTGTCAGACATAATTTTTCGCTCATAGACATTCAATAAAGGCATAGTTTAGTGATTGTTCCTATTAAAATAAAATAATTTATTTTTAAAAATCAGCAGAGTTATGCTTTCCTGAAAAACATCCGTTTCCCGTGGCTCACCCTGTATCTACTTATACAAATTAATAACCATCCTTTCAGTCACAATGAACAATTGGATTCAATTACTTGAAATATTAAACTTACCTACAAAAGGTGAATGATGATTTTATAATATTTAATTTTAATATTGCATAATAGTCTAGTCATTTGGTCCTAAAAAAAGGCTACTTGGAAAGTTTAACGGGAGTTTTGAAAATAAGTAATTTTATAGATTTCGATGTGCTCTTTCTGAATTTCAGCTTTGCCACCTCGTATCTTTGCCGTTCGAGAGCCATATTGGAAAAATGGCTCCTAAAAGCAGATTTTTCACAATATTTCCTTTCCGACTCATTTCAGGATAAAAATATTTATATACAAAATGAAACTAGAGAAAATTTCTTACAATTTATGTAAAAACCTTTTTTTTTCGAAAAATTAACTTATCGTACGAGCGCCGCAAACCAAAATACATCTACGCCAACCCGTGACATTTAATTTGAAGTGAATGAAGTTTTTCCTTCATAAAATTAAAACCACTCATCCTAAAAACTTGATTCTTATCACATTGCCTAGGAAATTTTATTGACTTGGACAACTTTATTGATAAAACTCTTGGATTTATAGATATTCAGCATTTTACATGATAGGAAATGATCCATTGTTTCAAAAGATCCCAGTTTTTCCTTCATTAAATGAAAACTACTCATCCTAGAGAAATTTTATTTATTTGAAGGTTTACTTGGACCACTTTTTTGATAAAACTCTTAAATTTATAGTTTTACGGACGGGATATGATCCGAATTCTCAAAAGCGTCATGGAAAATGCTGGATATCTATAAATCAAAGATTTTTATCAAAAAAATGGTCCAAGTAAAAGTTCAAGTCAACAAAATATCCTAGAGAATGTGATAAGAATCAAGTTTCTAGGATGAGTGGTTTTCATTTTATGAAGGAAAAACTGCGATTTTTTATAATTCACAAATGTAATCAGTTAAAATTAAATGTCACGGGCTGGCGTAGATGTATAATGGTTTGCGGCGCTCGTACTCTAATACTATTAATTTTACGAAAAAAGTGGTCATCACATAAATTGTATGAAATTTTCTCTAGTTTCATTTTGTATATAAATGTTTTTATTGTGAAATGAGTCGGAAAGGAAATATTGTGAAAAAACTGCTTTTAAGCGCCATTTTTCCAATATGGCGTCGCGAATGGCTAAGATACGAGATGACGAATTTGAAATTCGGAAAGAGCACATCGAAATCTATATAATTCTCGTTTTCAAAACTCCCGGCATACTTTTCAGGTAAAACTACTAAATGACTGGAGTATAAAGTACTTGCAATAGTGGAAAAAGATTAGATAAATATAGTTAGCTTTTTCTCTTTGAATTAATTAATATTGCTTGCTGTGTGTGTGTGTGTGTATGTGAAGGTGTCTACGGAGAACGTGACGTTGATCATCAATTGCGAGGAGAAGGGCGTTGTGGAGGTGAAGCGGGATCCCCAGGAGCTGGTCTTCGACTCTGCGTCCTCCCTGTATATAGGCCAGGCAGGCGATATGCTCAGAGAACCGCTCAACGTAAGTACCCATCAGATAGCCCCCCAAACTTAGGTATTCAACATTCAAGGCACAACATTTGTTATTTTTTGCTTCCATATATGCAGGAATTTACGCTTACAGGTGCACCTGCTTCACAACATACAATTCATTGATAATCCACTTTTTTTAACATTCAGCCAAAACTTTCTTCGCCCTCGATGGCCAGTTATTGTGATTCACGGACCATAGTTGGAGAAACCATACCAACGAGTGTTTCGGTTACTCTATATAATATAAATGATTTCCATAGTTGGAGAAACCTTGCCGAAGACTGTTTCGGTCACTATATAACATAAATGATTTATTTCCGTCAAAAATTAACGAGTAATCCGTTTTTTTTGGACTGAATCTTGGTTCGTCTTTTTTTTATCATAATGAGAGGTTAATTTGTTGACTTTTACTAATTAGGGGCCGTCCATAAATTACGTCATACAGTAAGGGAGGGGAATCTCAGATTTGTGACAAAAGGTGACAGGGGAGCCCGGGGATATTAAAAATTGTGATGTCATAAAAGCCAAATTAAAATTTTTTAAAAATTAAACTTAAAATATATTAAATCCCTTTTGTTGAGTTTAATTTATAAAAAAAAATCTACAATAAAGAAGGCGGATAGAAACCACAGTTTATTTAATAAGCATTCGCATTAAAAAGATAATCACCTTCATTTTAAGTCGAGGGCTAACAAATATTTATATGAGAGAGGACCCGAGATGCCTGCCCAGGGGGCAGCGCTCAGAGCGTCTAAGTCTCCGCCTCTTGCAAGAGGCCAGGGGCCAATGGGCTTCTTCTGGCCCCCACGCCGCACCTTCAATTCCACCAATGAATTTCCTCAACCTCCAAGGGAGTTTATTTTATTTGGATGGCAACTCAAAGAATTGCTTGACGAAATCTGAAAACGCCCGAATGCTGACGAAGAATGGCAGCTCCTGAAGAATGCCCAGCCGGATTCACCAATCCCCTTCAGCCTATTCTTCTAGACCGCACCAATCAGAGAAAAATACTCTTTACTTTAATATTTATTACAATTTGAATTCATCCAACTTTTTAACTTCAATTGTGAATTGAATTCGTAAATAATTTTTGAACTTGATTTTGAACCTGGTTGGAATATCTGAGTTCACCTCCCGATATATACCTACCGAGTTTGTAAATTCTCGGTTTCGAAAAAAATATTCTAAAATAGATCTAAATATACAGTTCTCGCTAAGAAAACCATTGAAATTTTTTAGCGGCCCTTACACGATCATTCTGACTGCCAATCTTGTCAAGGACTCGCTGGCTCATCGAAGAAACGTCTCTGCCCTTTCCCTTTTCTATAGATACTATCACGGCAGGTGCTCTGATGAGATAAAATCAATAATTCCCCCAAAGCATGCTTTGCACGTAGCACGCGTTTTGCCGACTCCCAACACTCTTTCGCGGTCAAATTAGAAAAGTGCCGGACCACTTCATTCGCCAATTCATATATCCCCATGACTTCAAGGAACTCGGAACTCTCTCCCAGCCTCCATCTTTCCCAGCACTTATAATCTTCAAACCTTCAAAACCGGAGTGCATAGACACCTACGTCTACACCCTCTCACTTAATCAAATTTCCCTTCTCTTCGGTAATGCAAGGGTCTTTCGAGATCCATAGGGGCTGCATCTTTCCTGGTACACCCCTTCTTTCATTCGATTTCATTAAAATAAAAAAAAAAAAAAAAAAGGTTTGACATTCCGATTGGGCGTTGAGGGCTAGGACTGATGGACTGATGAACGAGATTGACTGATTTCCAGAAATCGATCAATCAGAGCTTCAATCGTGTAAAAAGGAGGGGAGATTGACACTCTGAATGAATCGTGTAATGTAATGATACGGTCATTCTTTTCATCAGCCGAGAACATATATGGTACAATTTTAAGAATTCAAATATTTAATGAATTTGATAATTATGTAATATGATCATTATTACCTAGTTAGATTTTCATTTTATTATTTGAAAATGGAATCAAATTTCATCAAAAAATAAATAAAAATTTAAAATTAATTATTTACTTGAATTACTTGAATATATTAAAGTGTGAAGAGGACCTTATTAGTGTTTATATTATCATTTTATTAAGCAACCATGGAAGAACATTTAGATGAAGATATCATAGATGTATTAATTTGTTAATACCGGCGACCAGTTAAGTGATAAGGACTTGATTTTAAAACGTTTGTCACTGTAGAATGATCCAAAAAAACTTCGATCTGACTGTCAGTCAGAAGATCGTGTCGCTATACGCCTGAATATAGGCAATCAATTCGTCACCTCTTCATCAAAGCTGCGTAACGTTAAGGCTCTACTGTAAAGTACTTGAGTTTTTAGGATAATTATAAGGAAATTCAATGAAAAATTTCTAAAAAAGACCAAATATTGTCCAATTATTATTGTTTTTCATTTGGCAAAATCTTGATTACAATCTTTAAAGAACTTTCTATCTTCAAAATATATATTTTTAGCTTTTTTTTATACCTAAAATTTTTTTTTAGTTCTTAAATACTTTTTATTAACAATGATTTTACTACTATTGTAATTTGTAATTTATCTCCAGTAGGGTGTGGCATCATCCCTGACACTTGTGGGTGAGACAAGTTTTACAAATAAATAAATAAACCATATGATTCATTTTACAAATAAATTTTTTCTACTTATTATACTGTTTTGAATTTAATAATAGCCCATTACACATTTAATACATTTTATTGTGTTAACATAACAACTATTTACTTATAGTTATGTGCACCATGGGCTTTAGAATAATGTTTTTTTTAAATGTGTGGCATCTCTACCGGACTTACCCTATGTCATTTTGGATAATTTCATTTGAACTAAGAATATATTTTTTTCTCTTATTTTTATTCTATAAATGTTTGTTAGTTTCAATTAATAAAGAACCAAAGATGATATGTGAAAAATATGACTGTCCTGTGTATTACCATTAAAGAGTTATGACCACAAAATAAAACCCTATGTCATTGTGTCCATATTTCCACTACCTACCTACCTACCCTAGTCTTACTTTTTCCTCTACATACTTTCTTTGTCAACGCCTTTTCCACTTCCTTCTACTCTACCCTTTTATAAAAGATAAGAAATACATTTTTTGAAACTTCAAATCTCATCTCTAGTAATGTCTTGGATTAGTATCCAAGTGTCCAGCTGACTGCCCAAACTTGTCTAACCATGTAGGTAGACATATGTTATGTCTACTCGAAATTTATATGCGAATAATTTCATGACGTCGTATGCATTCGTCCAGCATTCGCGGCACGTTCCAATGAATTCTTCGTCTGTAATTGAAATTTAATTAAGGAGTTTCAAGGTTGAGGAATGATGAGGAAATGAGGAAAATAACTCAGATGTGTCACTTCACGTAGGTATATGTACCTACAATTAATCTTTATTGAATTACAAAGTCAATTTTATCAGAGAAATGGCGAAACAAGTGGGGGATCCTAAAGAGAGTAAGAGGCTTAATTGAGAGAGGCTGTAGTCCAGGGCTGTCCAAACCGCCCTTCCCTTATAGATTGATAGAATTTTGAAAATTTGCCAAAAATTTATAAGACATTCTAAAAATATATTTTTTTAAAAAAAGAGTAAAAACGGAAACGATGTTTTGCTGTGTCAATTGTTTTAATTGTGTTCGACAAATGAAGTAATCAACTATAAATTACGAGATATCAAAAACTGGATTATCAAACATCCTAACTTGACAAACATTCAACGAAATTGTGAAATAGAAGCAATCAATACAGGATCTTAATGATGTAGGTAGTTAATTTTCAAGATCTGCCACGAATCCAGGGTAGGTACGCCAACCATCAATGAGGCTAAGAAAAAGAACTTACCTGCTCTCCATGGTGGAATACCAATTGAACAGTATAAGGATTTTAACCGCAACATTTGTGGATAAAATTATTTAATTTTTTGATGCTGCCTGACAACAAAAATTATTTATATAATTTTAATGTTGTTTTTGTTCTTGACTGGGGTGAAATTCTAGGAGGGTGATGAAGGTGGGGTTAGTGGGAAATAAATTTAACCTAATTTATCGCACGGAGAATTTACCACTGCTCGAAGGCCTTAAAAAACTTAGTTAATTGGATTGTATCTAACTTTCTTATATTTCGCGGCTCGTGATCCCGGCTTCTTTCCTTCTACTCTGTTTTTTTTACGATGGAGGATCCATCCCATACAGGCCTTTAGGGGATGCACCTTCTGGTGTATCTCCATCTCACATCAATATCATTAAAAAAAAGCAGCCAAATTTTTGCGCTTGGTAGGCTACAATAAAACTTCCAGAATGAGACATTTCGGTCTAACTTTTATTGGGCCATCCTCAGTTATTGGAAATTATACACATATAGTAATGTATACAATTATACATGTTATCGAATCAGGTTTTGTCAATAATATCTAAGAATTTTAGCCTCATGTAGTTGTTCTTGCGCTCAAGAGGTTCAGATGTGATTGTGGGCGCAACAACAACTACATGAGGCTAAAATTCTTAGATATTATTGACAAAGCCTGATTCGATAACATGTATAATTTCGAGAATATAAATAGGAACTATATAGTTAGTTTGAAACATTGTCCTACTAGTGATATTATATGAAATATTCAATTTACTATGAGTTGGGGTTTCTAGGTCACTTTTTTTTTATTTATTTAATGTCACCGGGAACAAAGCCCATCTAGACAGCACATAAGTAAAGTGTTAGTAGGGTTAGTGAGGGAGCCGAGTTTTTAGCCGGTAGAAATGTTTATACGCCAGCCAGGATCGAACCCCGGCCCTCTGCTCCAACATCGTAATAATCGATCGATGCTGGAGCAGGGCCAGCGCGTTAGCCGGCTCGGCTAACCCGACTCCACTTCTAGGTCACTTGTTTCACATTAAAATTAAAAAAATAAAAAGATTTAATTTTTTCAATATATATATTTCGAGCTGTAAGCTCATCTTCAGGAAAGTACAGAATAATAACTCTTTTAGTGTGAAAAAAGTGACCTAGAAAATTTAACTCATAGTAAATTGAATATTTCATATAATATTTATCTTTATCATATATATATATATATATATATTATTATATTTGTTTGAGACTATAGATTTCGAAGGCTTAGGCTTCATCATCAGTCTTTTTTTAAATTATAAATATTAGGTATTTTTCATCGGGATCAGTATCGCGTGGATATTGCTGAATTCTGACTGGCTTATCGGCTGAGTACCTAATAGCAAACAATTTTCAATATCCACGCGATACTGACCCCGATGAAAAATAATATTTATAATTAAAAAAAACTGTTCAAGAAGGCTAAGCCTTCGAAAATATAGTCTCAAACAAATAAATAATATATAATACATAACAGGGTGGCCCACGGGAACCGGACGTTAGTCGGCAAGTAGAGGGACTTTCTGTGACTTTTTCCTTTGGGGCTACCTGAAGAGTAAAGTTTATGAAGGCAAGCCGAGAACACATGAAGAGCTTAAGACATCAATTGCCATTAAGTTCTGTCTATTGATGAAGAGATGTTGCAGAGAGTGCATCACAACTTTGTGTATCGCCTCGCCTCTTGTGTTCAACAAGATGGTCGGCATATGAATGATTTGATTTTCCATACCTAAAATGGCATAAATGTATGTGCTTTTTGGTGAAAATAAAATGATTGTAACACAAAAATTGAATGTGTACTGATCATTTTGAAATAATCCTATTCCTGTGGCCCACCCTGCTTCAACTTCCAATGAGCCAGAACACTGAATGGTATAATTATAGGATTGGAATGCGACTCTCACCAGCTTTCTATCCCTTCTACTTGCCGAGTACTGTCTATTCCAAAAAAGTCCGGTTCCCGTGGCCCACCCTATATATATTTGATATATATATGTGTGTACTTTTATTTGCATCAAGCAGAGGACAACCTCTTTGTTTCTCTTTATGAATCAACAACTCTTCTACTCTCGGCAAAATAAAAACTTTTCAACAATATTCTAAGAATATTTTTAGTATAGGTAAATATATTTAAATACTTTGGGATATTCTCAAAAATAATTATATTTTTTAAATTGGTAATATACTATAGTATGTAATAATTACAACTAAGTATATATTTTCCTGTGTTTTTTTATTTATTTATTATTTTTTTATTATTTGAACGTTTCGGTAACAACCAATTTATTTTTTGATTTATTTTCTATTAAATTTATTTATTATTATTATTATTTTTTTGACAGTTTCGATTTCTTCTGTTTTTGTTTTTTGGTTTATTCGGGATTCATTTTTCGCTAAAAAAAAAAAATATGTCAATACTATTTAATTAAAAATTTATTTTCACATTTTTATAACATTCCCCGTTTATTTTAAAGCCCCTTTTACATTGTGTGAACATAAATAATTATATTTACACCAAAGTGTATTAAAAAATGAGATAACATAACATCCCTCATCTAAATCTACAAATCATAATCTGTCAAGTTGGCAACTATTATTTGATCATCATTTTCAATATTCTAGAAAATAATTGAATTATTTTTATTAAATTTAATTGCTTTTTAATCGGTTTATAACATATAGATAGTAGGTAGGCAGGTATTGTCACTTACCACTTTTATCCCGATGCACTGGTATAATTGATAGACTCCATCGCACAAGTCTGGAGATGTTACTAAAAAATAAATAAATTAAAAATTATTACTAATTTTCCTTTATCTAGGTATCATCTCTGTTATGCCAAAACCATGAATGTGTAAAAATTAAGATTTTTCAATAAAATAGATTATATAGCTACTTAGGTAGGTATGTACAAAGAAAAAACGATATATTTATAGTTAAGAAATTATATTTGATATGAATAGATGGTGTAGTTAATTATGGCGAAATCGATCTCTGTTCAATATGAATAAACGATAAGTAGGTATACCTATTTTAAGTATTGTCCCATTTTTGGAGCAACTATAGATATATTAATAGTTAAGATGCCGCTATTTGAACGAAGAACCAATAAGTAAATTATGAAAATATTGTTATTTGAGTAAAATACTGGAATAGTTAAATTTAATAATTGGGTATTTAAATGGAAAAATACGTAATTACGACAAGAAATGATATAAAATTGAATATTTATTATTTAGGTATCCATTTCTGCCTAGAAGATTGATTTGATGTAGAATTTATAGATATTCAATCAAATGAATTATGTAAATATTTATTTTAATTATTCATTTGGTTGAATTAATTTGATAAAAATTTTAATTAATTATTATATTTGATTTTAGGTACACGGTAATCTAATTTTAATATATATTAATATTTCTTCTAATCTTATAGTGGGTTTTAAAATTAAAAACAAAACCCAATAATGTAAACAAAATTATTGTTATTTTTTAAAATATCTTAATTATTAAGATATCACTATTTGCGAAAAATCTAAGACGTTTTATGATAAAAAAACATTTGTTTAGATATAAAAAGAAGGTTCACTAGATAATAATATAAGTTATTAACTGTCGGCTCAAGATAGGTAGAATATATGAGGCTTACTTGAGTTTTGACAAGCCGTTTTGATCTCTTGGTATGCTCCCATCCACATCGAATACGACCGATCTTCACCGAAAAATTGCTCAATCGCTATATCAGAGGCTGTGAAGTTGAATTTATTTTGAGCTTTATCCATCAAATAGGAAAACGAAAACATTATTATTATAATTATGTTATTTTATTTTAAATTAGAATTGATTTATTAAAAAATAATACCTAAATAGAGATTTTAATTATTTATTATATAATATTTACCAAATTCATGTTGGTGGCTAGACAGGCAGGAATACACTATAAGAAAAAATTATTAATTTATTATTTCTAATTTAAATATAATTAATAAATAAATTTCTATTAAAAAATAATGATCTAAATTTTCAATTTAATAATAACCAGAGAATAATGTGAAATGAAATAAACAAAAATTAATCTGATATAATAAATTTTGATTTAAAGTTGTGGCGTGAAATAAAGAAAAATAAAATACCGTTTCGTTGCGATTTGATGGAGTTTCGGAATAGGAAAAGAGCCTCTGCATTTTGTCTGCAAAAAAACCACCAAGAATTTAAAAGTGCAATTTATATTTAATTGAAAAGTTTTTGTTTTGCCGAGAGTAGCAGAGTTGTTGAATCACAAAGAGAAACAAAGAGGTTGTCTTCTGCTTGATGCTAATAAACATACACACCTATATAGACTTCTACCTGGCTATTCAGTTTAGAAGAAATAATTTTTTTTTCAATATCAACCCTATGCTGTTTTAATGACAATTTAATTCATACACTAAAAGTCCTATAAGCAACGGCGTTTTTGTCACTGATGACAGCGCCAAAAGCCTTACGCTAACTTGTCTCAGCGACAAAACTGAACCTAGCTTTATATTTCCAATTATGTTTTATTTATTAATTGGTTTTTTAGGGTTAAAGCGCGCTGTTAGGTTAAAGCAAATAGTGATTATACTATATTAAAACTATAAATTTTTTGTTTGTTTTTAATTATTAGGTGTCTAAATCGTAACATAACAGGTGGTGTTTACAAACAAAGTGATTGAAGTGGCTCTTTTTTATATAGCTTGAAACACCATCTTATTTAACTTACGTTTTTATTTCAGATCCTATACGATTATTCCTTTATATATTTATTTTCCTATTTATTTTTTTATCATTGTTTATAAGAATTGTATTATATAATACATTGTACTTGTCCTCTAAATTAAGTGAACTAATTTGGTGGGGGGGGGGGTCGATAGGCTAGGCGGTAGCGTGGCGAGCTAACCAGGGGACCCGGGTTCGAATCCGGCTCGGGAGCATCCAGCTAAAATCTGATCCCGGGGGTAGGACAAATTTTAAAAAATACATAACTAGTATCGTAATTAGGCTTGTGGCACAAGTGTCGAAAAGCCATATAAAAAAATAAAAACTAATTTATGTCTTGGATTTTGTTAATCTTGTGATCTACGTATTGATTCATTATATTGTCGCACCGAATTACATCAAGCTTTTTCTTTTCTTATACTTTTAATTCGAGTTTGTTGCCTTTAGCAATTTAACTCAGAAAACTACAGGTACTACAGGTCAGTTACTTTCGGTTAGTTGCCAGGCACCCCAAAATATCTCATTAAAATGTCAAGTTTACTTCGGCAAAATAAGTTCGTGTAATTATAAGTGAAAAATATATTTATAATCTTAAGGCTGATGATGAGCGCCAAGCCTTCGAAGTATAGTCTCATACAAATAATATAATATACATATATATCATTTCGATATATAGGTGTGTATGTTTATTTGCATCAAGCAGAAGACAACCTATTTGCTTCTCTTTGCAATATATATTATTGGAACTTAAGGGTTCTTGTGGAAGTCTTAAAACAGGGGGGCGTAAGGTGAATTGCACATCAACAATTTTGACTTTTATCGAGGGGTGAACCGTGACCTAATATCGTGTACACCTACTTCCACTTTCACTTTCATTCCAAGATGAAGGGGCATTATCTAATGAATTCCAAAATAATTCCAAAGTTGTGTACATCTAATTCGAATCGCGGTTCACCCCTCGAATTTTATTACTTATAGACCGAGAGCTACTGACCATTTTGGAAGCTGATTTTATAATAGAACCCAAATAACATATCCCATACTGTAGTGTGATCAGCACACACCCTGAAAGTCAAATTCTCACTAACCATATCGAGTCGTTTTTAGGGGTAACCGACCGCTGAAGATTATTGGATAAAAACTACTTGGTAGGTTTCACATTAAGATATAAAAATAAAACGAATTTATTTTTGAGGGACTTTAATCTCGGTATATATATTTGGGGTTGCTAACCCATCCTAGTTTAAGGAGCAACAGAAATTAGAGTATAGAGTTACTTTCTGTTGTTCCTGAAGATGGGTTAGCCACCCGAAATATATATATCGAGATTAAAGTCCCTCAAAAATAAATTCGTTTTATTTTTATATCTTAATGTGAAACCTACCAAGTATTTTTTATCCAATAATTTAAAAAATGTTTCACCAAGTACCAACACCAAATTCCTTAAAAAAAAGATCCCTGAAGATGTCAAAAATACCGTAAAATCACCTCATTGATTATAACCCCTAAACTGTATATTCTACGGCGAATTCCATTAGAAGCAAAATTGTAGAGGATGTAATTTTTGACATTTTTGTTTAAAAAAAATTTGAAAATAAGCACCCAAAATGGGAGGAAAATTGTAATCCTTTCGACCAAACTTAACCAAATTTTGTATA
>JALMQS010000099.1:5675123-5772384 GCA_024734495.1 Forficula auricularia | reverse complement strand
ATTAAGAAGACAGGAAAACGGACACCAAAACCCCCGTCACATAACATGGGATCCATCCAGTGAAAACGTCCGCCAAGCGTATATAATGGGTATGAATTTATTTCAAATTAATAAATTTTACTTTTTTATTGTTTTAATTGATGTTTCCTTTTTATTTATTTTATTTTAGGGGCCATAATGAGTTGTTTTAAAAAAAATTGTGATTGCTGCCCACCACAACCAAGGGCAGCAGAGGCAACCCCACACATCATACATTCTATATTAAGAAGACAGGAAAACGGACACCAAAACCCCGTCACATAACATGGGATCCATCTAGTGAAAACGTCCGCCAAGCGTATATAATGGGTATGAATTTATTTCAAATTAATAAATTTTACTTTTTTATTGTTTTTATTGATGTTTCCTTTTTATTTATTTTATTTTAGGGGCCTTATTGAGTTGTTGTAAGAGAATTTGTTATTGCTGCCCACCAACACCAAGGGCAGCAGAGGTAACCACCCATCATAACATACATTCTATTTTAAGAAGAAGTGAAAACGTACAGGTCAAACCCCCGTCACATAAGATGGGAACCATCTTTAGAAGGAAATGGCGGCAGTCCAGATAATGGGAGTAATACTGCCGCCATTATTCCAGGAGCCGGCCAGAAATAATGTGAACGATCAAGTTAATGTTTTTTGCCGAGTCCGGCCATTGGATGTGTAATACTGCCGCCATTATTACAGAGCCAAGCGTATATAATGGGTATGAATTTATTTCAAATTAATAAATTAAAAGAATTTGTTATTGCTGCCCACCAACACCAAGGGCAGCAGAGGTAACCACCCATAACATACATTCTATTTTGAGAAGAAGTGAAAACGTCCGCCAAGCTTATATAATGGGTATGAATTTATTTCAAATTAATAAATTTTACTTTTTTATTGTTTTTATTGATGTTTCCTTTTTATTTATTTTATTTTAGGGGCCTTATTATGTTGTTGTAAGAGAATTTGTTATTGCTGCCCACCAACACCAAGGGCAGCAGAGGTAACCACCCATAACATACATTCTATTTTGAGAAGAAGTGAAAACGTAAGGTCAAACCCCCGTCACATAAGATGGGAACCATCTTTAGAACGAAATGGCGGCAGTCCAGATAATGGGAATAATACTGCCGCCATTATTACAGAGCCAAGCGTATATAATGGGTATGAATTTATTTCAAATTAATAAGTTTTACTTTTTTATTGTTTTTATTGATGGTTCCTTTTTATTTATTTTATTTTAGGAGCCTTATTATGTTGTTGCGGGGAAAGAGAATGTGATTGGAGTTGGAAAGAAATAAAAAAAGATTGTAAGAGAATTTGTTATTGCTGCCCACCAACACCAAGGGCAGCAGAGGTAACCACCCATAACATACATTCTATTTTGAGAAGGACAGAAAACGTCCAGTCAAACCCCCGTCACATAAGCTGGGATCCATCCATAGAAGGAAATGGCGGCAGTCCAGATAATGGGAATAATACTGCCGCCATTATTATAGAGCCAAGCGTATATAATGGGTATGAATTTATTTCAAATTAATAAATTTTACTTTTTTATTGTTTTTATTGATGGTTCCTTTTTATTTATTTTATTTTAGGAGCCTTTTGTTGTTGTTTCGAATGTGCTGACGAATGTGATGTGGAAATGTGTGTTGAAGAATGCTGGAATGATTATAGTGAATGTTATTTTGATTGTAAAGAAATCTCAATTAAAAAAGAATGTAGTAGAATATTCAATTGCTGCTCACGAACACCAAGGGCAGAAGAGTTAAATCAACCTAACTCTTCAATACTACGCACGAGAAGTGATATCACGCCATAAGGCCGCCATCCGTCATACCCTCGTCACGTACGGTGGGAAGATGAACGATCTTTGTCCAGAAATTCCGGCGGCACTGGTGGTCATCAAGATACAGATAATGAAGAAAATACTGCTAGTATTACAGAGCCAAGTGTCGATTCTATCTATTTTTATCCCGAAATTAAAAAAGCTCCAAAAACTCCGGAAAGAAATTATTACGATTTTGAATAATCAGAAGTCGTAGGTAAGTGTGTTTTTATATGTTTATTTATTTTTAGAATAATAATAGTCCATAAAAAATATATAAAGAGATTGATAACATTAGCATCAAGTATGCGTTGTACGCACCAATTCTCCCCTCCTTAGAACACGAACGCAGCCTCCCACAGGATAAATTTTCTTTCATCTTAGTTTTAAAATAACTCGAATGATATTTAACTAACCTTCCCCTACCTCTATCTATTAAGTAAACGTTTTCCCCCAAATGCTTCCGTATCTCGTACGGTCCTTTAAATAATATTGAAAAAAACTCGAACAGATTATCTTCAACATTCGACAACGTAATTAAGTTTCTCCTCAAAAAAGATCTGGAAATTGCATATGACAAAACTCATGCTATGATTTTTACTAGAAAATATAAAGTTGAGATCCCTTCTTTTATCAGTCTTAATAATAGCGAATTTGAAGTGAAAACCTCTCTTAAATTCCTGGGCCTTATACTTGACCCCAAACTAACATGGAGACCTCATATTAATGCTATAATTAAAAAATGTGAAAACAATATAAACATTCTTAAAACAATTTCAAAAACCAGCTGGGGTTCTGATCCCTCATCCATCATCCTCCTATAGTCCTATACAGATCTTTAATTAGACCTGTCCTTGATTATGGTTCTCAAATCTTTCATAATACCTCCTTATCCATTCTATTAAAATTAGACCAAATACAATACAGATGCCTAAGAATATTCCTCGGAGCTCTCAGATCCACTCCTACTAACTCCCTGCTAATTGAGACCAAAGAAATGCCACTAAACATTCGGCGTCAACTATTAACGAACAACTATATACTGAATAAGATGATTATGAATGATCATACTACTTTGAGCCCAATTATTAATCATAAAAAAAAATTTAAAATATTTATATTCGATTGAAAATACAAGGGAATTTTTCCACCACTTTGTCTCTAAGGATTTTCTAGTATAATAATTTAAAAAGTAATAAATACAATGGTTGGTAGTTGGGTTGGCTCAGTCGGCTAACGCACTGGCCTCGCTTCGGCATCGATCGATTATGACGATGTTGTGGCCGGGGTTTGATCTTGGCTGGCAAATAAAAATTTCTACGGGCTGAAAACTCGGCTCCCTCACTAACCCTACTAACACTTTACTTATGTGCTGTCTAAATGGGCTTTGTTCCCGGGACATTAAATAAATAAAAAAAAAAAAAAAAAAAAAATACAATGGTTAAGTGCATATTCTTTTCTAAATTAAATGGTTGTTGGAATAAAAATTCTCACAAATTATAATTTAAAAAAATTTAGAGATTCAGAATAATAATTCCATTCCCGGATTACCCGTTACATTTTTGAAATTAATTCAAGATGTATAAAATATTAATAACTGGGTAACGGGTAGGTGTGTACTTCTTTGTTCTTGTAGAACTAAAAAACGCTGGCAGGAATTGCAGGTTTGCATAAACAGACCATAGCTTATAATTATTAGAGACCGTATTTTTATGAAGTAAAAACTGCCAAAATATGGAGTTAAAAAGGCTGAAATATGCAGTAATATGCAGAATACGTTGAAATATGCAAATATATGCAGTAAAAATTGGCAAAATAAATTTTTTTATGTAATAAAAAATTAAAATTGAAGACAAAAAGACTATAAATTTTAAGTACTGCTATGAAAGAAATCAAATGATAAAGTAAGCTATAGACACCAAGTGTCTAATATGTACTTTTATTGCGTAAAAAATTTCACAAAATTCTCATTATATTTAATATATTAAAAAATCTTTAAACTCAAAGAAATAATAGGTGCACTTGAATAAAATCTACATAATAATATAATAATGTTTCAAAAAATGTTAAGGATTTAATGTGAAACAAGTGACCAAGAATCCTTAACTCATAGTAAATTAATATTACATATAGTATTTATTTACTCTTATCTTTAGACACGATTGTATTGTATTGCTTTTATTTTTGTTTATTAATTATTAAAATTGATTTATACGATGAAAAGAAGCACTCCACTTGCTCAGATGTGATAGGGGCAAATTTAAAGGAACTTTATATATATATTTCTTCATTTTTTTCATTCTTTCTCCGAAAATTTACTTTTGAAAAATCTGTATTTGGCGCAAAATAGACGAAATCGACAAAAAATCCTTCGATTATGGAATTTTATGCAATATTACTCAAATATGCAAAAATATGCAGCATAAAATTTAACCCACAGTATCCTAGATGAATGATTCGGATAGATAATTGATCCCCTGGGTCGTATGTAGCGGCAAACAAAATATACAATTGCATAGAAATCCGGTCTCTAATTATAAGTAACCTTCCTATCAAATTTCAAATTATGAGCTCCGTAATAGTTCCAGAGAAACCATTATTTTTTTTAATTTTCCCTTTTAACACCTATAAAATTTGAATTTATAAAGCATTTATTTCATAAAAGTAATCTACTTGTAGAATTTTTGACCCTGAAGAAGGAGAGAAGATCGTGCGAAACGTCGGTTTAAAAATAATTTTTAAGAAAAAAATAAAAACGACTTCAAATAAACTGCAACGGATCGTTGCTAAACTTTATCGAAATTCATTTGAAATATTAATATGTTTGTTCCTTTATTATTAATCAGATATCACTTGCAATTTGTAGTTCATATTGACAATAATTCTCATTTAATAGTTGAGGAATAACCATTCTACATTTGATTTTTGACATTTCGGTTATTATTGTAACCATTGCTGAAGACATGGAGGAATCGACTTAAAATCAAAAATAGCCATCGATTCTCATCTAATACTTGAGGAATAACAATTCTACATTAGGTTTTTGACGTTTCGATTATTATTGGTAACCATTGCTGAAGACATGGAGGAATCGACTTAAAATCGACAACTCAAGCTTGAGATGTTTACCAAAAAAGAATTTATTCTTTTTGATTTTAAGTCGATTCTTCCACGTTTTCAGTAGAGGTTGGCATTAATAGTCAAAACATCAGAAATGGAATGCAATAAGGTTATTCCTCTAGTAGTAGATAAGAATCGATCGTTATTTTTGATTTTAAGTCGATTCCTCCATGTCTTCAACAATGGTTACCAATAATAATCTAATCGTCAAAAATCTAATGTAGAATTGTTATTCCTCAAGTATTAGATGAAAATCGATGACTATTTTTGATTTTAAGTCGATTCTTCCATGTCTTCAGCAATGGTTACTAATAATAACCGTAACTTCAAAAATCCAATGTAGAATGGTTATTCCTCGACTGTTAAATGAGAATCGATCATTATTTTTGAATTAAAGTCAACATGAACTGCAAATCGCAAGTGATATCTGATTAATAATAAAGAAATAAACATATTGATATTTCAAATGAATTTGGATAATGTTTAGCAACGATCCATTGCAGTTTATTTTGAAGTCGGTTTTATTTTTTTCTCAAAAATTATTTTTATTTTTATCTTTTTAGTGATGTTATTAATAGTGATCATATCATCAGAATCATCAAATTAATATGGCACCATCCCTAAGATACCCCTTTCCAATAAAAAAAGAATCATCGAAATCGCTCCATAAACTAAGAAGTTAGGCCTGAACAAACCTAACTAAAAAGGTCTAATACCTATGAAAAAAAAATCGGACCAATCGGAAGGTAGACTGAACCCAATGCAATTTTTTTTTCAAAATTAGTTCAATATTCGCGGAGATATGAGGTAACATAGGCGCACAAAAAAAATCAGTCGAATAGAGAACCTCCTCCTTTTTTGAAGTCTGAAATCTTTTATCCCTATGACTGGAACTCACTTCCAGCCACCGTCTTCCCCGCAACTTTTAATCTTCAGATGTTTAAGACCCGAATCCACAGATACCTTCAACTCCTAACCAGCCCATAAAATCCCCTCTTCTTCCTCTTTTCACGATAGAGGTGCCAACCCAGGCTTTTAGGGAAAGCATCTTTTTGGTGTATCTCCTTCTCACATAAATATCATTAAAAAAAAATTATTGTCATTTCTGGGATAAATACCTTATTCAGGTTGTCCTCTGATGCTTGATGCAAATAAACATTATATGGTAGTTATATATTTATATCGAATTTAAATATATATCTATATATTTAATTTATTTGTTTGAGACTATATTTATGAGTCTTTGGCCCTCATCATCACTCTTTTTATTAGATATATTTTGTTATTTCTCATGGGGACAATTACTCGATTGGTCGTAGAAAATTCCTTTTGTTGTAATAGTAAGCTAGCAAAATAAATGACGAACGGCTAGCCTGCTATAACATTTTATTTCAAGTTAGAAATATATAAGTTCAGATATTATTTTCACTCAATATTTGACAAAAATTCCCTACATTTGATTCGCGATTGAATCAAATGTAGAAAACATTCTATTTATAACATTTTAGTTCATTACCTTCTACAGTTCTATAGCTTCCCATTTGACAATTTGATTTTTTTCAACCGGAAGTTTTTTTGGCTTTTCGGCCTTTCTAGCCATAAGCCAATTTACGATACTACTTGTTTTTTTTAAATTTGTCTCTACCCCGGGGTCAGATTTTAGCCGGATGCCTCGAGTCGTATTCGAACCAGGGTCCACTTGGTTAGCAGCCTGGCACGCTAACCCCTAGCCTATCCGACCCCCCCCAACCAAAAGTTCTGATGTTGCGGAGATCAATATCTATTCATTCCTTTTGAAAATATGCATTTGGAACCAGAACAAATTCTCTGTGATTATTTTGAGTTATTGTAATATAGATAGAGTGGTGCTAGCAAAGTGAGCTCTCGAAATATTCGTTTTCAAAATTCACCGCCGTGTCGAATGGAAAAATGGATGGAGCTGTGTACCTCGATTTTTTGAGGCACTATTTGCTATCTTCTATCTATTTCCTTGCTTTTCTTCTAAGCTAATCACCAATTTCTGTTAAACTCACTTCTTATTTTGATGTCGTTAGGAATGGTCCTAGCTCTTGTGATAGCGTGAGTAAAATTTTAATTATATCAATCAATTATTGATCCCTTTTCTTATCTATTCTGTCTGCCTTACAAATAGCGCTCGCAAAGTGGAAAATTGTTAAATTTTACCATGAAATCGCCGCTTGTTTCTCTCCCGATCAGGTAAAAGTTTTTTTATTTTCATCTCTGAATTATGTTTCTATATATTTGCCTATCCTTAATTAATTGAATTTATTAATCTGTTTATTTTGTTTCTCTCCCGATCAGATTACTAGAATAAGGAAAATCATCTCTTAACCTCAATTTGCACATATGTTTGTGATAACTTGAAGCAACAAAAAAAAACCCTTTTATTTTGAACCTACGCAGAGAGCGTCTAGTATGAATTATTGAGTGCTCAAAATTCATGTTAATAGCAGATAGATCGCAAGCATATATTTATTTGTTTTTTCATCAATTGAGATTGATATTGAGTTTTTTCTATTTGTTTATTTGATTTACAACCAAATAGAAAATAGATTAAATTGTGTTGCACGCATCGATCATCTGGCTATATATTTAGCAATTTGTGCTAAAAACGCGATTGGCGTTAATTAATTAATTTTTAATAAAACTGAACGAGAACCATACGTCCATTTTCTTCATCTTAAGTTGAATTAATTATATTATTACTTTAATTTGTATTTTTCGTTAAATTGAAGGGTTGGTTTTGTCACAAATATAATAAAACAATAATTTTAATAACTATTTGTATTATTTAATTGATAACTATACAGTTTCGGTCACCACTGGTCGACCATCCTCAGTAGTTCTAAAAATTGAAATGAAACACTTATTTACATTTTTTCTTTTTATAGAGAATTATATAACACAATTTTTTTTTTTTTATTATAATTTTAAATCATACATACATCTCGTTCAAGAACCGGAATTTGTCATTTCACATGAAACATTCATTCTTCTTTAAGTTCTGCAAGAAATTTTAATTTGTATATAATTTATTTATATATAAACTTTGCTAATATTTTTGTGCATATTTGTATTTTGAAATTAACTGAATTTTTAATATTCATTTTTCAAACTTTTTATCTTTATTTATATAGTTTTAAGTTATTTCTACAATCACTTATATTCAATTTAAAAATTCATATTTTATAATCCAAAAATTTATATTAAATTCCATTAAACCTACATACAGTCCATTATTTTTATCGATAATTAATTTTTTATTTTAGTAATATTTAAATTAATATTCCAAGCTGCTTTGAGCGCCACCATAGAGAGTTAATTATTATTCATTCTTCAAAGGACTTTTTCTCCAAATTTCTAAGCACATATTAATATAAAAATAATTTTAAATGAATTATATATTGATTAAAGCTTTGGTGGTTGACTAGTTTATTATAACTTTTTGAAATACCATAAACCAATGTTTATATTTATTAAACACTAAAAAAATACTCATACAGAAATATATGACGTTTCAATTACTTCATCTGTGATCGAAACGTCGTATATTTGTCCTTGTGCATATTTATTAGTGTTTTAATAAATATATTAAACGGTGGTGTTTTTCAAAAAGTTCTAATAAATGAATTCAATATTTTTAGCATTCCAGAAGACGGCCGTGAATACAACCAGATAAATTAAATAAATTTCTTATGAATTGAAAAATTAATATATCTTGTTTTAAAACCCCAAGCTATAAATAAATGCGAAAAAATGTTCATGTTTGCTCGTTTGTTATTTGTGCAACTTAAAAGGCAAACTTTACATTGATCGATTGATTCACAGGTAACCCACACACACACACACACACATCTTGACCATATAAATTCATTCATTTTATCGCCAGCTAATGACTAATATCGACTTTTAAACATCCATCAATTTTTGGATATTTTTTTCAAGGTAAAAATTACATTTTTTTGATTTGTGTCAGTTTTATAGCTGGTAATTTATAAATGCCATATAAACATGGAGGTGTTATTTTACGATTTCTCTTAAATAGTACCAACCCGTGTAAAGAGAAAACAGATCGTTTATTTTCTTTATCTCTTTGGAATCCTTCCTTCTCTCTCCCCTCAAGGGATGCGACATTAATACTTCATGAAAATTCAATTTATATACAAAATGGTACACTTTTTTCTATCGCTTGCTTTTTTATACGCCAACATTTACGGAATGGATTCCTTTAAAGCAATTCCCGTGAGTTAAAAAAAGTAGTATTAGCATTTTAAATAAAAAAAACATATCACAAAACAACTATTTACTATACAGTCTGTAGTTTTATATACTTCATTTTTATATGATTAATATGCAGAATAACTCAAAATGAGTGTAAAAAAACTTTGGGAAATAGTCGGAGCGAGGGGGGTGGAGGGGGGGGGGTCAATTTAAGCAATACATGTTATTTGAAAATATGTTCTATTTCAATTCATCAAAGAGCTACGGCTTATCAAAAATTAAAAATAGAATGGGCGCGTTCCTAATTGAGCTTTTGGCCCCTATGGGCGCTAACGTCCTTATTAGTGGCTCCAAATTGAAAATCGTTATTAATAATTAATATATTTTTACAAGGAAATGAGTGTCTATTTGAGAAAGAAAGTTCGAATTTATTCGCAAAATCAACTCGCGATATTTAATCAATTTTATAAACGAAAATGAATTTAAATTAAATCAAAGATTTTAATAGATATCTTTATATTAAACATATTTATTAAAATATTTGATTGATTTAAATTCATTTTCGTTAATCTTATCTTATATTATTAAATGAGCAATTCTTATATATACATAGAATCGGGTTCTCGAAAATGCCTTTAACAATTTCGCTAAAAATTGGCCTATTTATCATGTTTAATGGCCTACTTATCATGTTTAATATAAACATATCTATTAAAATCTTTGATTTGACCGAAATTCATTTTCGTTAATCTTATCTTATTAAATGAGCAATTCTTGTATATATATGGTAATATATATATATATATAGAATCGGGTTCTCGAAAACGGCTTTAATAATTTCGCTAAAAATTGGTCTACTTATCAAGTCTGATGAGTTATTTATTAGTCTATAAATTTTAATCCGATTGAAATAAAGGAATAGGGTGAAAAATAAATATTTTAATCGTTCATATCTCGTTTTCGGTAAGTCGCAGAGTCTTGAAATTTGAAACTTAAGCTATCTAGAGGCTACAAGAAGTACCACAATATTTTGGTTAAAATAGAAGTACCGGAAAGTGTTGTTTACGTACGTAAGAATGTATCCCACTGAGTTTCGCAACCATAAAACTCAGAGCTACGAAATTCGAAACTTAAGTTGGATATAGACTAGAAGGGATACATCAAGCTTTTGGTTCAAATAGGAACACTGTAAGTGTACATTTACATGAAAAATTTTCGTTTTTTTTTTTTTTTTTTTTTATTTTCTCAAAAACTGCACTAACGATTTTTTTTTAATTGGTTATAAGTACTTATCAACTGTCATGAGTTATTAGTCGTGTATAGATTTTAATCCGATTGAAATAAAGGAAAGAGGTGTACATTAGGACTGTGGTAAAATAAATATTTCAATCATTAATATATCGTCTTCGGTAAGTCGCACAGCCTTGAAATTTGAAACTTAAGCTATTTAGAGGCAAAAAGTTACCGAGCATCGCTCGGTGCCCTAGGCACTGTTTTTTAATTATGAAAAAATATGGTTTTTAATAAAATGTTTTAATAATGGTGTCAAAATGTTTGTATTTTCAATGCTGAGAACTGATTAATATAGATTTTGGAGTCTCTATTTTCTGAACTTCCTGTTCATAAATTAAGAAAATATATTTTTTAATAATTTTATTGAAGTTTTAAGGTGTTGTTAATGATAAATTGCATTAACAAATTAATAAACAGGTGTTTTTCAATTTCACTTTATTAATTATTATAATTACTTTACCTTAAAATCAACTAATAGTATTAGAGTATTTTCTTTTTGGAGAGACGAACTGGTAGAATTTCAATTGAAAATTGATGTAAGGCAGCCCAAGGAAAATAAAAATTTAAATTCCGGATAAAAGAAATTCATTGGAACGTCTCCAAAATGTTCCTGCTGACGTTAAAATCTTCAGGCTTAAGGCTATACCATCATAAAAATAATGTTTTGATTGCGTGATGTTTAATTATATTACAAATAAACTTATAGAAACTAACGAAATATAGTATTAATTAACGAGTCGATTTTGTTTTCTGTGGTTTTTGTTATAATTCGATCTAAAGAGGATTCTCTCATTCAGCAATCCCTGTATCTATTTATATATTTTGATTTTACAAAGTTACAATTACAAGCCAGCCATTATTAATTCTACTAATTAATTTTAAATTATTTCGAAATAATTATATATTTGTTGGCAGAGTAACTTTAAACTTAAATTTAACTAGGTTTAGCGCTATTTCTATAGCTTTGTTTTTTTGCTATTGAGTTTTTGTATAGTAATAAAATCGAAAAGTTTATTTAGATATTTATCAATTTTTAATTACTTTTTTCTTTTAATTATGTAATTATTTCGTATTGACTAAAACAGAAAATTGTATTTTTGTTTTTATCAAATTAAATAAAAATAAGACAAAAATTTTTTTAACAGGCAAAAATTTAATTGAATAAATTCAAAAGAGCAAAAAAGACTATTTTCTTTAGAATTGCATTTTCTCCTTAATAAAATTTGTTTATTCACCGATCACCTGGGCCCCATTTGGTTGCCATCGAGGGGTGAACCGCGACCTAAAATCGTTACACCTACTTCCACTTCCACTTTTATTTTCAAGTAGAAGACAATAGATGACAATTATCTAATGAATTCCAAAGTAATTCCAAATAATTCCAAAGACTGTGTACACTTAATTCCAATCGCGGTTCACACCACGGTTGCCATTAGATATGTATCGGAATGGTATCTACCGAAATGCATTTTTTTGAATTTTTTCGTTCCAATATTAATAATGTGACTTCTACTTTATTAATACAATAACATACGATAACCTTTATAGTTTTAGTGCGAGCTTTCACTTTTTATACAGTTTTCATGACTATATGACCTAAAATCCATCAATTTATTTGTCTGGGAAATCAATAATTTACCAATATAACTTTTTTGAAAGGAAAAATGTTATAGGTAATTAAAAGGTCCAAGCATATTAAAGCCTTGTCCCACTTTTAATAAAAATAATCTTTCTAATCTACCGAAAACAATACAATTTAATCCCACGCCTATTTCTTTCAACTCTCATACTCAGGGTAACAGTATTTTTTCTCAAACTATGAATTAAAATAATAATAATAATATTAATCTAAATAACCTCACTGAAATTATATATAAAATAATTGAAAAAGTTACAAAAAAATAATCCATCCCTGGAAAAAGACAGTTTGAAAAAAAATTTTGAAATGCATATATCAGATAAATTCCAATTTTAAATATATTTTAATAACAGTGCAATTTTTTAAATAAATAGTCAATTATAAAAATAACTTTAGAAATTACTCGCATATATACCTTTGTAAATTTTGATATAGGTATAATTGTAATTGTACTTATGTATAACAGAAAAGGATTATTCTAACTATGGCCTTTTCAGAAAAAACATTTCCAATTCCTACTTTGATCATGTTCAAATTAAGGAATTATTTATAACGAACATAAATATAATAAATAAAAATACTGCCGGCCAAATAATGTAACTCTTTAAAAAACAAAAGGTACTGGCCAAATGGATTCATTTCCGAGGTCATTAATAAAAAAAAAGAATCGATCTATTAATATGCACTACTCCTAGATTAATTTAAAACAAATCATGATATATTCGGATTATTCAGCGATCATAAATGAAATGAAATGAATTGATTATTCTGAGGCATTCTTTCTTTATAATACGCTACATATGCTAAATATCTGAAAATGGACTTATTAAACTTAATAACTTGTATTTCTGTTGAAAATTTGAATTATTTTAGATTATAGAAATTAATAATAATAATAATTAAATTGATTTAATAGTAAATCTCCTTTTCTAACTCTTCCTAGGCAAATAATTGTGCTCGTCGGTTTAAAAATAATTTTTAAGAAAAAAATAAAACCGACTTAAAAAAATTAAATGAAACAAATAAAATCCACTAAAATGTATAAAATAATTATTATCTTATTTAGTTACAACTAAACGACGAAATATTAACATGAAATTACTTTTTGAAGTCGGTGTCAAACATATACCTTTTATGAATCGCACTCGACAGATCTTACTTAGTACGTTTGGTGGGTACGCTGGCTTATAGGTATAGTTTGTTCGGCTGGTCCTAAGCCCAGATAAAGGAGGAAGGTTGGGCGTTAGACTAACCACCTAATCCCATAAAAAATCCATGGTTCAGAAACCTCTAAGAATAGCCTCGGCTGTGGGACGGATTAATCGGAAACGGACCCGACAAAGGAAAATGGAAATGAGAATTGGAACATGGAATGTTATAAAACTCTCTTTAACAGCGGTTCCCAAACTATGGGTCGTGAGGCCAATTTTGGGGAAGACAGCCAGTTCAAAAAAAAATATTTAAAATTTGTCATCTGAAGAAGGTTGGCTTGGGTGGAACATGTGTGAGCAGATGAAGAACGAGTTATCAGCAAGATATTCGAAAAAACCCTATAGGAAGAATACCACCAAGTAGACTACGGCGAAGATAGATGGACAATGTAACCCGAGATCTTGAAGAATTGAAAACACAAAGAAACTGGAAATATATACCTAAATGGCGAGGCGTCTTAGAGGAGGCTAAAACATTGGAAACGTTGTTTGGCGACAAGAAATAGATGAAGTTACTATAAATCTATTTTATTTTTTTATGATATTTCATTAATATTTCGTTTATAAATAAACATCATAACGCCTGTGTGATAGGCTTTAGGCACGTCGGGGTGGCAATTTGGTTGCATACACTTTAGGCAACACCAAAGAATTTGATTCCATTAGGGAAATTCATTTGATAAAATTTAAACAATTTTCAATAGAAAGCCAAATATGGTATTTATTTTGAATGAGAATTCACAGCGTAGCGATCTGATAATAATTCAAATTATTTCTTTTATAGTAGCTATTAAACTTTCAAAATAATTTTGTAAATAAATTATTTTTCGAAATTTTTTTTCTTTGAGAATTCATTTTCATTGAAAAATAAATATTTTCTACTCTTTTGAATATAAGTAAATTAAAATATTAAAAATATTTTAGGGAGCCGAGTCGGGTGTCATTATAATGAAGACCCATGTTCAAGCATACTATTCGCAAAATTAGCCGGGAATAATCTTATTGATACACCTATAAATTTAAACACAAATGAACAGAAACACAAAGCTTCTTTGGTACGTGGTAGGTGTACGAAATGATCAAAAATCTAAAATTAAATAATAATATTAATTATAGAAAGTCTCATATAAATGAAAATACTTACTAAATTATAATTGTTTTTACTCATGTTTGAATTTTTATAACTGAGAAGTCTAATATCAAATGCAACAATTACAGAAAATGGAGCTAAATACACCAAAAAATTGTCCTTTTATTTCTATAAGTCTCTATAACTGGTGTATATCAAAGCTGGCAATATCTTTTTATAAAGTATGTATGGACAAATATATTCAGTAATCTCCACGGCTGCGTCAATTTCAAAAGCAGCAAACTCCATATTCAATAAGTGTTAACATTTTTCACTTATAGCCATAGCATTTACAGATTTTTTGAATGCATATTACAACTTAGCATAACGATTATTCGACAATCTCAACATACACACATGAGAGAGTACCTCATTTGATACTATGAGACCGCTCAAATACATAATATATACGTAGAGGTTAATTAATCTGTAGTATATGTTGGTGACAGCCTTGAACAAATAATTTTCGTCTGTCACCAAGAATTCCTTCTATTTGAACCATCGCATTGTGAATCGAATATGTCCGATTCAAATCGCAAATCGTAGAGGTTAATTAGAGTACATGTTTTGATATTAAAATTGAATTGAAATTTATTTAAAAAAACATTTAGTACAGAACGTTTAAATAATTATTCCATTATTATCATAAATCATAGTTGAAATTAAATATGGAAACATTTTATACCAATAAAAAAGAAGCTAGACTTCTTCCGGACCTAAATTTGAAATTTTTTTACATGACTCTAAATACTTCCAAAATTCATAGTTTTGGGTTATTTTACAGTTTCATTAGCCAAATTTTATACTTAGTGGTGGAAAAATATAATTTCGGAAAGATATTTTTATCAAATGTGATGAGCACTAAACTAATCAAAAGACTGATATAACACTTTTAAAACTTGAGATTTTTCTGATCTTTCAGTTTTGACTTCCAGTTCTGAAAATGTTTTCAAGTGATTTTCATCATCAGGGATCTAGTTAATATCAAAAATATTATATTAAAAAAAAAACACGTTATAATATCATCATGATTAAACCAATCGGAAAAATTCCCGAAACCATCGAGCTAACCAACAAAGGCTCAACAATCAAACCAATACAGAAAAAAAACTTGGCATCTGCATATTCCATTTTGAAAAAAATAATTAAATTTCATTTTTCTTAGATTTTTCAATTCAATATTTAGTATTTTTTTTTAAATATAGTCTGGAATACTAGTTTCTCAAATTATATAGAATCTACTTGTTAATCTAACGTAGGTGCCTATTCCATGGATACTTTTTCTTCTCACTTATAACAAACCAGGAGTTCCCAAACTTTTCCGAGTCGCCACTCTTTTTTCAATTAAAATTTTACATGGCGTCCTGCGTAAGTAAAAGTACATACCTATATAAAAACAAATACCGTATTTAGTCTCTCTAAATTCTCTTGCATTAGAATCGATAAAAATATCTTGTGAATTAATAGTTTATTTTTTTTAGAAAATCAAAAATTCAGACCACAGGAGGGACCCTTTGTATATATTTCAGTTTGTTTCGAGGGTGTCAAGGTTAAATCTTTTTGCTTTATCTCAAATCATATACCATTTTTGGTCTCTTTAAATTCTTTTTTATCATAATAGATAATAATATATTTGGAATTACTTTTTATTTTTCTATGAAAATCAAAAATTCAGGAGGAAATCCTTTGTATACATTTTAGATTTTTCCAAGGTGTCACATTTAAATTTTTTCGGTTTATGTTTGTCTAATCGTAGCTAAGAGATAAAAATGAATATTTAATAAATTTGTAGTTTCTCACTTTGTTTTTTGTCTAGTTAGGCCAAATTTCTTGCTTCAATTTAATATACCCTAATCTTCACTGAATTGGCAGTGGAGCTGTCAGCTTCTAAAAAAATTAAGTTTCTGAAGCTCGGGTTTAAAAAAGTTAGTGTTCAATTAAAATTGTTGTGGTTTCGATTAATTAGTGGACTGTGAATGTAAATTATCTATTTTTCAAATGACCCTGATTTATGGATTTATGAAGGAATTTAAGGGAAAAATAAACCAATTATTGATAACAATTTTTTTTTTATTTGAATGAAAAAGGAAAGTAATATAAATTTTTTAATTGAAAGTGGAAGGAAGGATGAAGTGTGGTGGCGTCTTTTCTTGTGACGACGGCCTTGAGATGACGCTTTGTTCAGGCTTGATGCCGAGGTATGCGTCCTTTTGTTGAGGGCAATCAATTCGATTAATACGAATTAGTTTATTGTCTTGACGCTCTCTTCACGTTGAAGCTGGGAGATGCGACCTTTTGTTGAGGGCAATCAATTCGCTTAATACGAAATAGTTGCTTGTCCCCAAACGGTTCGGACCTTTCTAAATAATTTATAAATACAAGCAGAATACCACTAAGAAATTTGAACAAAAGGAATTTGAATATAAAATAGAGTCAATAAAAAAAGAGTCTTACCTTGAGGTCCATGAAAATGCTTATTCTATAAAACAAATTGCGACTATTAGTGAACACTCAAAGTCCAAAAACAACATATATTAAAAAAGATGTTTGGATATAAAAATGAGATGTTTCTTTGTCGAAGGTTTTAATAGAACAGACCGTTCCGATGCGATCCAAAAACTGACGCCTCAAATTTTAGTCAAATTGGTGATCGGAATCTTATTTTAATTTTTTCTTAGATTTGGTATTTTAAATGTTTGTAATTTATAAATTAAATTTTGAATAATTTATTTAGAAGTTAAGACCGAATAAATGTCTAAATGTATTAATAAATTGTAAAATATATATTTAAATTTGAATTAAAATTCGCGCGGGGTTTATTCGAATTTTGAAAAATCTTTTAACTTTATTAAAATTAATGTTTTAAAAATATAAAAGAAAAAGCTGTAATATATGCAGCTCCAGGCAGTGCCAGCCCCTTTTAGCATTTTACTATATGGAAGGCATTGTGAAACCACCACATTACCCTCCCTAGAAGATCCAACATGATGTTTTCTTTTCGAGTAAAATATCCCGGAAATAAACTAGCCTTCTCCCGTTCGGATCTCCGGGTAGAAATTACTAGAGAGATCAATAAAATTACATTCTTCGAATCGATGTTGAATCAGAGTTGGCATCTGAGAAATGAGTGGAGGTGGATGGCTCCGTCAAACTAGTCTTACGGCTACATACTCGAATATGATGAAAAACATAATTTTATCTTGAAAAATTCATATGAAATAATTTGATTAAGGTAGTTGTTTGACCATATGGGTTTTCTTAGGATTTTTTGAAATTTATACAGATTATTATTTAAATACTTCTGCATCGATTGGTGGCAAAACGAAATTTATGAACAATATAGTTCCGGAGATATTAAATTCCAAAGATAGAGTTATTCAGACTCTTCTATATTGCACTATACGTGATATCGGAAAGTTTAGATAAATTTTTAATTATAATTAAGAAACTCTTCTTACCATTTTTATAAAAAAACTAAACCAACATTAAACAATAACTAATACAATTTTTAGGAAAATTTTAATTCATAGTTACAACGCAGTTTCGGAGATAATAATGAGTAAATAATGAAAAATGTATAATGAAAAATTTACACTAAAAACAAGCTGGCAACAATGCATTTATTTAAACTAAAAAGTGAGTTAACTTGAGTAATTTTTTTGATGTTTTTTCCCTTCAGGCAATGTCGCAATAACTTTTAATCTCTTATTAAGAACATTTTGTTTTATAAATCTCCCATTATAATGTACTTTATATGACATTTCTATGATAAAATATATACAAGCTCGGACAGTGTTGTCAAATTTGTCAAACGAGCAGGCGATTGGCTAGTAGTGGTACATAAACAGCAAAAAGTTTTGGGATTATGAATTATGAATCCTTATTGTCTGTTCTCTATACTCTAGAATTAACTTTTTTCTAGTATTCTTGCGAAACAACTACCTTAAACTTTTTGTATCTTAACCATTTAAACAAAATTCAAACATTATATTAAGATAAAGTTATCACGTTAATCTGCTCTTAGTAAAAAAATCTATCGTATTTTCAAGCTATATACTCTAACACACCTATATAAATAAAATAAATAATTCACAATCCCATTTTCTCTTCTATTCTCTCGTCTCTAGATCCAAATGCAACCCGAGCTTTTCGCTTCCCATCCATGTCCAGAAAACGCCCACAATTTCATCAGATTCAGCTTTTCCATTAAATAAATATTAACATGTGAGAATAAAAAAATATATATATTATCAATTTACAAGGAAGCAAAAAGCCGATCGATTTCGGCGTCAGCTCTATTTTTCTACTCCTTTTTTTCTCGTTTTTATTTTATTTATTTATTTCCTTTTATTTTTAAGTTAGAAATATCAAAACTTATGTTTCATTATTATTCAAAATTAAAAGGTAATTTCTCACAATTAATTTAATAAATGAAATAAATCATGTTTTATTTATTTATATTATAGAATTCTACAAACATTATTTGAGTGACCGATTTGCTATTATAAAACAACTCATGTACCTACAAACCTACATACATCCCGTCGTGTATTTGATCCAATGAGAAATAACATATAGAATATTTCCAATAATATATATATATATATACTAAACGCTACCAACAACAATTGATCGGTTTGAACAGTTCGTTACTCAAAAAGCGATCAGAATATCAAAAAAGACAAAATAAGGTTATTTTCTTCATGACAATTCTCCATCATATACGGAAAAACCGGTTCGCGAGACGTTGGAAGCATTCAGCTGGCAAGTTCTACCCCTTGCGGCTTACTCACCAGACTTTGTTCCTTCTAATTACCACTTGTTTGCATCGATGGATCATGCAGTTGCTGAGCAGCGCTTTGGTTTGTACGAAGATGTGAAAAAATGGGTCGATGAACTGGCGTGGTATTCACAAATTTCTCGAAAGATGGGAAAAATGTATAACAAGCGATGGAGTATACTTTGAATCAATCACTTTTTATCATTCTTCCGAATTCAACATCTTTTTCAGAAAAAAATCCCCATTTCTAACTTGTACACGTGGTAAATAATATAAAATTTAACGGTGTTTCTATCTTCACATCCTATATTTATTTACTTATAAATCTTGTCTTTATTCTGCTCGTAATTGAAATACATTTTTTTTAATAAATCTGTGATATAATAATTATAAAAAGATCACTCTAACATTTATTATAAAATTGAAGAGAAGAAAAAGAAAATTCAAATCATTAAAAGCAGTAGACGCCCAGGAGAATTTTAGATCTGCTGTTTCATTTAAAAGAATAAAAAAAATTCCTCTCTTGAAAACTTTTTAATTAATTGTGTGGGCGTTAATAGAAAAATGTCCCCGTCTTTTTTGAACAAGGCTTTTATCGTGGTTATGATTTATTTTGTCATGTTCATCGTTCTCGATTGACCTTTTCAAGACGCATGCGGGAGAGGAAGAGAAGCCGCTAATGAAGACACCTAAACAATTCCTAGGGACTTAGGTCCGAAGGAAATTCAATCCAATATTTGAATTCTTAATTATTTTTAACTCATTGAAGCAAATATCCATTCAAGAGTTTTCGAGAATTTCCTACTTGAAAGATATTATTTTTGTAAATAATATACCACTAACTAGAGATTAAATCGATGAATTTTTTATTTACACCATAGATGGGCGTTAAAGTGTGTGCATAAAAAGTTTATATTAATCGATAGTTTAATTAAAAATAGTGAATAAGATTTTTTGTTTTGTTTTGAAGTATTTGTAAAAAAAAATGTTTTAACCGAAGCCTGAACCAATGGCGTGACGTCAGAGGTCAGCTTGAAAAGACTCTCTGCATTTTAAATGACTTTTCTAGTAAATAGTTTGCTAACCTATAAATTAAGTGTTATTCTGACATTAGTATTGTTTTTTTTAGTTTTTATTCTAAAAATGGGAAATTCATTTCAATGTTTTATAATATTGAAAATAAAATATAAGAGCTTTGGTTTGATTATTTTGTGTCTGTGACTATTCAGTTTTTAATTAGATAATTTAAACTAAATAAAGCTTGAAAAATGAAAAAATTAATTCCGAAGTTAAACAAGAAAGAATTTAATTTAGTATCTAAGTCTCTATCTCCGTAAATAATTATCTGAGAGCCTTAAAACAATCGAAACCATAAAATTTTTTGTCTTTAAAATCTTTAAACGTCTCTATCTCCGTAAATAATTATCTGAGAGCCTTAAAACAATCGAATTCATAAAGTTTTTTAAAAATTTCCGAATTTTTTTTCCTTTAAAATTTTTAAACGACTCTATTTCCTTAAATAATGGTCTGAGGGCTTTAAAACAATCGAATCCATAAAATTTTTTCTCTTTAAAATCTTTAAACGTCTCTATCTCCGTAAATAATTATCTGAGAGCCTTAAAACAATCGAATTCATAAAGTTTATTAAAAATTTCCGAATTTTTTTTTCCTTTAAAATTTTTAAACGACTCTATTTCCTTAAATAATGGTCTGAGGGCTTTAAAGCAATCGAATCCATAAAATTTTTTGTCTTTAAAATCTTTAAACGTCTCTATCTCCGTAAATAATTATCTGAGAGCCTTAAAACAATCGAATTCATAAAGTTTTTTAAAAATTTCCGAATTTTTTTTTCCTTTAAAATTTTTAAACGACTCTATTTCCTTAAATAATGGTCTGAGGGCTTTAAAGCAATCGAATCCATAAAATTTTTTGTCTTTAAAATCTTTAAACGTCTCTATCTCCGTAAATAATTATCTGAGAGCCTTAAAATAATCGAATTCATAAAGTTTTTTAAAAATTTCCGAATTTTTTTTCCTTTAAAATCTTTAAACGACTCTATTTCCTTAAATAATGGTTTGAAGGCCCTAAGGCATCCCCTTTCCAATAAAAAAAGAATCATCGAAATCTGTCTATAAACAAAGAAGTTATGCATGTACATACATAACAAAAAAGGTCCAATACCAATTAAAAAAACAACTGGATTAATCATAACTAGACTGAACTGCAAGAAAAATCATCGAAATAGGCCCACATTGTAAAGAGCAATAAATGTTCAAACTCAAAAAAAAGACATTCTTATGAATTTGATAACCTTATCTTTCTTTCAAAGTCGGTTAAAAATAATACCGATCCAGAATGACACTAATTTGTAGATATAACACGGAGATGTCTGTCGATAGTAGTAGACTTTGTTAGTTAACCTGCTGACATAATAAAAATAATCCATATAACACCTCAAATTAGTAGTAGACCACCTGATTTTTTTATAGTGTACCTACTAATTTGTAAGTTAAAAAAGTATTTTGACCTAGAAATATAAAAATTAAATTATATTTAAATCATTTTGCCTGAAATATCTATTTGATCACGACTTCTTATATTAATAAAATAGCAACTATTTTTTTCTCTTAGGTATATATTTTGATCTTCTTTTAATCCTTATTTTTTTCAAAGTCAAGGTTTTCATATTAAACTAAGCCTTTGAAAATATGTGGGCTCTCGTAACGACTGAGATAAGAGATTAATTTCATCATCTTTTTAATCACATCTTAAAGAGAGGAAATTTCACACCGCTTTAAAATGGGCTTGCCTGTTATGATAGAAGATTATTAAATAGTGGGTAGGCAAAGTCTCCCTATGCTCCGATTAAATCTCATGTTTAGATTTATGAGCCGAGAGTTCTTCTAAAGTGAAATTCTAATCAGCCGAGAAGGTGCTACTCCACCTGAGCTGGGCTGGGCGTTGACGTCAAAACGTAACTCATCGCCTACGCAACCACCTCATTACCTCCTCGTTCTAAAGACGCCGTAAATGCCCACACTAACTATTCTTTTTTACGATAATCAGCGTTAGAATTGAAATTTCGATCTTTTTTTAATAAAAAATTCCTAATAGCAGTGTGATTAATGATATATTTTTAACAGAGTCTAGATGATCACGTTATTAATCAAAAAAAATTAATTCAAAAATTGCTTACAGCACCTGACAAAATTTTGATTTTGAGCATAAAAAGTGCATTTAAATGGAAATAAAAATTTAATTCAATTTTGAAGGATTTTAAATTACCTAATAATTTTTTATATTAATCTTTATATATATATGAGTATCCCAAGTAGTTCTTATGCGTTCTTTATTTATTATATAAATTTTCAGATTGAGGATCATGTTGCGGTAGCGGTTAACGTACAATCCTGTTAATCAAGTGGATTCGAGGCAGCCGGCTAAAAATCTGATCCCTACTCAGAAGTCATAATTTAATAATAATATCGTAAATTGGGTGATGGCTAGAAGGGCCGAAAATCCAAAAAAATCACATTTTTGTAATCTAGATAATTAAACATTAATTAATACAGTTAATCTTAGAGGCCGCACAAGAAACAAATGGAGGCGGCAGGTTCCCCACCTCTGGTCTATAGGTACACTCAAAAATCGAAATGTTATTAACATATAAGACATCACTCAATAAGTCTCCGAATAAGAAAAACAATTTTTTTTTTAGAAATTCAACTTCAACATACTTTCCTTCAAGAGTGATACATTCATTCCATTGCTCCTCTAACTTTTCGATGCCCTTTATGTAAAACGATTTGTCTTTGCTCTCAAAATAAGCCTCAGTTTCGGCATTCACTTCTTCATTTAAGCCAAAAAAATTTCCCTGGAGCATCTTATTGATGTCTGCAAAAAGCCAGTAGTCGCTGGGGGCCAGATCTGAAGAGTTCGGTGGGTGAGGAAACAATTCGAAGCGTAATTCATTCAATTTAACCATCATTTTCATCGACTTGTGTGACACGGGGCATTGTCTTGCTGGAACAGCACTTTTTTCTTTTGAATGTGGGCCAGTTTTTTCTTGATTTCTGCACTCAATTGATCCAATAATTCCATGTAAGATTCACTATTGATAGTTTTGCCTTTCTCAAGATAATCGACGAACAAAATTCCATGCGAGTCCCAAAATACGGATGCCATAATCTTGCAAGCCGACTTTTGAGTTTTTGGTCGCTTGGGACGACTTTCACCGGCTGATGTCCACTCAGCTGACGATCTTTTTGATTCAGGCGTGTAGTTGTGGATCCATGTTTTATCCATTGTCACATACTGACTCAAGAAATTCTTTTATTTCTCTTGAACTGCTCCAAACAGCGCTGAATCGTCGATGCGTTGTTGTTTCTGGTTTGGTGTGGGCAAACGCGGCACCCACTTAGAAAGCCACTTTCACATGCCCAAATTTTCATGTAAAATTGTAAAGACACTACGTTCTGATATATTCATGGTGTCAGCTATCTCACGCAACTTCATTTTACGGTATTTTAAAACTATTTTGTGGACATTTTTTATTTTTTCCGGAACAACTGCCGTTTTGGGGCGACCAGAGCGTTCAGCATCATCGGTGCTTGTATGCCGCGTTTTAATTCAGTATACCAGTCAATAATAGTTGATTTCCCTGATGCAGAGTCTCCATAATGCTTATCAAGCCACTGCTCGGAATAAGCTTATAACCAACGATTGAAAAAGTTTTTACGATTTTATTTATTTTTTAATTATTATTATTATTATTATTATCCGAGTTAATGCACTTTCTCAGCTTGCGCTGGAAAAATTTCACCTATCCCTTCAGATCTTATTTGGGATTAGGCTCGGTCGATGTGGAAAGAGAATTCACTCTGGCCCACATGATCCTCCGGATAATCTTCAATTATTGAGAAACTTGCGCACGATATGGCAGGTTTGTAATATAGTTGCCTTCTGTGCATGCTTCAAGATGGTGTTTGGCAGACCAAGTTTCTCAATGTTCTTATCAAAGTTGTTAGAGACAACCCCCTCAACAGATATCACTAATGGGTAGATGGAGACCCTATCCAGTTTCCAGATCTCTTTAATTTGCCAGGCGAGTTCCTCATATTTGTTCTTTTTCTCTGCCTCTGTCCTTTTGATGTTATGTGTCAGAGGAACAGCGATATCAATGAGTATCCCTGAACTTGTGTTCAAATCTATTAGAAGAATATCGGGTCGGTTATAAGCGATGGTCCTATCAGTTAACACAGGCCTGTCCCAGTATAAAATATATTTTTTCGATTCTACGACCGGCACTGGCTCGTATTTATAGTAGGGAGGTGTATTCGTGTCCAGTAAGCCATATTTGATTCCTAGCTGTTGGTGGATCAATTTGGCCACTTGATTGTGCCTTCCCAGGTAGGCAGTCTCAGATAGTGTTGGACACCCTGCCATAATATGCTCGATGGACTCACCTACAGAATCACATCGCCTACACTTGTCCGTCACATTCAACTTCAGTATGTGCTTCTCATAATTTTTGGTTCTTATAATTCGATTTTGGATAGCCATAATGAATCCTTCTGTCTCAGGGTAGAGAGAGCCATCGGCCAGCCATTGTAGAGAAGCACTCCTGTCGATATGATCTTCGTCTAAGAGGTTTGGAAATTTCCCGTGAAGAATATTCTCTTTCCAGGGTTTAAACTCTTTTTTCCGAATAACAAACGCATGACAGCTCAGATTTAGTGGAGTATACCCCTCGTCGGCCCTTATGACAGATTTAATGAGGTCGTCATTAGAACATAAGAATTTATTTCTTATGTTTTCTTCTTGGGTTCTACATAGATTAAAGATGTTGATTAACCCCCTTCCTCCTTCTTTACGTGGTAAATATAGCCGTGTAACGGAGGAACTTGGATGTCTACAACGAAATTTCCTAAGAATACCTCTACTGAGCCTATCCAGATTGTCCAGGTCAGTTTCAGTCCACTTCACAATTCCGAAGGAGTACGTCAGCACAGGAACCGCCCAGGTATTTATGGCAGTAATTATGTTTTTTCCTGATAGTTTGGTGTTTAGGATCTTGGTGAGTCTCTTCCTGTACTTTTCAGTGAACATTTCCTTTAGTTGTTTATGGTTGATCTTCATATTTTGAGGGATTCCTAGGTACTTATAAATATTATCCTGCCCAAGTTCGACGATGTCTTCCACAGTCTCTCCCAAATATTCCGTCTTGCCTTTCTTGATGTTTATGATAGAACATTTATCAACTCCAAATGCCATGCTGATATCCTCGCTGAAATTCTTTATAGTTGTTATTAAGGAGTTCAGCTTTGGATAAGAGTCGGCGTAAACCTTAAGATCGTCCATATATAGGAGGTGCGTTATTTTTCTATCATTTCTTCCAAGCTTGTAACCCATATCTTTTTTCTTCAATAATACCGAGAGAGGATTTAAGGCCAAGCAGAACCATACCGGCGACAAAGAGTCTCCCTGGAAAATTCCTCTTTTAATATTTATATTCCCAATGTTGATATTATTGATGTGGATGTTGGTTCTCCATGTTTTCATCATTGTTTCCAAACATCGTATAATATTAGGAGGAATTTTGTAGATTTCTAGCACTCTTATAAGCCAGTCATGAGGCACAGAGTCGAAAGCCTTTGAGTAATCTATATACCCGATGTGTAGATTGCGTTTTTTAAGTTGGGCCTGTTTTAAAATTATAGCATCGATAGTAAGCTGCTGCTTACAGCCTAACGAGCCTCGGATGCAACCTTTTTGTTCCACCTCGATTAAATTATTTGCATCGCAATGGTCATATATTCTATTATTAATCAGAGATGTAAACAGCTTGTACATAACGGGTAGACAGGTTATCGGTCGGTAGTTCTCTGGTGCTGTACTACTACCTTTCTTGTATAGTAGGTATGTATTTCCCACCGTTAAGTATTTAGGTATTGTTTCCGGTTCATTTAGCGCGGTTGTGTAACATCGGGCCAATGACTCATGACAAGATGTTAGATATTTAAGCCAGAAATTGTGTATTTTATCAGGGCCAGGGGCTTTCCAATTACTCGTCCTTTTCACAGCCTTGAAGATATCCTCAGTAGTGAATTCTTGAGACAGCACAGGTACTACCTCAGCATATTGCTCTTCAATAGATCCTAGCCATTCTGCATCTCTAGAGTAGTTTCTAGGTAAAGACCAGATAGAGCTCCAGTATTTATGAAAATTTGTAGGATCTATATCAGGTTGGCTCGTTGTTGGGCATTCATTTTGTTGGTCTAATTTTCTGAAGAATTTCTTCCTATTTGTGTAGAACTCTGAGTTTTGATTTTTTCTTTTGGACAGCTCATTATATCTCCGCAACCTAGCCCCTTTTACTTTCGCCTTCTGCCTAAAAACATCTTTAAGGTTAATCAACTCTTGAGTGCTCTCTTGTCTTAGGAGATTGATTCCAGCGCTCCCTGCCAGTCGATGGATTTTCTTGTTTATTCTCCTAGAGCTGATGTTCTTTAGATAAGCATCTATGATATCAGCCTTTGCTCGGGCCTCGTTGATGTTTTTCTCGAGCCGTACTTTCCATGCTGGAGTTGAAGTCTTTCGGGGCTGACTTTTGTTCGCACTTGGTGTATATATTTTCTGTCCATTTAGTTCGATTATCGACAATGCCGCACAATATATGGCCAAATGCAATTCATTAAGATCTCGGGTGCCTCTCAAATGTTCCTCAATGATACTATTCATTCCCAAGATTAATGGTTGTGCACATTTTATGTTCTTTAAAATCGGAATAGTGGGTCTACTTGATGGTACAGTATTAATATAATATCCAAGTAGGCTGTAGAATTTTTCTTTCAGTAGGTCGAGGAGCTCACCATTCCTCGTGATTGCTGTAACATCCTGTTCTTCTTGGGAGCGGGTTGGTGTTACATTCTCGAAAAGCAGAGCTTGAGACCTATTTTGTTCATCCGGGGCTGCAAGAGATGTTTGGTGCAATTCATGACCAACCTCTCGACGAATTTGTTCCAAGACATTAGAAGTCAGATATGCTTTTCTAATGATAACATTTCTTCTATCAACGATGTTTTGTTCGGTAAGATCCAAATCTGGGTGTAGTTTCGTGAACTCCGTATGAAGGAGATGTCTGTATCCTGGTAATGGGTTATCTTCGCAACGATTGACACGATAGAATATGCGTATAACGTCAGCATTCATCTCTTGTGTCCATTTTATACGTTTATTGCGAACTCCCCTACGAGCAGTCTTCTCTTTAATAGCTAGAGTAGACGAGCCGGCAGCTGGAGTGGCTTCTGGTGTTATTGCCTCGTTGTCCAGTACCATTGATCGTTGTTGGGCTGTAGTTTGTTGATTGACAGGTGCCCGCCTCCTCAGCCTCCTGCCACCGACGGTTCGCAAGCTGTCGTGTTCAGCGTCGGCTCCAAGCACGCCCTGGCGATCCCCAGGCAGCGGTCCTTTTCCGAGGCTTAGCTCATCTATTTTCTCCATTTCAATGGGGTGCTCAGGAACCTGTGGGGACGCACTCCCATAGTATGTTTCCACATACTCCCTGCAGGGAAGAAGGATGAAAAATGAAATGAACCCCTAGCCCTCGAAACCTAATAGCGTCGGGGTCGGAAAAAACAAGAGTTGGCCAAGGGAGGCCAGATAGGAAAGAGAAAAGAGAGAAGCCTGACACAAGTAAGTGGAAGTAATGTCAGACTTAGCTCGGTAGCCCCGTGGTCGCCATCCACGTACTCATCAGAAATGAGTTCCTGAGGATTTATTATTATTATTATTATTATTATTATTATTATCTTTAATTTTCATCATGTCTTTAAATTTTTTGAAAAAAGTTATCTATTAGTTCGAAAATTATTTCCTTATAAAAATAATATAATAAAAATGTATTTTTTGAAACACCTGTTTGCTTCCTTATGTCTTTTCCATAGAGGAGATTTTATTTTATTTTTTTGCATCTTTTTGCATTTTTGTACTAGAAGTTCTTAAACTAGGAAACCCAAAATTTTTTTGGCTATTGCGATTTTAGAAATACAAAGATTTTGACACCATAAGAACTTTCTAAAATTTTTCATTTTTAAATAAAGGGTACGGGAACTAGATTTATTTTCAAAATAAAAATAAAAAATAATGGACACCCCCTCCAAGAAAAAAAAAAAAAAAAAAAAAATACGCCCATGTGTTAGTCCATTTCTCGTGTGTACATTATATTTCATTTAGTTAATAAAAAATAAATAGAAATGTTATTTGAAAATTCCCTTAAAAAATTATTGATTGAAATTCATGGTAATTGATAAAATGCTGGCTGGTTTCTTTCCTTTCAATCAATGCTCAGTTTATTCTAGGCCATCAGAGGGAAAAGGAATCTTGCCAGCCAGTCAGCCAAAGGTAAGACAAACGTCATAGTGGTACTTTCTAGCTTCCTAATATATACTTTCTCTTGTCCAAACTACTTATTTAATTAAATGATTACTAATTATAATTAACATTATACTGGATCAAAAATGCATTCACTATAAAATTATGAATATACAGGGTGGTCCAAACTTGATTTACTATAAATATATGAATAGATATACAGGATGGTCTAAATTTTATTTATTATAAAAATATGAATAAACAGGTGGTGTCCAACCTTTTGGCTTACACGGACCTCATTTGAAGAAAAAAATTGTCCCGGGGCGCAGATAAAATATACTAATTCTACAGATTTTGTTGATCAAAAAATTGATAATATTAAAAAAAAAAATATTGTTAAAATAAAGACAAATCTTTTATGAAACAATATTTAAATGTTTAATCAAAACCAAAAATTTCGGGAGAATTTCTCCCTTTCTCAATGGAAAATTTTCAACTAAGACTAGCTAATTAATATTATGTATTTATTAATTGCAATTTTATTATTTCATCGGTCCATTTTTATATATTTTTACTCTTCAATCAAATATAAAAAAATAATCATGAAAAATATTACAGTAGGTATGTAAAAAATGTATATATATAATCAGGAAGCGTTTTCAGATAAAAGGCTTAAATTTGGTGCACTGAAATGCAAAATACATCGTTGCATACCATTTTGAGCTCATTAACTAAATCCTTTCAAGATTGGCATTTTGTACGCTCAGAAATAGTTTTCAGATAAAAAGCTAAAATTTGGTGCAATGTAAGATATTTGCGTACCAATTTTCAGCTCATTAACTAAAACTTCATAAGATTGGCTTTTTGTACCTTCATAAAACGTTTTCAGGTAAAAATCTAAAATTTGGTGGATTGTAAGATATTTGCGTATCATTTTCAGCTCATTAACTAAAACTATTGAAGATTGGCATTTTGTACCTTCATAAAACGTTTTCAGGTTAAAAGCTAAAATTTGGTGCATTGCGTACCAATTTTCAGCTCATTAAGTAAAGCCTTTCAAAATTGGCATTTTGTACTCTTAAGAAACGTTTTCAGGTAAAGGCAAATGAAAATAATATGTATCTTATAAATCGATATTTATTTTTTACGTAATTGATATTTTTTCATCAAAGAAAATAAATAAATGAAATATTCTATAAGACATTTTTTTGCAAACTGATCCCCCAACACGTCTCAACGTGTACATGCGTGTCTCAACTCGTTTGAAATAGTCTCGAGTTTTCATAATTAAAAAATCTATTAAATATTTGTAATTGGAAATAAGCAAAACGGGCAATTCTAGAGCATTTGAGTACTAATACTATCTAGTGCTGGTCCCACTTCTTCATTGAATAGCGACTCTGAAATATCTACACATATATCTCAACATATTTTCAATTCAAATAGACTGGCCAGAAGCAGTCCTTTGTTTCCGATGTTTTTAATTTTTCATAATTACACATTTCGTTTTTAATGGTAAGTGTAACCTACATACTCTGTAACCGCCTCATTACTTTTGTCGTTTTATAAACTCCTTAAACGCCACCACTAACTATTCTTTTTTTATTATAATCACCATAAGAATTACAATTTCAATCTTTTTTGTTAAATAAATCTAAAAAGCCGGCAGCGCTAATAGCTCTCGGTTATTCTTCTTTTTATGACGCCATTCGTTTCAATATTTTATAAAGTAATTGTATTTTTGCTATCACGTGAGTACGTTCGTTGTTCTAAGGTGTTATTTCAAAATTTTTACAATCCAAGCAAATAAAATTGTGTGCTAAAAAATTACTTTATGACGGTTATTATGAAAAATGTTGGAACTTTAAAAATATACAATCCGAAAGCGGTTGAGATTAGAATTATGTTTTAAAAAAAGAAAAAAAAACTATATTTGGAAACCAAATAAAATAATCTTGGATTTACAGAAATAGAACGAATGACCCATCACTCCCTTAAATAAGCTGACGTGTTCTGATGTGGCCATCCACTTGACTTAACCATACAACCTGACCCCTCACTTATATATAATATTTAATAAAATTATTTATAATCATGTAGGAGAGGGGGGTTAGTTTTTCCATTTTTATACTCCTGGGGCCCCACTGATTATGTTTACAAAATTTGGTTGAGTTTGGTACAAGAGCCTATATTTTCATTTTTTGACCCTACACCCTCCCCCCATTTTGGGCGTTTAGTTTTTGCATTTTTAGACTTCTGGGGTCCCACTGTTTATGTATACAAAATTTGGTTGAGTTTACTCAAATACCCTAGATTTTTAATTTTTAATCCCCCTCCACCCCCTTCGGTCGATATGCACCAAAATCGAATCAGCTCTTAATCTCAATGGACCAAAACTACATGTGAAATTTGGTCTCGATATTCAGATTAGTTTTTGAGCTAGCTCGTCCACAAAAATTTGGTAACGCACAGACTAACTAACTAACAGACATTTTGACAAAACAATTATTATATCGACAAATATAATTTTATTGATGTTTACTTATTAGGGATTTTTTGTAGAGTGAAATACCATGGTATCGCTCAATTTTTTTAATCAAAATAGTTTAAGCCGTTTTGAGATATTTCTAAAAAAAGAAGGAAAAAAATCACTTTTTTCATGCACGATTACAATACTTGACCATACCCTGTATGGTAAAGTAAAAAATGCTTGAGCACGCATAGAATACCAATAGGCTGCAGAAAAATTATTTTATCTTCAAAAATACGTAGGATATAGAATTTGTCCTTATTTATCGAGAGAACAAACTATAATTTTTCCAGAATTTTAATTTAAATATTACATTGAAATTGGGGTGATACAAGAATTACCTAAAATAAAAAAATTAAGTCTAATTTTACTTCAAAAGATCTTTACGGGGATACCTCTCACCCCATGATGAAATTTATATATAGAAATAACTTGTAAATTGCACGTTTTTATCTTATTTAGTTTACGAACTACAATGCTCTATGTTTGTCAGAAAGATGGATATTGTTGCAACATTATTAGGGTTCCGTCTTTCTTTCCAAATGGAAAGTTAAAAAAATATTCCAAACTGCTTAATGGTCACTATCTCACATAAATATTAATACAATATAAAAACGTAATAATAAATATAATTAAAAGTTAACCTCTCACAAATTAACGTAGCATCGCTGTCACACAACTCGCGTGGGAAGCTTCTAAATTTAATATTAAAATTATATTTTGGATGAAATAACATTTTCATAATATGTACAACAGTAATATACATAAATAAAAAACAATTAAAAAATTCCAACGTTTTTAATGCTAAAATTAAACAACACAAAAGATTCCACCGAAAGAACAACAAAAATATAATTATTTATTTTATTTTATATTAGATATTTTAACTTCAAGGGGCTTTTGTCACACAATCAAAATAAATTTAATAATTGTTAATTGAAATCGTAGGAAGTTGGATAAAAATTAAATTAAAAACAGAGTTTTATTCTTTAATGAGCCACACGTTTCGTCATTTTTATTTTTGACTTCTCAGCAGTCAAATAATTTTGATAAATTAGATTTATTTATTTATATATTTTTATTTTAATGAAAATGATGAGAGAAGGAGTTACAGCAAAAAGGTGCATCCCCTAAAGGCCTGGGTTGGTCCCTCCATCGTGAAAAGAAGAAGAAGAAGGGTTTTTATGGGCTGGGTAGGGGTCGAAGGTATCTGTGGATACGGGTCTTAAAACAGCTGAAGGTTATATGTCGCGGGGAAGAAGGTGGCTGGGAGCGAGTTCCAGTCTTAGGAGATCGTAGGAATAAAAGATTTGGCGAAAGCTCTTGTTCGAGTTTTATCTAATTTGACAGCGAAGGGGTGCTGAGCGTTGGAAAACCGTGTGTTTCTCTTAAAAAGGGTTTTAGGGGGGATAATTGATTTCAGCTTGACTGAACAGACACCATAATAGTATCTGTAGAACAGCGAAAGGCCAGAAACGTTTCTTTGGTGAAACTATCTGTACATTAGACAGTTTTGGTGACCACTGATTGACCATCTTCTGTAGTAAATATCGTTTTAATTTCTGAAAATTTTCATTAAAAGATCTTATTCATTAATTCATTTCACCTTTGAAAACTAAACGACATTTATTTACTTAGTAAGGTCAGCCAGTATCCAAATATTTATATATATTCCAATTGTGTTACAAATAAACGTTGATGTTTAGAGAATGTAAATTTTATATGCCCCTTAAATTTTAGACTAGAATATTAATAAAATAAGGCCTTGAAAGTATTATTTTAAAAATAAATACATTCACAAAGAGAAACAAAGAGGTTGTCCTCTGCTTGATGCAAATAAACATACACACATATATATCGAGATGATATATATGTGTGTATGTAAGCAGAGACAACCTCTTTGTTTCTCTTTGTGAATCAACAACTCTGCTACTCTCGGCAAAACAAAAACTTTTCAATTAAGTAAATACAACATTGCCTGGTATATGAACTCTTGACATTTATGTTTCCTAATCTGCCTTAAGCTTTTCTCACAAACATCCCAGTTTTTAAAATGTATAGATAGGCAATAAAAAACATGTGAATTTTGACATTTTTTTATAATGATATTGATACAAGAAGAAATTGTGAGTCGGACTTGAAGGTATCTGTGGATTCGGGTCTTGAATGACTAAAGATTATATGTAGCCGGAAAGACGGACGGGGAAGCAAGTCCTATCTCTAGAAGTCATAGGTATAAACAAAAAAAATTTTTAGAAAAAAAGACTTCAAAAAAATTAAATGCAACAACTAAAATAATAACAACTCAAAAATAAAATAAAATGCACTAAAATGTATAAAATAATTAACTAATTTAGTTATAACTAACTAAACGATAGAATTATTACATGAAATCACTTTTTGAAGTCGGTGCCAAACATATACATTTTATGAATCGCACTCGACGGATCTTACTTAGTACTTTTGGCGGGTACGCTCGATTATATAGTTTGTTTGGCACCGACTTCAAAAAGTGATTTCATGTAATAATTTCATCGTTTAGTTGTAACTAAATTAGATAATTATTTTATACCTTTTAGTGCATTTTATTTTATTTTTGAGTTCTTATTATTTTAGTTGTTGGATTTAATTTTTTTGAAGTCGGTTTTTTTTCTAAAAATTATTTTTCTTTTTTCTCTTTTTAGTTATTTTAAGAATAGTGACTTATGATAATACCTTGCATGCATCTCGTAAGAGAAAGATTCGGGCGAAGGAATCAGAAATTGATAATAAAATTCAATTTATAAATAGAGAAATTAAAAGATTTCATTTATTATAATTTCGATTATTTGCACATAAGAATTGGAGGTTTCCGTTATTTTGTCATTGTTCATATCATCAGAATTTGACCAAATTAATATGGTACTACTCCTAAGGTACCCCTTTTTAATAAAAAATAATAATCGAAATCGGTCCATAAACAAAGAAGTTACGCGTAAACATACATAAAATAAACTGCAACGGATCGTTGCTAAACTTTATCCAAATTCATTTGAAATATTAATATGTTTGTTCCTTTATTATTAATCAGATATCACTTGCAATTTGTAGTTCATGTTGACATTAATTAAAAATAATTCTGATTTAATAGTCGAGGAATAACCATTCTACATTGGATTTTTGACATTTCGGTTATTATTGTAACCATTCCTGAAGACATGGAGGAATCTACTTAAAATCAAAAATAGCCATCGATTCTCATCAAGCTTGAGTTGTTTACCAAAAAAGAATTTAGTCTTTTTGATTTTAAGTCGATTCTTCCACGTTTTCAGTAGACGTTGCCATTAATAGTCAAAACAACAACAACATGGAATGCAATAAGGTTATTCCTCTAGTATTAGATAAGAATCGATCGTTATTTTTGATTTTATGTCGATTCCTCCATGTCTCTCTGCAATGGTTACCAATAATAATCGAAACGTCAAAACCTAATGTAGAATTGTTATTCCTCAAGTATTAGATGAGAATCGATGACTATTTTTGATTTTAAGTCGATTCCTCCATGTCTTCAGCAACGGTTACCAATAAAAACCGAAACGTCAAAAATCCAATATAGAATGGTTATTCTTCAAGTATTAGATGAGAATCAATCGCTATTTTTGGTTTAAAGTCGATTTCTATATGTCTTCAGCAAAGGTAACGGATAAGAAAACAACGCAGTTGCTATGGTTACTTATAAAATTTCCTCCAAATTTTTACCATTTCACAGCGAGAAGCCTAACCATTCTTACTTAAGTTAGGTTAAATGAGCTATATTAAAACGATCAAATGAATAAATTTAAAAAAATTTAAAAAAGTACTATCTTACTCTAGAGTAAAGTACTTTAAAATATAATTTTACTAAAAACTTTATTTAACCTTTTTTGTGGTCCTCAAGGTACTTAATTAGGATATTAAATTTCATCAAAATTGGTTAAGTCATTTTCAAGATATTTAGAAAAAACTAAAAAAGTACTGAAATAAAGTACTAATGTTTGCGGGTCGATATGTACCAAAAACTAAAGATTTTGTTAAAAGAATGCTAGGTTTTTAATTTCATTTCAATCAGTGCACGGTGTGGAAAAAATCGTGGGCCAAAAAAACGATAACATACATACATACATACATACATCCATACATCCATCCGCACGCACTAAATGAAAAAATCGCACTTTTTGGCCTCTCGACGAGACCCCTTGTAATTTTTGGCAAAACCGTCACGTGCTAAAATTCAACCTAATTGAATACTACAATTTGTGACTTTAATTGAATCCATGGGTTCCGTAGTCTTTACCTGAGGACCCTTTGAAGCCACGCTTGCCCCGAGAGCGATTACAATACTTTACCCATGCTTTGCATTGGATAAAGTAAAAAGGGCCAATACCAACGAAAAAAATCGGGACCAATCGGGTACTAGACTGAACCCAATGCAAAAAATAATCAATCCACATGGTAAAGAGTTATAAATGTTCAAACACACAAAAAAAAAAAACAAAAAAAAACAGACATTATCTTGAATTGATAACCTCCTATTTTTTTCAAAGTCGATTAAAAATTATACAGGCGTTTTCTAGAAATAGATTAAAACCTAAAAACAACGAATGTTAAAGAGGTTTTCACTAATCGGATTTTTATTAAATGTATATAGACAACATTATATGTGATTCTTGATTAAAATAAATTACAATACATTACCCATGCTTCGCATTGAATAAAGTAAAAATAAACTGATATGGCCATCCACGTGAATTTTTACCTACACCTGTCCCCTATTAAAATAAAATATAAATTTAATAAAATATAATTTTAAATCAATATTCTCTCCCACTTTTGGTATAATATCAATTTCACTTGTATGAGTCATCCCAGAAAATGAATCCAATGCTAAAATTGCATAGTTATATATATATATATATATATATATATATATATATATATATAAATACTTTCAGAAACTTAAGGAAATAAAATAAATATTTCACAATGCGCATTTCTATTCTATTTCTCTCGTTTCTGGATCTAAATGCAACCTGAGCTTTATCGCTTCCCATCACCGACCAGAAGACGCCCACGATTTCTTCATCTTCGATGAAATAAATATTAACAAGTGAGTATAAAAAGTATATATATATATTATCAATTTACAAGGAAGTATAGACAGTCGATCGATTTCAGCGGCAACATTATTTCTCTATTCCATTTCTTTCTCATCTCATTTTTTTTTTTTATCTTAGAAATATAAAAACTTATATTATCATATTTCACCATTTTTCAAACTTGTAGGGTTATTTCTCACTCTATTAAAATGAATTTAATAAATTAGATAAATAATTTGTACTTTACCACACAGGGTATGATCAAGTATTGTAATCATGCATGAAAAAAGTGTTTTTTTTTTTGGCTTCTTTTTTTCGAAATATCTCAAAAACAATGGAACTATTTTGATTAAAAAAATTGGGCGAAACCTAGACATTTCGGTCTACAAAAAATCTTCAATAAGTGATCATCGAAAAAATTATATTTTTCGAAATAATAACTGTTTTGTCAAAATGTCTGTTAGTTTGTTATTCTGTTGGTTAGTCTGTTAGTCTGAGCGATACCAAATTTTTGTGGACGAGCTAGGTCAAAAACTAGTGTGAATATCAAAACCAAATTTCACACGTAGTTTTAAGGCATTGAGATTAAGAACTGATTAGATTTTGGTGTACATCGACCCAAAATTAAGGGGGGGAAGGGGGGTTAAAATTTAAAATTATAATATTTTCAAATTAAAATGGTTATACTATAAAATGCACCTATAATAACAAAAATATTTTTTGGTGCCAAAGTTAGGGGGCGGGGGTCAAAAAATAAAAATCTAGGCCATTGGAGCAAACTAAACCAAATTTTGCATAATCAGTGGGCCTCTAGAACATTAAAAATGCAAAAACCCAAAGGGGGGGGGGTCAAAATATAAAAATCTAGACCCTTGGACCAAACTTAACCAAATTTCGTATACATAATCAGTGGGCTACCAAAAGACTAAAAATGCAAAAACTAACAGCCGAAAATGGGGGGGGGGTAAAAAATGAAAATCTTGGCCAACCAGAAGTGTATGGTAAACTCAAGAGGATGGCCACATCAGAACGTGTCAATTTATTTCATTTATTTAAATCTCAATTCACTTAACAATTGGGCTACGTCGTGGGCTTAAAAAAAAAATTCTCACAAAAATTTATAAGTGATTAAAATAAAAAAAAAAAAGACTTTGTAAATATGGACATGGGAAGGGAGTGTGTGGATCGATGCCCAAATTATATAAATAATAAATTTGTAAATTTGAATTTGTAAATAAAAACATTTTGTTAAAAAAAAATATTCTTGTATCCCTATGACATCCAGAGACTGGAACTCGCTTCCAGCCACCGTCTTTCCCGAGACTTATAACCTTCAGCTGGTTAAGACCCACATCCACAGATACCTTTAACTCCTATCCAGCCCATAAAATCCCCTCTTCTTCTTTTCACGATGGAGGGGCCAACTCAGGCCTTTAGGGGATGCACCTTTTTGGTGTAACTTCTTTTCACGTCAATTTCATAAAAAAACAATATTCACACTCAACATCACTATTTTACACTAGCCTTGGTGATTTTGGAGTACAAATATGAATTAAATTTTGAAAAACATTCATAGAACTCCTATTAAATTTTAATCTTTGAGCAACAAAACTAAAAATTCAAATACAATTTTAAATATAAACATTACTCTTTTTCTATTTCAGTGTTTAGAATATTATCACTTACAAGATGATTTCGTCTATTTTAAGAAAAATTAGTATTTTATAGGTGGAAGTAATTAAATTTTCAATTAGAACTTAACTCTTGAGTCAAAAAAATCATTATCTTTAGTCCTAGATTTTTATCATGGCTTATGATTTTATGCATAAATTAACAATTACGTTTTAAAACTTTAAGAGGATAACGATAAAATATAATTGACAATAAGGATTCGACCCGTTTTAAAATTCAATTTCCATTCGTGGCTTAGGAGGATGAAATAATTATTTTCAACCCATAGCCTCAAGAATATTTATGATAAATTTTACGATTTGTAAATTATACATTAATTTTTCCTTAAAATGAATCAATATTTTTACAAAGTTCTTATTCAGCTTGTGATTTGAACAGGGAGATTCGAGAAAAAGTTAACTTGCTTTGAACGTTTCGTGAATTTTTATCAAATTGAAGCGAATTACACTACTAAAGTAAGAGTTATCAACTTATAGAAAATTATATACCAAAACAAAAACGGGATTAGATAAAAGTAGGCGTGTGACAAAACATGACTTTAATAAACTTGTGTGTTAATCTAAATTCAAGCGTAGGTATAGCCAATCTTTCTTCTTCAAAACAGTAACAATGCTTCATGCCAAATTTAAAGGATATTTTTAGTAAGTATGCTGGAAATCTGTCTTCTAAATTTCATTTGTATCTGGATTAATCTTTTAATTAAATTAGGTTATTGTTTTTGTAAATTTTAATTTATTATAAATAATTAAAATCTACAAAAGCTATGTCCAAAAGACGTCTTTGAATGGACATTCAAACTATGTCTGTTGAGGAACTTCCAAAATAAGTTTAGATATGTCCAAAAGACGTAGAAGAATGTCTTTAAATGAACGTCCAAATAACATACTCTGAGTTACATCCAAAACACATACAACACGTTTGAAATAACTAGAAGGAATGTCTTTCGTAGGTTCTTTGATTTTTGTACAAAAGACATCCACCTATGGACCAAAAATGTACGTGTTTCATACATTGTGTGCTGTCTGGTTAATAGCTGTGTTGCTTGTGGTTATCGGAAAATATAATTTCTCTATTATGAACAAACAATAGATAAATAATTCTTATAATATATAAGTAGTAGGGTGGTCGTTATTTTGGGTATTTTCGAATGTTTACGCGGTCAAGCGCTCATATGGTTCGGAATAAATAAAAAAATATCCCCAGAGTTTCAAGTCTCTATCTCAATTTAACCTGTGCCCCCAACGATGTAAGTTTTTTATCTAAATAACATCTGGTTTTTGGCATTAAAATATCAATTTTTTATTCCAGCCAAAGTAATGTTTGAAAATATTTGAAACTCTCTAGACTTTATCCTTATAATACTAGCTATCCATCAGAATTATTACAGATTTTTAGCTCTTATAATTTTGGAGTTACAGCTAGATAAATTACTGCTATATCTTACTGTTAATAAGTTATAGACACCAAAATTATAATAGCTAAAAATATGTGAAAATTCTGGCAAAAACCCCATGTTATTTAGATGAGAAACTTACATTGCTGGGGGCACAGGTTTTAATTGAAATATAGACTTGAAACTTGGGGGATATTTTTTTTATTTATTTCGCACCTTGCCCGCGTAAAAATTCGATAATACCAATAGTAAGGACCCCCCCAATAAGTAGGTAGCTAATTCTAAAGATATTTTTTATCAGTCCAAGTTCAATGGTCTCAGAGAACGAATGAAAAGGCTCTCTTTTACACCGATCCTTAATGCGAATTACACCTGAATAACAGGAGATTAAAACAAATAAAAACTTTGATTTAAAAATAAGATTTAAAATAAATAATTTGAAGAAGAAAAAAAACAATTCAATAAATAATTTAGTTATAGTTTGTGTATAATATTTTGTCTGCGAAAGAAATATTGCAAAATATTTACATTGGAAAATTGAAGTTTATGTTTATAACCTAGTACTTTGGTACCCAGGTGTCAGTTCACTCTGAATTATTAAGCTATGATGTAAACTAGATTATTGTTTCTATAAATTGTGAAATGTTATTAATATATTATTGCCTTAGGATATCTGAAAATATATCTTCTCTATAGATAAACAATAGATAAATAAACTCTATAATAAATAATTTGATAAGCTTGATTCTTAAAGACATGCGGCGTGTGCGCGTGTGAATATATTTTATTTGCTATTTTTTCTCAGCTGTCCAAGTTCAAGGCTAAATGTTCCGTTCACAAACGATAAGGTCGTAAAATGTTTTTGCTACGGCATCGATCGCAATTCCTTTAATTAAATACAACATATTAGGGAATGGAAAGATCCTACCCGGGGATAGCAGGGCCGCAATGTAATTAGAATTCGTGGAAAGGAGGCCTCTGGACAATGCATGCGTGTCATTTCCGCCTCATTTCTCGACATACCGCCCTTTTATTCTTCTCCAACCCCCTTGCTCAAACAACGGGAATAAAAAAAATACCTAGATGTTTATCAATAGTGTTTTATCCATTCATTAAATATGTATCCCATTCATAAATCTCTATTCTCGAGAGTTTACCCTTTCGTTGTTGAATAAATATTTCCTATTTAATCATTGGTGTATTTGCGCTAATATTGAAATAATATTTAAAGTTCAAATAGCAATAACGGTGTCCTTCATTCAATCGATTAATTATGTAGAAATTCACACCAACGACCTGATAAGTTTGATATTATCAATTGTATGTTGGTTCAAAGAATAACATTATAATAAATCAGTAGATTAAAATTCAGGATGTGTTTCACCTAATAAATATACCTGCAAGATTTTTACTTTTATTTATTATAAATAAAGTATTAGAATGACACCTCCCGCAATTGATTTTTTTAATATTCTAAGTTCAATAATATAAAAATGGAGGTAAAACATCACATATTTTTCATATATGATACGCTCTCTGCGAATTTTGTTTATTTGGAAATTTTATGTCAGTGAGCATAGAATGTTGAAACTTAAGACAAAAGAATAAGTTTTTTCTTTCTTTAAAAGCAAATGAAAAGAAGCTACCGAGATTTCGAAAAAATAATTCCCATATTTTATTGAAAATATTTTAAAAGTAATTAAAGATAAAAATTAAAAATTAATAAATTCTGTCAAATGCAATTGGGGTAGAATGTCTCACTCTGGTATAGAGTGAAAAGAGTGCGAAATAAAGCTTGAGAACTTTTATAATAATTAAATTAACGAACGAAGAAAATATTTTTATATTATAGACAAAAGGATCAGCCAGGATTCGAACCTGGGATCTTTGCATATGTACTGCAATGCTTTGTCATGAGAGCTTCCCGGATACATGTCGAGACAAGCCCATATCCATTGGAGACATTCAAAAAAGCTCAGATACGAATAGCGTCTAATTCTCCTTAACACAAGCTAACTATTTTAATACTAATAATAAAATTACATGGAAAGTCCATTAAATAGAGTTAAAATATGTTTAAAAAATTTGAAACTCTGTAGACTTTATCATTATAATAGTAATTATCCTTCAGAATTTTTACAGATTTTTAGCTATTATAGTTTTTGAGTTAAAGCTAGATCAAATACTGCTATTTCTTAGCGTTTGTAAGTTATAGACTCCAAAATTATAATAGCTAAAAATCTGTAAAAATTCTAAAGGATATGGCTACCATTATAAAAATAAAGTGTATAGTGTTTCAAATTTCTTGTACCATTACTTTGGCCAGAATAAAAAATTGTTCGTTTAATGCCAAAAACCTCATATTATTTAAATGGGAAACTTGCATCGCTTTGCGGCACAGGTTAAAATTGATATTGAGACTTGAAACTTGGGCGATATTTTTTTATTTATTTATTTCGAAACATGTGAGCCTCTGACAGCGTAAAAATTCGAAAATACACAAAATAAGAACCACCCTAATGCTCCATAATTATGTTGGAATAATTGATAAATGTTTGTATTTATATTGGATAAGTTTAAAAAATACAGTAATGTAAATGAAATTTAAAAACAGTTCTAATCCAGGAAGAAACTTATATTGCTATCGGGTGTGAATAAAATGATACCAAATTTTTTTAATTAAAAACTAAAAATATTTTTTTTGTATAGTAAGGTCAATAGTCTTATTTTTTCTTGTTTTTCTTATGGGCCTCGCAGATAACCAATAGTTTACTGTAGTGTAAGACAAAATATCAACCTCCTGGCCGGGCTCCGGGGGAATTTGACACCCTTGGATCCCCTCTGGGCGATCCTGATTATGAAGCTATTATTATCAATTGTAGAATTTTTATAAATTGAAGGAGACAATAAAAGAGTGTGTCTTCTGCTGGAATTATAAATTTTATTTATAACTGGACTATAGTTTCGAGAGATTTGCCCTCTTCATCAGTCTATTACAATGGATTCACAGAAATTCATGTATGAATGGTAAGTGAGATTTACATGTGGTCTGGGTAAAATTTATAATTCCAGTAGAAGACACTCTTTTATTGTCTCCTTCAATTTATCAATACTTAATTTTAATATGAAATATTTTGAAACCAGCACGAATTTTCTATGACTTTGAAGTCTTTTTATATCGGTATGTATGTCTGTCAATTTTTCTGTGTGACTGTGTGCTTTAAAATGCAGTACACGTTTAGGGACCCATCTCTCGTAGATATTACATATTCAAAGTGCTACTCATTGCTCAAAAGAAAAACATATATATATATATATATAGTATATATATAAAATATTCATAAAAAAGAATATTTATAGTGAGGTTTTACTGCCCGGAAAATGCTTCCTGGAAAATTCCTGCGGACGCCCATATATATGAATATATAAGATGTTTGTGTGTGTAGGTATATTTGATTACAGAGAACAATCTCTTTGATTTGCTCTTATTAATCATCAACTCTGCTACCCTCGGCAACAAAAACCTTTTCTTCTTCTTTTTTTAGGATTTCATTCAGATTTATTTAGAATTTTCCAGCTCATCTTTCAGGTCTATGAGGTATCCTTGGTGAGAGTTTTGATAGAAGAGTTAGCCTAATCAGTATCTCGTCTCGTATTCTCACATCGAGTAGATGTCAGTCCTGACATCGGCCATTTGTCCAGTCAAGATATTAGGAAAATTACATTGTTGCTTGATTACGTTATTTTTTATTCAATCCCAGATTCTAGGACCCAGAATTAGACCTAAGGGCTCTCATTTTTGTAAATGATAGACTATTTTTGTTTTTCTTTGTGTCATCTTTAGTTTCTTGGACGTAGAGATAAAAGTAAATAAATATTATTTGTAATATGCATTTACTATGAGTTAAGATTTCTAGGTCAGTTGTTTCACATTAAAATTAAAAAAATAAAAGATGTAAATTTTTTCAATATATATATTTCGAGCTGTAAGCTCATCATCAGGAAAGTACAGAATTATAATTTTTAAAAATACATTCCGGGCCTATAGATAATAACCAAGGTACTTCTAATTTTCTTTAATTTATCCATAGGTCAATAGAGCCTAACCTACCCAAATTTTCACAGTACAATAGTCTATCTCAAAAAAAGAGATTATCCCTTAAAATAATTTAATCAATCTCTCTCTTGTTCATTAAACCTATAAATACCTTTGCATTCGAATTTTGTATTAGTTATAATTCTGTACTTTCCTGATGATGAGCTTACAGCTCAAAATATATATATTGAAAAAATTTATATCTTTTTTTTTTTTTTTTAATTTTAATGTGAAACAAGTGACCTAGAAATCTTAACTCATAGGTGGACAATATTGCGGAGCGATTTGGCGTCGGGGCGGGCTCGGTCAGGGTCGAGGCCATCACACTCTCGTGGAAGGGAGTGTGGTGGCATAAAGCGGTGGGGCCCTCATCGCCCTGGGTATGTCGCAAAAAACAATAAACAATTTGACATATAGGGCGATGAGGGGATCTCTCCTTAATTTTTACACTTTCAGCAGAAGAACATATAGAGCGGGTGGCGTATGATTATTAATTGTAAATACAAAAAAAAAAAAGAAATGTGAAATGTGAGTCAGGATTAATCCTGGCTCTCTCATCCACCCGCTCTGAATCTGAATTTATTTGTTCTGAAGCTGAAGGTGTAATGAACTTTATATTGTAAGCTGAAGGTGTAACTTTATCTTTGTAAGAGGCGGCCCGCTCCTCGGAGGCCCAATAAACAAAATTAAATATAAATGAATATTGCAAATAATATTTATTTACTTTTATCTTTATTAAAGATGTTTCACCTTGCACCAAGACCACAATCTCTATTAATTCTTGTACGTAGGCTAAAATTGGACTTATGCAAGTTTTTAAATACGCGAATTTTTGGCTCTTTATGAATAGATTTATTCTCTCATATTACTTCTCGAAGGCATTCAGACATTTTGGCTGATTTAATTGGTTGTTATTTCACCTAATTTACAAAACTTTGGAATTTTTTCTAAATTATATGGGAATTTCATTTTTCTAGCTCACTAAATTTTAATGATCTAAAATCTAAACCAAAATCTAGTTATGGAATATGGCTTAGCTTATAATTCCGCATTTATAATATGGTAAAATCGTTAAATGCATTAGTACCACATATTTAATTTAATAGAAAGATAAGATGGATGTTCGTTTTATATTTTATATTAAAAAGATTTCAGGTGAATCCAAACAAGTGGTTTTCTCGATAAAAGGGAGTCATCCTATCGGTTGGAGGTTTTTCCGATTGATTACACTCAGACGTGCACCAAATCAATTGTAATCGGATCTTTAGATTTCTTATTTGTAAGTGGTTTATATTTTTATCGAAATTACCAACGAATTGGACATTCAATCTATTTTAATCAGATTTTATTTCGTAATCTGACCACTAGACTGTGCAGCGGTTCGATTAATTCCTTCGATAGTTTACTCAAGAGAAGTTTGTAATACCTAAAAAGGATTGTTTTCTTTTTTATCTCTTTCTTTCATTCTTAGATTCTTACTAATAATACTTATTCTCTCTTTAAAATATACTAATCGTATTCAAAATATATATTAATAATTGGTCATATAAAAAGTCTCCACGGTTTTTTGGTTCAATTTTGAACAAAAAATTTCTTTATTGAAAATAAATTTTAATCAAGTACATATTGACCATTATTATCTATGACCTTTTGCAATTTTTTGGGTAGCTTCATAATTCCATCGATGTAGAACTTCTGTGATTTATCGTCAAAAAACTTGGCCAAGTGATTTTCAGCGGGCCTTCGGTCGGCCAATTACCAATTACCAATTTACCATCGAGAGAGTTTTGCAGAGACCAAAACAAATGGTAGTCAGACGCTATACGGTGGATGCATCAAAACGTCGCAACAAAGTTCCGTCAATTTGTTCCTAGTCATCAAAGATGTGTGTGGGCACTCGGAACAAATTGACGGAACTTGGTTGGGAAGTTTTGATGCATCCACCGTATAGCCCGGACTTGTTTTGGTCTCTACAAAACTCTCTTGATGGTAAAAAATTGGCCAACCTAAGCGCCACTAAAAATCACTTGGCCAAGTTTTTCGACGATAAATCACAGAAGATCTATACGGATGGATTTATAAAGCTACCCAAAAAATGGCAAAAGGTCATAGATAATAATTTTCAATATGTACTTGATTAAAATTGATTTTCAATAAAGAAATTTATTGTTCAAAAATGTACCAAAAAACCACGGAGACTTTTTATATGACCTAATATATTAGAAATTTTTCTTTGGAGGCCGACTGTTAGATTTATAACTGAGGACTTAATGGAAGTCGCCCAGGAATAAATAAAATAATATTTATTGGAAGTTTTTCATTTTAAGCCGACATTTCGGGGATCTTCCCTACTTCTTCAGGGCTCAAAGGGTCAATGAAGGAAGCATGAAATATTTTTCCTTCCTATCTTCTTTGTCCGTGTTCGTTGATGTTGAGAAAATATATTTATTCTTTCCATCATCAATAGAGCAGATTATGTCTCTCAGTGCCAACGAGCAGTGAAAAAAGAGACAGAAATAAAAAAATATTACATTCTTCATTTATTGACCATTTGAACCATGAAGAACGAAAGAAGATCCCCCGAAATGTCGGTTTTAAAATCTATATAGAGAAAAACTTCTAATAAATTAATACTCTTTTTTGGAAATATTCTTTATATACAGGGTGTCCGGTATTACAACGATAAACTGTGAACAAGGAATAGGGCAATTTAAGACAGTCCTGAACATAATATTAACAACAATATTTCTTTTCTCCAAAAGTATAGTACCTATTGTTTTATTTTGAATTCTGGTCAATAGCAAAATTATTCAGGATTGCGTAACAAAAATTAGAATAATTAAATATGTAAATTTGTAGCCACACCATCTCGATATTTAGGGCAGGGTACATTTTTCAGCATTTTTTAAAAAATGCCTTTAACTCGAAAACTATGAGACTTTTATTAAAAAAATGTATGTTCAGGACCGTCGTAAATCTCCTGTTCACGGTTTATCGTTGTGATACGGGACACCCTGTATATATATATATATATATATATATATATATTTGTCCGCAAAAAACTGTTTGAAATAGAAATAGAGTTTGCTGTTAAATATAATTTTTTCACAAGTACCTACTCCATAATTCGCCACCAAAATATTCTAGAATATATTAATATTAGTAATGAGAAATCCGATATTTTACACCCCTATTTGCGGACAAGAAGCGTGAAGTTTCTTTAGAAGTCACAGATATGAACGAGTTGCCGCATAGAATGTTTCATAGATGGCACGTAGGAGTGTTAAATATTTGAGAATCGCACGTTTTTTACAAAAATGCATTAGATTATTAATTTTGTTACATCAGCAAAAACACAATTTACGATAAATTACGATAATTTATAAATCTTTATTTAATTTACAGTTTGAGATTGTTTTCCCACAGAAATCTGTGCAACCACAAGGGCCACGACAACAACACACTTCCTTCTAAATCTTACAACCTTAATGCGATTGAATAGTTTGCGTAGGTAGAAAATTAATTGAATTTCTCCCTATTAGATGCCTTCTCTGTCCAAAACAGTTACCCAGTTTGATCGATATAAGGAAAATTAATCGGAACGATCTAAGCTGTTACTTTGTTCTTTCTTAGAGGAAATGGCTTAATTAATTCTCAAGCTAAATTTTATCATAGTCCAGAAATAGGAAGGAAATGTAATTCAATGAAAAAAAAATTTGGTGACTTAATCACTCCATTTGAATTTATCATATCCTGCCCCAATCGCAGGAATATTTATATAATTTTATGATATTATTATTACAACACAGGTAGGTAATATATATATATATATTATTAATCGCAATATGATATTCTTCAACGTCAAGATTGTTTCAGATCTTAATTATTTCACATTTAGGGAAAGCGGTGTTGGTTTATGGTGAAACATATTAAACCCAGGAGTTTTTAAAGGGTTGTAGTGGTGTTTCACAAATAGGTAAAATAAAAATTAAAAAATTACAAAAATGGTTTAATTATATTTTTGAAGTTATATTGAATACTCTATATATATATTTCGGGTTATAACAGGAGTTGTATTTACAAAAGACTGAAGAAAATTTTTACTTCAGGCTAAAAACCCGAAATATATATATAGAGCAGTGTTTCCCAACCTTTTGTGGACCATCGCCCCTTTCTGGAGGTTGACTAACACCTATCGCCCCTTTTCATTTTCATTGTATGCCTAATTTTAATTTGAAGTAAAGTCTAAATAATAAAGCAGTTGTATTATTTAAACAATTTTATTACCGTATATAAAAACTATCAAATCAGTTTTATCCGGTCGCTCTTAAATAAAATAGAAAAAAATTAAAAAGTACATTTTTTACAGATTTTTTTTAAGAAGAAAGAAATTAAATAATTAACTAAGATCATTGACGTACATTTAAAAAACAGGAGTAAATGTTTTCATTTTTAAATTGGAATCTGGAAAAATTAAGAAAGTTGTCAGTTAAAATTTGAAAAAATAAATGAAAGTTTGAAAACTTTGTTATGGTTTTATTTTATCTTTTCAGCGGATGCCCTTGTGCTTGGTAGATTTTAGTTAAATCTTCACTATCCGGCTTTATGTTCGTCAAGTTCAGGCGCAAGTCTCCTTTGAGCCAAATGTCCAACTTATTTCTTTGTTTTGTGAGGAGCTTGACAACAGAACTAAATCCTTTTTCAACTAAATATGTTGACGGGAACGAGATGAGAAGTGGTTTAATTTTTCCCCATAGTGTTCATAAGGTTCACCCAGGCTAACTCGTAACCGTCTGCTTGAAAATTATTTTCGCCTCACAGATATACTTCAGATCTAGAAACTCCGTCTGCAAAGAGTTATCAAGCTTATCCACAGCTTCAAACGAGAATGGATCAAGAATCCAATCAGGTATTTGTAGCTAGGTCAAATCTACAAATCTTGATTCCATGTCAGATTTTAACTGGTCAAGGTGATCAATAAAAATAAGGATTTTGTCTTCTGTGAGGTCAGGAGTTTTGTTATCTGACACTGAACACTTTTTAAGGGTCGGGAAGTGAATCAGCTCTTTACGGCCAATATTTACCCTGTGAATATCAAACTTGGCGATGAATGATGAAATAATTCCTTTGGCCTTGATAAGGTTCATATTTTTTCCTTGAAGCCTTATATTGACTTCATTCATTTTTTCAAAAATATCTGAGAGATACGCAAGTTCCAACTTGCGATGCTTCAAATTCTCACTTAACCAGAATCAGACGTGTCGAGAAACTCAGCAACCGTGTCAAATAATTCGAAGAAACGGCGCAAACAGTTTCCTTTGGAAAGACACCCCACCGCCGTATGAAGAAGCAAGCGTTCGAATTCCTCATCATTTTCATGGCAAAGTTGTTGGAACAGACGTTCATTGAGGGAATTAGCTTTGATCTTGTTGACTCCAGTAATAACCAGTTGTAGGGTTTCATGCAGGACACCACTCAATTTTTTCGCAGCCAAGTGTTGACGATGAATGACACAGTGAATAGTGATGATCTCTGGCACTTGTTTCTTAAGGTGGGCTAGAAACCCAGCATGACGACCTGTCATGCCATGAGCACCGTCTGCGCAAGGGCTCACGTTTGTTAGGGAATCTCTTTTTCCTCAAAATAATCTTGCACCACTTTAAAAATCTACGATCCCTTCCTATCAGTGATCAAAGTTCTAGCAAACAACATTTTCTCGGTAAATTCCTTTTGTTCATTGATAAAACTCACATAAGCTAATAAAATTGTTTTATTATCAAACACAATTGATTTATCAATCTGCAATGCAAATTTACTTTTTTTCAACAAATTGGTGAGTTTGGATTCAACGTCCGTGGCCATTTCGTCAATTCGCCTGGAAACAGTATTGTTGCTCAAAGGAATCGATTGACTTATCTTATTACTAGGGCCCTCGCCTAGCATGATTTCAACAATTTTTTTGGTACCCAGTAAAACAAGAGTTTCGCCAATTGTGTGAGTTTTACCACATTTAGCGATCAATAAAGACACCTCGTCAACAGTATGTTTCTTTGTAATTTATTAGAAATTTAAATATTTTTTCTAAAAAATATTAATATAACATTATTTATATTTGAGAATGAAAATTACATTTAACAACTCCAAAAGGAAGTGATTCCATTTCTTTGCACGTGAGTGTATTTTAATTTTTCCCCTTTTGAATACTCATCGCCCCCAATCGCCCCAGCTATTTATCGCCCTCCTAATAACTCCAAATCGCCCACATGGGGGCGATCGCCCCCAGGTTGGGAACCACTGATATAGAGTATTCAATAAAATTCCAAAAATATAATTAAATTTTTTTTTAATTTTTATTTTATTTGTGAAACACCACTATAACCCTTTAAAAACTCCTGTAATAATTATTTCAGTAAGTACGAGAAATGTTTGATTTTTTAATAATTTTATCTCCCCCCCCTCCTTCTATTTGGTCACTATCAATTTCGCATAATGAGTCATTTTCATATAATATAGGAAATTCCGTACAAATAGATAAAGAAGGAGACAATAAAATAGTGTATCTTCTGCTGGAATTATAAATTTTATTTATTTATAACGAGACTATAGTTTCGTTATAAATAAATAAAATTTATAATTCCAGCAGAAGACACACTCTTTTATTGTCTCCTTCAATATATAAAAATTCTGCTACTCTCGGCAAAAATAAATTCAATTTAATAGATCAAAGGTCTAGGACAAGCCTGGCCAACCTAAATCCCCACCTAAAACGACATAAAAATTTCCAAGGGCCGCGCACAAATAAGAATATTTTTTTTTTACTGACGGATTTCGTATTTAGTGATTTTTATTGTAATTGAATGCAAAGGTACATTGAAAGTGTTCAGTGTAAATGAGAAAAAACAATAATACAACCAGATTCGAAAAGAAAACATGCATTGAATGACCCAACAACAAAATGTACGTATATGTATGGTAATAACCATAATTAAAAATACATAGTTTTAACTATCAAAATTATTAGTTTATTTTATTTTTCTTTATTTATTTATTTTTACTTTCACATTTATATTCTATTTTATTTAAGTGATATTTAAAGACATAAGGTTTTAATATTTAACGCCTAATGATGCGACCCGCAATTCAGAGCGTTCGATTCAAATGCATAACCTAGAACACACAGGCGAAGATCTATCTTTCTAAACTCCCCCCCCCCTCCACACACACACTTTTTGGGCACTATCAATTTCACATAGTGAGTCATTTTTATAAGGTAAATAGTTTTAACTATCAAAATTATTAGTCAAGTCACACACCCCGAACAATTACACACAAAAAACTTGTCCTTATTTCCCATTATAAACTTTCAAATTAATACACATTATTGACGGAAATGATAATAATAATAAACTATTAATTTTATTAAATGAACACACTAAAATAAATATCTGTTAATTTTTATTTATTTGATTAAAAAATGTAACGAATAAAAATAAATTCATTGTATATAATTCTTTAACAAAAAAAAGGTATGTATCCAATAAGTTTTTTCTTGAATCTACCGAAATTTCAAAAAAATAATTCCCTTATTTAATTGAAAATATTTTAAAAATAATTAAAGATAATAATAAATTCTCTGAAATGCAATTGGGTAGAATGTCTCACTCTGGAATAGAGAGAAAAGTGTGCGAAATATAATTTTGGGCACTTTTATAATAATCCCGGAAACATGTCGAGACAAGTCTATAACCATTGGAGACATTGAAATAAGTTTAAACACGAAATAAAGAATTTCTATTAAATAGAGTACGAGTTTTATCAAATCGTCTATTTCTCCTTAACACAAACTAACTATTAATAAAATTACATGCAAAGTCTATTATATAGAGTTGAAATATGTTAAAAAACTGCATAATAAAAACACAAGAAAAACAATTATACTGTCAATCTATCGATACAGATTGAAACATGTATGAAATAATTTTTTAGTAAAAAAGTAAATTATAAGCTTTCAAAGCGATTCAATGCAAATTAAATTAGTCACACACACACACATACATATATACTAAATAATTTTTTATTCCATCCAAAGTAATCGTTCAAAAAATTTGAAACTCTGCAGACTTTATCCTTATAATAGTATTTGTCCTTCAGAATTTTTACAGATTTTTAGATCTTATAATTTTGGAGTTATATCTAGATAAAATAATGTTATGTGTTTGTAAGTTATAGACTCCAAAATTATAATAGCTAAAAATCTGTAAAAATTATAAAGGATAAAGTCTACAGTGTTTCAAATTTTTTGAACCATTTCTTTGGCCGGAAAATCGTTTGTTCAATGCCAAAAACCAAATATTATTTAAATGAGAAACTTGCTTCGCTATGCATAACAGGTTAAAATTGAGATTGAGACTTGAAACTTGGGGGATATTTTTATTTATTTATTTTGAACCATATGAGCCTCTGTCAGAGTAAAAATTCGAAAATACCCAAAATAAGGACCACCCTACTGCTCCATAATATTGTTGGAATATATGTTAAATCTTTGTATGTTTATATTGGATAAGTTTAAAATAAACTAAAGTAATGTAAATGAAATTTAAAAACTGTTCATAATCAGGACGAAACTTATATTGCTATCGGGTATGAATAAAATGTTACCATTAAAAGCTAAAAAATATTTTTATTTGTAGATAGTCAATTTTTTTTTTGTTTTTCCTATGGCCCTCGCAGATAACCAATAGTTTATTATAGAGTAAGAGAAAAAAAATCAACCTCCTGGGCCCCCAAGAGTCCGGGCCCTGGGGAATTTGACACCCTTGGCCCCCCTCTGGGCAGTCCTGATTATGAAGCTTCGCGGCGCACCTGTGAAAAGGCCTCGGCTCACAGTTTGGGAACCTCAGATTTAATCCCTTCCCCCTAGAATATATTTTATTATTACCATAAAAATTTGAACGTGAAAATAATTTCAAATGCTAGAAAACGCATTTACCGACTATTTACAAAGTGAATGGTTTCATATTATATATAATAGCTATATATTTTTTTGGCCCTCCAAAGATTCAAAATTTCCAAAGATAGCTCTATTTCTCAAATTCTAATTAAATAAATAAATAAATAATAAATAAATCTTTATTTCTCGACCTGCTTAGAGGCACAAGTCCTCGGTGGCTAGGTCCTCCAAACATCAATACAATCTAGCTACAATACATTAACAAACATCAATACAAATTAATTACAACAATTTAACAAATAATAAAAAAGTAAAAAAAAAAAAAAAAGAAAAAGAAAAAAAATAGAAATGTATGCTCATTAACAAATAACTTGACCATAGATTTCCATCAAAAGACAAAAAGTAATTTATAAATTCCGCGCAAAAACCCGATACCAGGAGAAAGCGACGCATTAGCCATCCCGGCATTTGCCATAAGTTGTTAAGGAAACCTGGTCAAAACCTTAACAAGGATGGTATGACCTCTCTCTACCTCACCTAATCTCTGCTTGTGAGAACTAAATAAAATTTTGCACAACTCTAGGACTTTAGGACTTGACAAAATTTATAATTGATTTAATCATAGGAGGCAGAATACTATAATCCCAAGTAGTAATAAATAGACAGACTTCCACAAATCAATGCCAGATCCTACAAATGAATGCAAACCTATATATTAATATCTGAATTAACTAACTTGTAAGAACCAGACCTATTTAAATTAATACCATTCTTCCCTATATCCTTATAATCTATATAACCATCTGAATCATTCTCATAAGAAAAATACCACCACTTGTTTCAATACCTATACTTCTAGTCTCAACCCTGGATTGACTATCCCTTTTAACCATATTATCTAAAAAAAGAAAAAATATTTTAAAAATAAACAAAATATTTACCTTAGTAACGCAGAGATTTCCTTATTCCAGCCTAATTTAAAACCAACCCTTGCTTTTCCTATCTCTAAATGGAAAGAAGAATTAACAAACCCCCTTCCCCAAAAGAGACAGAAAAAGAACTAATAAAAACCTACCAAAAAGCTTCAAATTCGCAAGACAGCTTTTTGTTTACCCACCAGACTTCAAAGAGACCTATAATTGATACTCTATCTGTTCGAATATGAATTTGAACACAGAGCCAACCCTACTCATTTCATAAATCATCTAATTCTATATTGTATATATATATTAATTCGAGATGTTCCATTTATTTCTAATTAATAATACTAATTATAAAGGCTGTTTCAAGAGGCGATTCATCATTCTTTTCTATTGTTTTTTATTTTTTTTATTATCCCGGCTATTTTTTTCTGGATTCTAGCCAAAACCTCTTGTAGATAAGTGAGCGGGTTGTGGGGCCGGGGGGTGGACGATTACCTCGAAAGCGGCCGAGTACTCTCGAATTCAGTATGCTAGTATCGGACGGAGTAACCTCCGTATCTTGGTATCCTCGAATGTGTCCTGAACGCTGAGGCCGGGAGCGAAGCCCCGCTGCCGATCGATACGCCGCTATGTATGACGTCACTGACACCGAGAGATCTCTCATCCTCCCCTTTTTCGACTATACACCCTCCTGGCCACCTTCATTTCAAAATAAACGAAAGTCCACGGGATTATGAAACAACAGTCAGGTGGGGGGCACACTATTTATTGTTTGATTAGCCGAATCCACAATGGAGCCATTAATAAATAACTGCGATGGTGTGAAGTATATTGTAAGACTATCGAACTATAATAAAATATCAAAAAAACTCGAAATCTCATTAGTAAAATTAAAAGGTTTAGTAGATAATTTTATAAAAGCAAACCAAAGATTGTATTCTCTGCTATCTTATAAATAATTGCTTTTTCCCTCAAGCTAGGACTAATAATTATTTTGAACATAGTAAAATTCCGATCAAATGAGATAAAAGTTTATTTTTGGGAAAACTCGCCTCTATAAGGCTATTGTATATTTCCATTTAGAATTAAAAAAATGGAAGTCACTTTGATTGTATGTGATTTAGGGCCAGTTTCATAAAAATAAGATGACTCTATGCTAGGGAAGACCCTGGAGTTAGCTCTAGAAATGTGTTTCATAAAAAAAGAGAGGGTGTTCTCAAACTTAACCCCCCTATATTTACTCTCCGAAATTGATAGTTAATCTTGATCCTGGGGATAATCTGTGTTTATTTACATTAAAGAAACATTTTATAGGTTAGAGTTTCAAATCAAAATAATTCAAAACGAATCATTATATTATTTTTTTAAATATTATTATTATTATTATTATCCGAGTTAATGCACTTTCTCAGCTTGCGCTGGAAAAATTTCACCTATCCCTTCAGATCTTATTTGGGATTAGGCTCGGTCGATGTGGAAAGAGAATTCACTCTGGCCCACATGATCCTCCGGATAATCTTCAATTATTGAGAAACTTGCGCACGATATGGCAGGTTTGTAATATAGTTGCCTTCTGTGCATGCTTCAAGATGGTGTTTGGCAGCCCAAGTTTCTCAATATTCTTATTAAAGTTGTTAGAGACAACCCCCTCAACGGATATCACTAATGGGTAGATGGAGACCCTATCCAGTTTCCAGATCTCTTTAATTTGCCAGGCGAGTTCCTCATATTTGTTCTTTTTCTCGCCTCTGTCCTTTTGATGTTATGTGTCAGAGGAACAGCGATATCAATGAGTATCCCTGAACTTGTGTTAAAATCCATCAGAAGAATATCGGGTCGGTTATAAGCGATGGTACAACTCCTATCGGCCAAAAAGTTGGTGCTAATGGATTCAATAAAACAACGTGAATAAAACGTTTCGCCCTGAATTTATTTGGCCATCTTCAGTTCATTGGGAGTTATACACACAATGTACCTCATAACTCCCAATGAACTGGAGATGTCCAAAACATTATTTGAATTCCCATTCATTGTAAGTAACAAATAGACATGTTTTTATTTGCTCCGTACTTGAATGTTTTTTTGAGTGGTCTAATTTTCAAAGCTTTCTAATTATTTTACATCAAACTATTCGTTTAAAATTCTTCTTTCTAGTGATATAATTTACTTAATTTTAATCTTCGTAATTTAATTAATATTTGTAATTATTTGTTTGGCCAATCAAATAATTGGCTAAACATTTCCATTTATTTTATTTTAATTTTAATTCAATTCGTTACATTGTGTTTGAAGACAAGAGGATCATCTCACAAACCATAAGTTTCGAATTTCAATTGACTTTCTTTCTCTCTTTAATACATTGCGTTTGAAATAATTTTTAATTATAACAATAATATTATTTATTCATTATTGCATGTTGTTTCATTTTATTTTTAATTGAATTAATCAATTAAAATTCTGTTAATTAATTAATTCTGTTTATTATTCTTTTAGCTGTTAGGTAAATAAAAAATTGGCTGATAAATTTACAACTATTTGCCAATATTTTATTAGTTCTTTTTTTGTCTCTTTTGGACAGAGGAGTTTTGTAACTCGTCCTTTCATTTAGAGATAGGAAAAACAAGGGTTGGATTTGAAATTAGGCAGAAATAAGGATATCTCTGCGTTGCTAAGGTAAACATTTTGTTTATTTTCAAAAAAAAGAAATTTTCTTTTTTAGATATGGTTGAAATATATAGTGATGCAAAAATTGAGACTAGGAGTATAGGTGTTGGAACCAGTGATAGATTTCTTTCCGAAGATGATAGTTTAGAAAGGAGGAAAGTATATCTATATAATCCCTTTTTCGCGGATGATTGTGTCGTATATAGAGTAATTGACAATGATTGTGATAGCCTTACTTTACAGAATGACCTGGATCGAAATTGAAGGATGGTGTAGATCCAATTCAATGGAACTAAACCATTCCAAGTCAAATTTGGTTAGATTTAGTACTAGAAATCTGGTTAGTCTTCAAAATTATTACATTGGTGGAAATATTATAAATGAATCTAAATTTTATAAATATTTAGGCATACATATTCAGGCAAATTTAAAGTGGGATATGCATAATAGTTATATAGTCAATAAGGCTTATAGGAAATTGGGGATGTTTGGTAGAATTTTGAAGGGTACATCTAGAGAAGTTAAGTCAAAAGTTTATTTAACTTATGTAAGACCTAATTTAGAGTATTGTTCTGTGGTTTGGGACAAACATCCACAACGATTAGAGAGAAAAATTGATATGGTACAAAGGAGGGCGGCTAGATTTGTTTTTGGTAAATTTGATAGGTTTAGTAGTGTCACTTCAATGATTAATGAATTAGGATGGTCTAGCTTATTGGAGAGAAGGGAATGGGCTAAATTGAAAGTGATTTTCAAAGCCTATAAGGGTTTTAGGAGTTGGGAGGAAATAACGAATAGATTTCAGGAACCAAATTATTTAGGTAGAGCTGATCATAGAAAAAAGATTCGTAAGCCAAGATTCTTGAAAAATATCGGTTTACATTCATTTGTAGGATCTGGCATTGATTTGTGGAACAGTCTGTCTGTTACTACTTGGGATTATAGTCCTCTGCCCCCTATGATTAAATCAATTATAAATTTTGTCAAGTCCTAATGTCCTAGAGTTGTGCAAAATTTTATTTAGTTCTCACAAGCAGAGATTAGGTGAGGTAGAGAAAGGTCATACCATCCTTGTTAAGGTTTTGACCAGGTTTCCTTAACAACTTATGGCAAATGCCGGGATGGCTAATGCGTCGCTTGCTCCTGGTATCGGGTTTTTGCGCGGAATTTTTAAATTACTTTTTGTCTTTTGATGGAAATCTATGGTCATGTTATTTGTTAATGAGCATACATTTCTATTTTTTTCTTTTTTTTTTTTTGTTAAATTGTTGTAATTAATTTGTATTGATGTTTATTAATGTATTGTAGCTAGATTGTATTGATGTTTGGAGGACCTAGCCACCGAGGACTTGTGCCTCTAAGCAGGTCGAGGAATAAAGATTTATTTATTTATTATTTATTTAAATAAATTCAGGCCGAAACGTTTTATTCAGGGTGTTCTATTGAACCCGTCGCATCCAGCTTTGGCTGATACCTCCTCCTTCATCTAATAAAAATATTAATTAATCCATATTTAAATTTTGCTCAAATTATTTATCAATTTGCTAAGGTTAATTATTCTATTATCCGTAACTTTTTTAATACAATAAAACCTCGCTAATCCGTCACCTGTGGGAACTGAGGGTATGGTCGGAACGCAAAAACTTCAAATTATAAAAAAAATAAAACATAAAGAAACAATTTTTTTAGAGAAAAAATCCGTAATGTTCTTGTGTTAGTCAGACGACAGTCTGCAACTCTCAAATTAACATTTTAAATTTAAGCTCAACAAGATGGCTATAACTTTTGTATTGGCTGTTGTAAAAGCTCTAATTAAATTAAATCTCATCCAAAACATTCTGTGAAAAACCAGGCTAATTTAGAAAAAGTAGTGGAATCTAGTTTGTAGCCAAGTTAAATTCGCAAAGAATAATTGAGTTGAAAGATCTACTATTTTTTCAACTTAATTATTCTTGGTGAATTTAACTTGCCTACACACTAGATTCCACTAATTTTTCGAACTTGGCCTGTTTTTTCACAGTGTTTTGGTTGAGATTTTTCTTGTTTTTGTAAGCTATGAGGAAGCCGTTGGTCCAAAGAGCTAGAATTTTTATTTAACATTTATATAACATCTCAGATTTCAAATTCATTTGGTGATCCCCCCCCCACTTTTAGTGGTTAGTTTTTGCATTTCTAGTCTTCATTGGGGCCCACATAATATGTATACAAAGTTTGGTTGAGTTTGTTCAAATGGGCTAGAATGTTCATTTTTGACCTCTCCCCATTTTGAAGGGGTTGAAAGATAGAAAGTTTGATTTTTTGGAATTTTTCCATTTTTTGTGTCCCAAACTCTACTAGCAGGCGAAATTCCATGATTCTGGAATGATAGGAAGTACCGAGGGGTGAACCGCGACCTAAGATCGTGTACACCTACTTCCACTTCCATTTTCATTTCCAAGTAGAAGACAATAGATTATCTAATAAATTTCAAAGTAATTCCAAATAATTCCAAAGACGGTGTACACCTAATTCCAATCGAGGTTCACCTCTCGGGAAGTACCCTATAGGTTTTGATGACCTGTCAGTGAATGAGTGAGTGAGTGCCAAAATTAGCTATTTTCTCAGGTCCATATCTCACAATCTATTTAAGCTATATTATTTAAATTTGGTAGTCTCCTCAAGATGGAGTACATAATTACATGTGTATAATTTCATCTTTGAATCTCAAATGGATTCCGAGCTGCTGGGGAGTCAAAATTGGCTCGAAAGTGTGTATAGCATAGCGTGTACAGCCAAGCCGAGGGGTGATCCGCGATCGGAAGTAGGTGTACACCACTTTGGAAGTATTTTAGAAGTACTTGGACATATTTTGAATTACTTTTTTTATAATGATATTGATACAAGAAGAAGTTGCACCAAGAAGGTACAACCTCTATAGTCCGTGGAGGACCCTTGTAACGTGAAGATAAGGGGAGATTTAGGGATTGGGTAGCAGTCGGAGGTATCTGTGGATGCTGGTCTTGAAAGATTGAAGGTTATAAGTTGCTGGAAAGACGGTCGGGGGAAGAGAGTTCCAGTCTCTAGATGTCATAGTGATAAATGAATTGGCGAATGCGTTTGTTCGATTAGTATCTAGTTTAAGCGCGTAGGGGTGTTGAATTTTAGAAAATCGTGTATTTCGCTCAAATGAAGCCTTTGGTGGGATTATCGATTTTATTTCGTCAGAACAAAAGCCATGGTAATATCTATAAAAAAGGGAAAGGGCGGTGACAGATCTACGATGGGCTAGGAGTCGAGAGTGTCAGTTAATGTAGGATCGCCTATCAGTCTGATAGCTCGCCTCTGAATTGCATCTAAGGTATTAAGAGAATACTTGGAGGCTCCCTCCACAAATGCGAGCAATATTCAAGACAGGGGCGAATTTGAGCCTTGTATAATATAAGGAGTTGAGTGGGGGTGAAAAATCGTTTGGTTCGGAAAAGAAAGCCAAGCTTACATGCTGCAGCTTTTGCTACTGAGATAATATGGTCATTCCAAGAGAGGTCAGAACCTAAGGTGACACCTAACATTGATATTTTATTACGGAATTCCAATGAGCTCGAATCAAAAGAAATGTCCGGAAGGTTCCTATCTGCGCGCCTAGAAATTAGGGAACATTGTGTTTTGCTAGCGCTAAAGTTTGCCAAATTTGTGGGATCCCCATTTTTTAAGCATGCTTAAATCTGAATTTATTGAGGAGGCTATGTTTGCGCGATTGTCTAGTAAGGATTATGAGCGTTGTGGAGGGTGCAGTCGTCAGTTGGAAATATTTGAATTACTACAGTGGAAGTATGTGTAGAGTATATTAGGTCGCGGTTCACCCCTTGGGTCAAGCTAATGCTCGAACTTTGATTAGAAGTATTTTCATAGTAAGTAGGTAATTAAGACTATAGGTAAAGAAAACTCGCAAAGATGCCACGCGTACTCAGCCCGGACTCTCCTCATCTTAGCACAATAAAGTAATAATAAATAAATTTCATTCAAAATTAGGATATTTTATAAAAAATGTAATCTTTCAAAATTTCAATTCTTAAATTTCCATAAAATAAATTACGGTTTTATTTAACTTTTTACTTTGGAGATTTAATAATTTTAACCCCCCCCCCCCCAAATTTCTATTTCCTAATTAATTAAAAACTCACAACGCCTTTTTGTAAAGGTTCTACCTCTAAATATCAATTCAGTTGAAACGAGGAAAAGAGGGCCATTTGCCTTCGAAAATCTTAAAATAATCAAAAAATATAAATACTTCAAATAATAATAGGTATACTCACTTTAAATCAAGATTTTGTCGTCCAAGTTTATGGGCCATAATGGAAAGAGGAATTTGTTTTTTTTCGTTGGCATTAATTATTCCTTGTATTATTTGGGCATTGTATGACATGCCAGGACCATTCTCAAACTACAAATAAAAATAATATAATAGTAATAATAAAAACAAAAATCAAAGTAGGTGTATACCTACTCAAAATTAAATTTTATATTCTTTTTATTAGATTGAAAGTTTTTGCCGAGAGTAGCAGAATTTTTATATATTGAAGGAGACGAAACTATAGTCTCGTTATAAATAAATAAAATTTATATTTCCAGCAGAAGACACACTCTTTTATTGTCTCCTTCAATTCTTTTTATATTGATATCAATCAATACATTGGAATTATTTTTATTAATATATATAAGCATCATTATCGATAACAAATTACATTTTTCAAAAAAGAATAGATATTAATTATATTCTAAAATTACGTACTTTTTATAAACTTTTATTTAACTCGATCATGGTGATGTTTGTTGGTCATGGTCAAAACTTGGCAGTCGATTTTTAAATTATTTCCTGATAAGTTAAAAGAGCTCAAGCTTTACTTACCCAATCTTTCTGGATGGCAATGCAATATGGTTCAATAATAATGGCCAAATAATACAAAATTGGGGATAAAATAAAAAACATTTACACACCCTTCGCTAGTTTTAAGAACCCTCACCGTGTAGCGCGAATGAGCCGGGTTGAAGGGTTGCCCGGACGACAGGCATATTAGGGATCTCCAGCATTCGAGAGGATATCGCTTGACTGTGCATCAGATACCCGAGAGATAGGTCATATCCTCTATCTGAGTGAGTGTGTGTGATTTCGATATTTGTCGAAAGACTATATTAGAAAAGTCTTTCATTTGGAAACCGATCATATGATCCTAGTCGGTTGAGAAACGGGTGAGATTCTTGGTAGGGTTTAGATTAGGTTCATATGTTTGTTCGATAGGGTTTCTTTTTTTCAGCACTGTGAATCTTGAAACTTACGCTGTTTTTCAAACGACTAGGTATACCTTGTTGTAAATAATTGGTGTCCCATAGTAATTTTATTTAATTGTTGAACAAATTCAAAACTCTCTTCTCTTTAGTTCGTTTCGATATACCCCATGGGCAGGTGGGAAAAAGTTACCGAGTATCGTCTCGGTGCTCCCAAAAACCTCAGTGCCGAACCGAATATATCTTAATCGAACAGGCAACGACTTTTACATATTCGAATTTTTTGGGGTATTTACTAATGATTTTTTAATTAATATTCATTTTCTAAAAGAATCCGTCGTCAGGTAGCGGCGCTAAAAACCGCCAAATCTGTAGCTGTGGTGGCGTTAATACGTAAGTATTAAAATATATAATAAATTATTATTATTATTATTATTTTGTTTATTAATTATTTTATGGATTTAAAAATACTAATAATAATTGGTTTTATATAATGATAAATTTTGATGTAGAAATTGGAGGAATTGGAAGTCATGATACATCAAAATTTATCATTTTATAAATAAAAAAGGGGGCACCAGCACTTTTTGAGTGAAATTTTAGGAACTATATTTCAAATGAATGTTTTATTAGTGTTGTGGATGTAAGAAGGTATTAACTTAAGGAAGTGCGAGGAGGATAAAAGGATGAGATCGTGGAATATTTAATGAGTGGAAAGGACAAGATGCTAATCAAGCACACAGAACTTAAAGAATTGAAGCTCTTAGAATCATCGAAAAATCAATGTGTGGAACGCTTACAGAAGAATAGCATGTAAGAATATACTCGTACATCTATTGCGAAATTAATAAATAATCAATGAGAAAGGAGTTGCTAATATCAAGGATTCGGTAGCCAGGTTTTTGGGAGCACCGAGCGATCCTCGGTAACTTTTTGCCTCTAAATAGCTTATGTTTCAAATTTCAAGGCTCTGCGACTTTCCGAAGACGAAATATGAACGATTAAAATATTTATTTTGCGACATGACTAATTTACACCCCTTCCTTTATTCCAATCGGATTAAATCTATACACGACTAATAACTCATGACACTTGATAAGTAGGTACACCAGTTTTAAAAAATAATTAGCGACGTTTTTGAGAAAAAAAAACGAAAAATCTTTCATGTAAATGTCAACTTCCGTTGTTTCTATTTCAACCAAAAACTTATTGAACCCCTTCTATTCTATATCGAGCTTAAGTTTCGAATTTCGTAGTTCTGAGATTTATAGTTGAGAAACGCAGGGGAATACATTCTTACGTGCGTAAACATCTAGTTCCGGAACTTTCTATTTTAGCCAAAATCGTGTGGTAATTGTAGCCTCTACATAGCTTAAGTTTCAAATTTCAAGACTCTGCGACTTTCCGAAGACGAAGATACGAACGATTAAAATATTTATTTTGCGTCATGACTAATTAACACCCCTTCCTTTATTTCAATCGGATTAAAAATTTGACACAACTAATAACTCATGCTACTTGATAAGTACACCAAATTTTAGCGAAATCGTTAGTGCCGTTTTCGAGAACACGATTGAATATTCATATATACAAGAATTGCTCATTAAATAAGATAAGATAAGATAAGATTTAGGCTGAACCACCCAGTTTTTTTACAACGTTTCGGTTTCTATTGAAGCCGTTTTCAAAAGGTTTGTTTCTACAGAAGTAACTGATTCATCGACCTGTTGAAAATTTTGATTATTTTATTATACTTAAATTTATTCCTAGAGCTGGCTCCCATAATCTCCAAAATCGCGTAGAGCGACCGAGAATTCATTTTCGTCTCCAATTTTAAAGTTTGGAAAGAAAAATGTTTTTAAATAAAAAATTCGAAAACGATACTTACATCTTGTGGAACCAAGTAGAAAAACCCAGGAACATCGGAAACATTTTGAAGTGTGATTACTCGATTGTAGGGGTAATTTAAAAAACAAAATCGAATGATAAGCTCCTCCGGTTGACACACAATTTTCGGGTATTCCGAATGATAGCGAATTTCGAGAGAAACAGATTCAGATTTCGAATCCCACATATCGACCATAAGCGATGTTTTCCAATTGCGTACAATATTTGGCGTTAATTTTAGCTGTGGATAAAATTTTAATATTATTTGTAATTTTCAAGAGTATGTGTACGTATTTTTAAAGATATGTCCATTTTCTAATGTCTTCTACCTAAAAGGTGAAAATGACATATCCCAGGGACTGGTAATTCCTAAGATTTAATATACTTAGTGAACTTCTGTGGGTCAGTGGTTAGAGTGTCGGGCCTCTGGCCTGAAGAACGCTGGTTCGAGACTGAGTCTCGTCAGATATTTTCAGTCACCTCCTCTTGGAAAGCAATGGCAACCTACCAAAAGTATAGTTGCCTAGTAACCTCTCCAAGCTAGCCGTTCGAAACCGGCGTTAAAAAATGGGCCCCGTATATCTCTCTAAAAACAGCTAAACACACTCAGCACAGGTATATGTGGAGAGGAGCCGAAACGTCAGGAGACCTGATATGGCGCTTAAAGAAGAAATGAACTTCTAAGAGTGCAAAAATCTTGTAAACGCTTCTAAGCCTGTTTCGTTAAACTGTTTCACTTATTTGCAGCATTATTTTTTAAATTTTTCAAATAAAAGCAAAATAGTTGTAATGGTATAAAAAATTTAATACCCTAGCTAGCCTGTAAAATTAATCCTCATTTGTAAAATTTCGCAGTCTAGTGAATATAAATTTGAGCACAAAGCCATCCGTCATACCATATAATTTAAATAAAGTTGGTTGAGTGTTTCTAATTTTGAATTTGAGATGTAATTAAAAATAATCTATTCCATCTCGGATCTAATAGATGACAGTTAGAGCCGTTTTCGATAAACCGATTCCATATACCGGGTGAGTTTTTATCTTGAGTCAGTCTTATAAATCAAAAACAGTACATTATATGAAAAAAAGTTTCAAATAAAAGTTTATTTATATCAGGATGGAAACAAAACAATGCTATTGTTTTGTTGATCTAGAACAAGCTTTCAAAGGGTATTTTGAGGACAAGCTATGTTTTTTAAATGGAAACCTATATGTTTCTGTACATATTCTGAATCTACAAAAAAAACTGAACAACTTTTATAAGAACTATTTTTTTATGGTATCAGACATCAAATAATAAAAAATATTAAATCAATTAGATCTCAAAAAAATTCTAGTAATTATTTAAAACAATCATTCAACTTAATTATCATATATAGATGATCAAATATTTAATTATTAAATAAATAATACTATATATATTTGTCTAGATTAATTTGCCGCAACGCTGACGTAATGCTGCCGAGAGAGAGCGCCATCGGTATATTTGCGGCAAATTTGAAATATAATCTTAATTTGGACTCAAATTTCGAAATGAAAGACTCCAATTGATTTTAAATTAAGAAACATTAAATATATTGATAATTATTATCCCCCCCCCTTCACCACTCAAAAATTAAATATTCAATTCGCTTTTCTTTGCGCACAGAAAAAGAAATCAATCACATCTTATTTGATTTATATATTATTTGTTTATTTTTTAATAATTTGCCACTTTTTTATAATTTATTAAAAATCTAAATTTTGTTATTCTTATTTTTTGATTTTTACAAAATTAAACGACTTAAGACACGCATGCCCATATGAGTTTCTCATGGCAATACTGGATGGCAGCCTGTCATACAAACAACACCTGATCTCTTTTAAATATTTGGAGCCTTATATCGATTATCGATCCCAAATTTTAAAAAAATGATATAATATAATTCTCCTCCTCACACGATACCACTTATTTAAATAAATCTATTTCCACACAAAAAATATCACAATGCTGTAGATTATAGAAAAATAAAATACTTCCAGATTCATATCTAGAGCCTCATTTCTGTAGCTGTGTCAGGACGAAAATGAGGCGAAACTTTTAAGAGACTATGTATTTTCGGGAGTTTACAGGTATACATTTCGAGTGTGGTTTTTTAAGAGGAATAAAATTTTTGGATCGAGACGCCGCCCGCCAGGGTACCAGCATGGAGGGCCGAGCTTCGAGGGCGTGCCGAAGGCACGCACGAAAAGCTCGTTTAATAATAATTAATAATTTAATAATTTTTCGACACTGTTCTGAGACATTCTAGAGTGTATCGCAAATCTTTTGGATGAATTCCAGTTCCAATTTCGTTATTTTGGCATGTTGTAGTTTCTTCGTAGCCTTTACATTCCTTGTTTTTTTTAACAAATTTAACAACACGATAAAATGAAGCTCGTGAGTGTGTATCCCTGACAGGAAAACCATCGGCATCCATTTCAATGGCAGTCCCATAACACTTCTTCCACATTCATCGCATAAATTAAGACCATTTCAATTCTGTCTTCAACAAAAAATCCTCCATTGTTATTATGGAAATACAATATAACTATCTACTGGATTGACACGAGAAATAAACTTTTTTAAACTCAAGAATTTTAACTAGTTCTAATAAGTAGAAAATAATCTCTTAAATCTGAGTATAACGAAGTTTTAATGTCATTATAAACACTTATTTTCATTGATGTGACTTTTCGATTTAATGATTATTTATTTAATAATTAATTATTTAATCATTATTATTTGATAATTAAGTTAAATAATTGTTAAAAATAATTATTAAGATTTCTTTTTGAGATCTAATTTATTCATGTATTTTGTTTATTTGATGTCGTATAAAAAATAGTTCTTATGAAAGTTGTTCAGTTTTTTTTGTAGATTAAGTAGAAGAAGAAAAATATAGGGTTCTATTTAAAAAACAAAACTTGACATTGAAATACCCTTGAAAGCTTGTTCTAGGTCGACAAACAATAGCGTAATTTAGTTTCCCTCTCGATATAAACAAACTTTTATTTGATACTTTTTTTCCATACAATGCACTGTTTTTGAATTATAAGACTGTCTCAAGATATAAAACTCACCTGGTATAAATTAGTATATTCCAGTGAAACCTTTGGATTTGTGGGACTCGAAGGGACCAAGATTGTTTTCCCACATAAAGGTTACTCACTAACCCAGGTCTCTCATTTAGATAGGGATAGTTATTGACAGTGTCAAAATACTACAATATACATATAAGATCAATTATTGCTTTATTTAATCACATAAGAATTAAGATTGAAAAAACTCTGTTACTTTGGTTTGTCTTAAATTATTTTCCGTCAATGATTTTTTATAAACTACCTATAACTTGTCAAATATTGCTTTTATGTATAACGAATAGTTAAATAATTCCAGTATTTTGTTCAAGGAAATTTACCTTAACTTCTAGCTTTGAATGAGCTTCGACAATCCCCTCTCTTGGCTTAATGCGGAATTCTCTAGGATTAAGTGGCAGATCTGGTTTTATAATTTCCTTTTTAAAACTAGAATAAGTAATTGCATTTTCGTCTCCATCGTATAAAACACGTAAAGCGAATGCCACAGGAACTAGAGAGAGGTTTTCAAGTTCAAACTTTTTCTTGACATGAAAACCTGCAAACCACAAATATATTTTAGAAAACTTAATTATAATTCAATTTATTTATTTTATTTCAAAAAAATATTAATTCTTCTTACCAATGGGAACTTTTCCAAAGTCTACATGTTTTACACTGAAATGAAGTGTTGGACTCACAATTTTCCCTCTAAATAGAAAAACATATAGAGTATTATAAAAAAATCTTTACACTAGGGGAAAATGTGTGTACATAAAATTATCTATTTAAATATGGTGAAAGGGTTAATTTGATTTGTTCAATTCCTCACCTACAGTTAGGTAAAGGTCAGAATTGGAAAGACAATAGTTTCGAAAGTTTGACCTACATCATCAGTCTTTACCTAGTGGGTATGAAGTATGATTCTGTTATCATGGGTTAGTAATGTTAGTGAGTGAGAGAGGTTTTTGCCGGTCAAATTTTTTTTACTCTTATGCGATATCTCGATATATAGAGTGAATAATGGCTACAACACACTGATAATTAATATAATTTACAACAAAATTAATCGAAAAATAAGTATCTCTCACATACACTCACTAAATTCCGGAACTGATAAAACATTTAAAAGACTCCTCTTCATTTCGAACCACGTAACAAACCCTATAGCTTCAACTCTTAGAATATCTGGTATAACTCCTACTTTATATAATAAAAACACTTTAGGTTCACAACTAATTAATAATAAATTAGACAAAATTGACAAATTAGACAAATCAGGGGTATATAAATTGACTTGTGATAATTGCGACGCAATCTACATAGGACAAACTGGACGCTCTTTTAGAACTCGCTACTCGGAACATGAAAGAGCCTTTAATAGTCTTAGCAGATCAGATGATATTAATATGGAATCTACTTCTACCTTCGCCAATCATCTACATTTGGATAAACACACCTCTTCTATTAGCCACCTAGTTCCGTTACATTTCGAAAGAAAGAGCTTACGTTTAGATTTTTTAGAGTCAAAGGAAATAAAATTAGCTCTCTCAAATAAAACGAATATACTAAATAATCAATTAGAAGTTAAGAAAAGTACAATCATTGATTACATTCTTTAAATATTTGCAAATTTGTTTTGTGTGTAAATTCTCATTTCTCAGAAGACCATTCAAAATTAAACAAAATAGACTTCCAACCTTTCTCCCTCCCATGATTTTAAATATTTACCCTTTTGTTATTTAAAAATAAATTTTAACATTGACTTGCATTCAAATTCGACTTATCCAGGTCAGTTACTTTCTGTTGCTCCTGAAGATGGGTTAGCCACCCGAAATAATATATATCGAGATTAAAGCCTCTCCAAAAATAAATTCGTTTTATTTTTATATCTTAATGTGAAACCTACCAAGTATTTTTTTGTCCAATAATTTAAAAAATGTTTCACCATGTATCAACACCAAATTCCTTAAAAACTACGGTAGAATTTTAGCTTAGAGGAGCTCAATCAAAGGCAGCCGCAACTTACTTTAACATGAGAATAACTTTTTCTTTGGATCCTGTAATAATGAAACAAATTTCTTCGATAAATGATCCTTGTTGGTTGCTGGAAAAACTAATCGTGAAAGTTTTATAATGACCAGGGTCCAAGACCTGCGAGAGTGGGTGACAACTAACCCGACCGCCGAATTTTAGCTGCGTCTGGACGAAACTTATCCTACCAGGAATATCGCCCTCATTTGTCGCAATAATCTAAAATTGAGATATGTTGATGAAATTGAGACTGTTTTCCTCTTCTAAGCTAAGTGGATAAACAGGCCAAAATTAAAAACTAGTGAGTTTTCACTGGAAGAAGGTTTTAGGAATTTATGTTATTTGTTCATACCTTATTCTTTGGTTCTGACAAACCTTCAACATCGGTTATTTTGAAAAGATTAAGATGTTATGTACATTATACTGAAATACCAGTTAAACTATAAGACGGTTTTCCTAATTTTATTCACTAGCAAAACTTAATATGTTAATCCACTTAGCTATCGATTATACTTTTGACAATTTTCTAATTGTATTTCTTTAGAAATCATCGTATATATAAATAAAATATGATGGAGAATTTATTGATGGAAGGCAGCCCAAGGATAATGAAAAATAAAGTTTCGAATAAATGATAATAAATTTATGGAATCGTCACTTTTATCCTGTTAAAAACCGACGTTTGGTAGATTCATCTCTCCGTCTTCAGGATTTAAAAGAATCAAAGAGGAGGAAAACATAAGGAAACTTCTTTCTTCTCTCCTCCAACATCATCATCATCATCGAGTATACAGTCCTAAGACTGGTTTGATGCAACAATCCGTCTCCACTCGACTCTGTCCCCCGCCAGCTGTTTGACCTCTCTAAATGTCTGGCATCCCATATCCCCAATTATTTGGTTGAAATATTCTAATCTGGGTCTTCCCCTTCCCCTTTTCTTTCCCACCTCCCCTCCAAGATATCCCTAAGCAGTCCCCCATGTCTCAGTGTGTGCCCCATCATCTGACCTCTTCTCTTCCTCAGACTCCTCCACAAGGTTCTTTTTTCTCCGATTCTTCTAAGAACTTCTTCATTTGTAATTTTATCCATCCAATTGATATTCATCATTCTTCTGTAGCACCACATTTCGAAAGCCTCCAATCTCTTTCTCTCCGCTTTTCCAATTGTCCAGGTTTCCACACCCGTACATGGCTATGCTCCATACATATGTCTTCAATAGCAACTTCCTGTTTGCTAAGCTGATTGAGGAGGAGCATAGTAGTTTTTGTTTTGAATTAAACCCCATTTTTGCTTGGGCAATTCTTGATTTAATTTCGTTTTCACTCCTCCCATCCCATGTTATTTTACTTCCTAGGTAGCGAAATTCCTTAACTCCTTCTAGGTTTTCTTGGTTAATTTTGATGCATTCCTGTCTCGTTTGTTCTTTTTTTGTACATACTAGGACCTTGGTTTTATTCTTGTTTATTTTCGTTTATTTTCATTTTGATTTCTCCTCCAACAGTGGTCGAATAATGTAGTTTCTTATCTGAATCATCAATAGAATATTTAGTTTTTAAGGAATTTGGTGTTGGTACTTGGTGAAACATTTTTAAAATTATTGGATAAAAATACTTGGTAGGTTTCACATTAAGATATAGACTTGTATTCAATTTCGACTTATTCAGATCAGTTACTTCCTGTATCTCCTGAAGATGGGTTAGTCACCCGAAATATATATATCGAGATTAAAGATTCTCTAAAAAATAAATTCGTTTTATTTTTTTATATCTTAATGTGAAACCTACCAAGTATTTTTATCCAATAATAATAGAATATTTTTTATTTTTTTTTTTATGATTCTGGAAAGAACCGGTAATATTCTAGCACTGTTGAAGAAGAGAGGAAGTTCCTGTATGTTTCCTTCGATGGCCCTTTTAAACCCCGAAGAGGGAGGGAAGATCCTCCGAAACGTCGGTTTTTAAGAGGATGAAACTGACATTCCAATAAATTTCATTTATTCGGAATTTTATTTTTCATTAACTTTGCGCTCCCTATACCTAATCAATTACACAGGTCGACAAATCTTTGTACCCGTAAACCTAACAATGGATTCCAGTAGATTTTTTATAAGCTGATTTTCATGCAATTTCTCGATTTTTTACAACAGGTCAGAGTTTCGAAATATTATCGGTCAAAACGACGAAAAAGGACATTTTGACTTATTTTCGAGTCCCATTAGATATTAAATAGCAATTGAAATCAAAATATATTGTTGACGTAATAGAAAGCAGCTTTCTCTTTGATTTTCAAATGACCCCTTGTTTGTAGCTCAATTAGAACCCGAATAATCAGTAAAAAACTAAGACCACATCAATTAGAACTCGAGTTATATATTGAAGGAGATAATAAAAGAGTGTGTCTTCTGCTGGAATTATAAATTTTATTTATTTATAACGAGACTATAGTTTCGAGGGCTTTGCTTAATTCTTGTGAATCAATTGTAATAGACTGATGAAGAGGGCAAAGCCCTCGAAACTATAGTCTCGTTATAAATAAATAAAATTTATAATTCCAGCAGAAGACACACTCTTTTATTGTCTCCAACAATATATAAAAATTCTGCTACTCTCGGCAAAAAACCTTTCAATTTAACTCGAGTTTTAACTAAAAAACTAAAACAACTTGAGTATAAAGGATAATAAACATAGATAAAAACATATGGTCTTAGTTTTTTAGTTATAACGTGAGTTCTAATTGAGTTACAAACAAGTTGTAATTTGAAAACCAAAAAGGAAACTGTTTTTTATTACGTCAACGAAATCTTGTGATTTCAAATTTTGCTGTCTAATATCTAATGGGACTCGAAAATAGGTCAATAGACCTTTTTCTCATTTATTATTATTATAACCTCTACAAAAGCAAACTTTATATGGAATATAGGTGTTTTTCCTTTATTGTGATGCACAATGAATAGAAAAATCATGAAATAATTTTTTTTTTTTTTTAATTTAATGTCACTTGGAACAAAGCCCATTTAGACAGCCCATAAGTAGAGTGTTAGTAGGGTTAGTGAGGGAGCCGAGTTTTCAGCCGGTAGAAATTTTTATTTGCCAGCCAGGATCGAACCCGGGACCTCCAGCCCAACATCGTCATAATCGATGGATGCCGAAGCGAGGCCAGTGCCTTAGCTGACTGAGCTACCCGACTCCCCTAGTAAATTTTAGGACAAGGAAAATAAATTTTTTTTGTCGGCTTGTGTTATTCATTGAAATTCTACCAGTCCTTCTCTCCAAAATAAAATACATATTTTTAATATATATGTTGAGATATGAAGCTATACTTAAACCTGCTTCGTGATATGCTCTATAAATTAAAAAAAGACATGACAATTGAATAAGTTGGTTCTAGAGCCAACCCGTTACAAACATACCTTTTTCATGTTTATATTTATTTTGCAATTATCTCTATGGAACAAAATGAAAAGTCAACCTCATAGTAATGGATGGAGCAGAGAAAGATATAATCAATATCTAGAGTTTCTACATTCAACTTGATCTTGGGTCCAATGCCTTTCGCTTTGATTTCGAGAGGAAGTCGATTCTGGAGACCCGTCACTTCCAAATACGCCGCCGTAGTGAATACTTTCGAGGAATCCGGTGTAAACACTAAATGGAATTCAATTTTGCTATGGGGCCAAGCTTCTCCAAACTAGAATCAAACATTCTGCTAAATTTTAATCTATTTATAACAATAATTTGAAAGTTTATAATAGGAAAATAAGGACAAATTTTTTTTATTTAAATTTGAAATGTAAAGCTGATGATTATGTGTATATATTTATAGGTATATAAATAAATACCGTATAAATTTTTTATAATTAAATAACAATTTTTGAGTTAATCAATTAAATTGCCAAATTCTAATATAGAAAAAATACGTTTGTGGGATTTAAAACTCGATTTTTAATCATTATTTTTTTTTATAAATTTTATTAAACCAATTATTTTACATTAATTAATGTATACATTGTATTTTAGCTTCGATTCCGGAGATTACTTCTCCACCATCGAGTGTCCTTATTCATTTTTAGTCCTTGTTTTTAATAAGAGGAAAATCTAATTAGATAAAAAAACCTCTTTTCCGATAATTATTTCAATTCCATTATTCCCCAATCAAGTCGATTGGTTTCACCCACCATCCTTTCCGCCACCCCGATTTTTAATCAATTGCCTAACTTTTAATATATATAATAATATTTGTAATGATCTATTAGTGGAATTTAAAATTAAAAAAACCAATTAATAATTAAAAGAAATTGAATAAAAATGTAAATATACATTTTTATCGAGACAACCACCTGTGAATAAATAATTAAACTATCAAAAAACCCATCAAAAACAGCTTAACCAAAAATAAAACCGTGACAGATTGAATCGTCAACACAAAACCTCCTAACCTGTGAATTTCATCAAAATCGTTAGAGCTCTTTTTCGACAACCCGATTGGATATATATATATATATATATATATTGTACATGAATTGCTCGTTTAATATAATAAGAAGGATAGCCTTCTTGGTCTTCTGAGATTTTGGATTAATATTTATTATAATTTATTTTTAATGTTTGAGCAAAGTTAATTTCAAAAAGTGTGAATATTTAGCGCCTGAAAATGCAGCCCGCAGCTCAGAGGGTTCTATTCGAATGCAGAACCTCGCCTGTTCAAGAAAGTAAAGTGGGAAAATATTTCGCTCATCCTTTCAACAACGTTATCTTTCAAAAACGTAATTTTTCAGGAAAGTGATTTTAAAGTTTAAAAGTAGAATAAAATGTATAAAAATAAATATTAAACCTCTGATTGAACTTTTACTATGCATCAGATCTTTTTAGATAAGTCGTGAAGTGTTCTCTCTGTTTAAAGAAGTATAAAAAATTTAAATTTTAAACAGTTCCTTTTGATTTATGACGTTTTGTTTAATTTTTTTTATTGACAATAAGTGAAATAGTACAATCGATATCTTTCGCTTACTGTGCAGGAAGGTCATAAATCAAAATAAATCATAACAGGACGCCTTCGTTTTTCTTTTTATACTGACATAAAATCAAATAGTACGTTCTTGAAACAAAAATAAGCTGACGTGTTCTGATGTAGCCATCCACTTGACTTATCAAACAACCTGGCCACTAAAGTTATTTACAATCGTGTAGGGGGGGTTAGTTTTTTATTTTTATACTTCTGGGGTCCCACTAATTATGTATACAACATTTGGTTGAGTTTGGTAAATGGCCAAGATTTTCATTTTTTAACCCCGCCCCTCCATTTTGGGCGGTTAGTTTTTGCATTTTTAACTTCTGGGGTCCCACTGATTATGTATACAAAATTTAGTTGACTTTGCTCAAATGGCCTAGATTTTTATTATTTAACTCTCCCCATCCCCTTTAATTTTGGGTCGATATGAACCAAAATCTAATCAGCTTCTTAATCTCAATGGACCAAAATTACGTGTGAAATTTGGTTTCGATATTCACACTAGTTTTCGAGCGCTAGCTCGTCCACAAATTTGGTAACGCACAGACTAACTAACTAACAGACATTTTGACAAAACAATTATTATCTCAAAAAATATAATTTTTCGATGTTTATTTATTAAGACTTTTTTGTAGAGCGAAATGCCATGGTTTTGCTCAATTTTTTTAATCGAAATAGTTTAAGCCCTTTTTGAGATATTTTGGAAAAAAGAAGGAAAAAAAAACACTATTTTCATGCACGATTACACCATACTCTGTATGGTAAAGTAAAAAAGTCAACTAATAAATACGAATCCAAAAAGGTAAGTCTGGTCAGAGAATTAATTTGGAATTACGAAGTAAATAAGATTAAGAAGATACTTCATAAATATTCTTTCTTGAAAATAATATTATTTCTCTAAAAATGGCATGATATTTTTTTTACTTTATCCAATGCGAGGATCGTTCTACATTGGATTTTTAAATAACAATTATATATTGGATTTTTGACCTTTCGGTTTTTATTGGTAACCATTTCTGAAGACATAGAGGAATCGACTTAAAATCAAAAATAGCAATCGATTCTCATCTAATACTCGAGGAATAACGATTCTACGTTAGGTTTTTGACTTTTCGATTATTATTGGTAAACCATCGCTGAAGACATGAAGGAATCGACTTTAAAAATCAAAAATAACGATCGTTTCCTATCTATTACTAGATGAATAACCTTATTGCATTCCATTTTTTATGCTTAGACTATTAAGCTTGAGTTGTTCATAAAGGAGTTTAATTTTTTTGATTTTAAGTCGATTCTTCTACGTTTTCAGAAGAGGTTGCCATTAATAGTCAAAACATCAAAAATGGAATGGAATAAGATTATATCTCTAGTATTAGATAAGACTCGATCGTTATTTTTGATTTTAAGCCGATTCCTCCATGTCTTCATCAATGGTTACCAATAATAACCGAAACGTCAAAAATCCAATCTAGATTGGTTATTCCTCGAGTATTAAATGAGTATCAATCGCTATTTTTGAATTAAAGTCAACATGAACTGCAAATTTCAAGTGATATCTGTTTAATAATACAGGAATAAACATATTAATATTTCAATTGAATTTCGATAAAGTTTAGCAACGATCCGTTCTAGTTTATTTTAATTTCTGATTGCCGATAATAAATTTAAAAAAAATGATGCCACTTTTAAAGAAATAATATTATTTTCAACAAAGAATATTTATGAAGCACTTCTTAATCTTATTTACTTCGCATCATAATATTTAAATTGATTTTAGTTAAAGTTCATTTGAAATTTATTTGCTTTAATAAATTTGTATTTATTATTACATAATATTTCGTTAAATTGTAACTATATTCTGTTAGTATTGTTATTATTATCTTTTCAGTATTGATATCTTAAATTTTATAATTATATAATACCGTTATTTCAATATGTATATTTTTCTCTAGATCATTCTAATTATGAATCTAACACACAACTTTGAAATACTAATTTTGTTTATGAATTTTGGTGTTATGTGCTGTTCAAATCCAACAAACCTCAAAACCGGAATACATCGTGAATCCAAAGAAGAATTCTTACAATGTGAGTGCAGAAGTTACGTTTGATGTGACGTAAGCTATATCTGATTGGTCAAGAACTTATCATTTTACTTTATCATACAGGGTATGGTCAAGTATTGTAATCGTGCATGAAAAAGTAGTTTTTTCCTTCTTTTTTTCGAAATACCTCAAAAACGGCTGAAACTATTTTGAATAAAAAAATTGAGCAAAACCATGGCATTTGGCTCTACAAAAAATCCCTAATAAGTGAACATCGAAAAACTTATATTTTTTGAGATAATAATTGTTTTGTCAAAATGTCTGTTAGTCTGTGCGTTACCAAATTTGTGTGGACGAGCTAGCTCAAAAACTAGTGTGAATATCAAAAATCAAATTTCACAGGTAGTTTTGGTCCATTGAAATTAAGAGCTGATTAGATTTTAGTGCATATCGACTCAAAATTAAGGGGGGGGGGGTTAAAAATTAAAAATCTAGGCCATTTGAGTAAACTCAACCAAATTTTGTATACATAATCAGTGGGACCCCAGAAGTCTTAAAATGCAAAAACTAACCGCCCAAAATGGTGGGGGGCGGAGGGTCAAAAAATGAAAATCTTGGCCATTTACCAAACTCAACCAAATTTTGTATACATAATCAGTGGGACCCCAGAAGTCTAAAAATGCAAAAACTAACCACCCGAAATGGGGGGTGGGGGGCGGAGGGTCAAAAAATGAAAATATTGGCCCTTGTACCAATCTCAACCAAATTTTGTATACATAATCACTGGGCCCCCAGGAGTCTAAAAATCCAAAAACTAACCCCCCTCCCCTACATGATTATAAATAATTTTATTAAATATTAAATATAAGTGATGGGACAGGTTGTATGGTAAAGTCAAGTGGATGGCCACATCAGAACACGTCGGTTTATTTTTCTTAAAAACATATGGCATATTACTTATAGTGTTAATAAATATAATAACCTGAGGGGTAATCGAAAAATGTTTATCTTGGAAAAAAATTCTCTTTGTATAGTTGACCGACTTCATCGTCGTAAATTCGATTGTAGATTTTTTTGTGAACTTCTTGATTAGAAACTAAATTGACGTATTCATGTAGCGTCGACCTGCAAGACTCAATATCGCGCACTTCTTTATAAGCTTCTTCCAAACTGAATAAAGAAAGCCACAATGTTAAAAAATTCCTTTTTTGCATGCAGTAAGTAAAGACCGGATATTTATGCAGTATAATTAGCCCAAATATGCGGTATAATATACAATGCTTAATAGTAAAAAAGACCCTTTATGTCCAGCAATGATTCAGTGCAAATTTAACTTCTTAAAATATTACAAGATCATTGATTTCCCTAAGTTAAGTTACTGTTTCCTCTCTCAAAATTTTATTTAATTTTTCTAGAATATCAAGGACTGATTTCTTTTAATGTCCTGTAATTGAAACTGGAAAGAACGGAGAGAGAATAACTTTGGTTCTAGAAATCGCTTATCTCCCTTGATAAGAGCTTTATTACTTCCCCTAGTTTAACAGAAATTTTTTTCTGAGTTTTGAAATTAGTTTTACAGACACAAATTATGAAATTTAAAAATAAAAAAAATCTCCACATTTTAATTTTTTTAAAAAGGTAATATTTGAGAAAATATTTTTCTAATCAATATATTAAATAATAATTAATAAATCAAAATAATATAAAAATGAAAAAATTCTTAACTAGAAAAACTAAATATATTTTTAAAAATAAAATAAATGAAATTTTTTTAATGTATTTTAAATATTATCAGAAAAAAAAGGGAAGTCAAAAAATTCTAGCCCTTTTGACCAAACTCAACTAAATTTTATCATAGCTAGATCCCCAGAAGGCTAGAAATGCAAATACTAACCAAATTTTGTATACATAGTTTGTTCGAAAGAGCTAGAATTTTTCTTTTGGTGGTTAATTTTTGAATTTCTAGCCTTCTAAATCACAGAATATGTATACGAAATTTGTTTGATAATTTTTATTTTTGACTCCTCCCCCATTTTGGGTGGTTATTTTTGCATTTCTAGTCTTTTTTGGAGCCCACAGAATATGTATACAAAATTTGGTTGAGTTTGGTCGAAAGGGCTAGAATTTTCATTTTTGACCCCCCCCCCCCCCCCTTGTTTTTGTCTGACAATGCTTGTATTAAAAATATATATATTTTGTGTTCTTTCAAAAAATATATTCAGTTTCTTCTAGTTAAATTTTTTCATTTTTTTATACCTCTTCAAAATGTGGTAGATCTTTATGCCCCACCTTGTACTTTTTGAAATCAGTATTATTCAAGAGGGTTCAAGAGCCGCAAGAGATTGACTGAAGAGCCGCATGCGGCTCGCGAGCCATGTTAGGCACTTCTGGTCTAGACCAAGAGAGAATGAAAAAGATGTGATTATTGTATGATCCAGCATCATTTCGCGATTAGCCCGCATTACGCATTTTACCAAACACTGATATGGATCACCTAGTGGATGTGTAATCTGAGATGTTATATATTCAATCCCCCCAGTCCAGCGCGCTCGATCTGTTTAACACGTGTGTGTAAAAATAACTCCAGATCTGATTCGTGATTGAAAATGATATGAACTCATGATTTTGAGAAAATGGCTAAATATGCAAAAATATGCAATAACGTTCAAATATGCAAAAATATGCAATATAAAATTTAAATCAGAAAATCTACAACTGGCCCTTAAGGTTCCAAAAGCAACCTGGGCCGCAATGACGATTTAAAAATTTCCGTACGCTTTCGCGAATAAGAATAATTACAAATTTTTCAATATTTTATTTTTCGAAATCTGACTTTACAATAAATTTCGTGCTTATTGATTTTTATGGTAAGGGATTAATTTGAATGCAACGGTACACTGAAAGTGTTCAATCAGTGTAAATGTGGAAAAAAAACAATACTACAACCAGATATTATTATAGGAAACCTTATTTCTTTTAATTACTTTAATGCGATTTAAAATATATTTTGAAATACACGATACTAAACATAATTCGTCATATACGAGGATAAGTCAAATTACTTTTACACTTTTCTTTCTACAACTTTATTAAACAAAGATAGGATGCGCATGCGTTGAGTTGGTGCGTCTGTGGTCATGTGTGCGGAATTTAATCACGATCGCGTCAGTTGTCGTCTAGCTACAACAGCATAAACATGTCAGCTCCGCTATCAGATTGTACCAAAAGAGAGCAACAGCAGCTAAGTCGAGGGTGTGAGCAATGAAATTCACCAGAGACTTTTGTCACAATACGGGGAAAAGTGCTTTATCTCGTAAAAGCGTTTATTTATGGATCGAAATGTTTAAAAGTGGCCGAACGAGCGTAACACAAAATAGGAGCTTGGGCGACCGTCAACTTTGAGACGCTTTGAGAACCTGGAACACACTCCTACAGCCCAGATCTCGCCCTCAGACTTTCATCTCTTTGGGCCGCTCAAGGAAGCTTTGAGAGGTCGTCGATTTGCCTCAGATATGGACGTTCGGATGGCAAAAATGGCTTCATGACCAACCGAAAAACCTCTACCAGGAAGGCATCCGGGAGCTTGTGGCTTGCTGGACCAAGTGCATTGCTAAAAGTGGAGACTATATCGAAAAATAATGTATCTGTTGTAGCACTCATATCTTAGTTTAATGTGTTGTAGAACGAAAAGTGTAAGTAATTTTTTACTTATCCTCGTATGTCCGCGGGCAGGCAGCAATGCCTATAGATTCTACATGTTATGAATAGTAAAGTTATTTGATATAAACTTTAATAGGAGTTAGCAAGAAAAATATGAAAGAATGCATAGAAATCCGGTCTTTACATATATAAAATAAAATTTCTCGTAAAAATCTAACTTTTTTCAAAATTTCATTATCTCTCGCTAATGTTGGATATTTTCTCCATGAAAACGAAATTATATGATTGGAATTGTTTATTAGTTCAAAAGTCTTGAATCTGTTCAAAGAGAAGTAAGTATCCTCAATAAAGATATATTCTTTTTTGTTAAATGTACAGGAGCTTCGAAAGTAGAGCCAAAACACTTTATTATTAAAATTTCACCTGAAAAATAAATTTAATTATCTGATACACCTACTATTAAATAAGCAATTATTGTATGCATATTTATATAGAATTGGTTTTGATGAAAATCACAGATTAAGGTTTTTTTCGGGTCGACAAAGATATTATGGCAGGGTCTCAATTTCGGCTAGATTAAATTTGCTAGGATTTTTCTAATTAAACTAATTATTAACAGGTGAGTGTTCATTTCTTTTTAAAATTTTCTCTAAATTATATCCTTCGATTTTACTTAAATTTAAAGTTTTTCGCTGTCGAATGTATATAGGGTGGGTTATCTAACTTTGGAATTTGAATCGGCTATAAAAAAAACTAATGAATATTTTTTCAAAATTATGAGTTTGGACATTTTCATTTACGAATCCAAAGCGAGCAAAGACGCAACAGTCGGCCGGTAAGGTGATGGCGTCTGTATTTTGGGGATGCGAATGGAATAATATTCATTGACTATCTCAAAAAAGGAACCACCATCAACAGCGACTATTACTGTGCACTTTCGATCGATTAAAGCGCCGAAATCGCAAAGAAACGGCCACATTTGAAAAAAGTGTTGTTTCACCAAGACAATGCACCGTGTCACAGATTGATGAAAACGATGGCAAAAATTGAATGAATTGGGCTTCAAATTGCTTACCCACCCACCATATTCTCCAGATTTAGCCCCCAGCGACTTTTTCCTGTTTCCAGATCTCAAGAGAATTCTTGCTGGAAAGAAATTTAAGTCCAATGATGAAGTAATCGCTGAAACAGGCTTATTTTGACGGGAAAGAGAAATCGTACTATAAAAGTGGTATCGAAAAGTTGGAAAATCGCTATACCTGTTGTATCGCCCTCAAAAGAACTATGTTGAATAATAAAATCGAGTTTTGTCAAAATTTTATTTTTTCTTACTTATCCTAAAGACTTATTGAATGACCTGTTATACCTAAGTTATTATAAGAAGGAATGGGAAAGTACCTGAAAGGGTACAATTATCCTTATATCAATATTCATCAGCGAACAATAGAAGGAATATTTATTTGATTTATTATAATATAATCAATAATTGTATTTTTATACACTTCTAATCGATTATTTAAAATATTTGAATTTTTTGAGAGTATTATTTTAATTTCGGTGGATTCTAGGAGATCCAAATTTAAAGTTTTTCTTCGAAATGAATGATAGGGTTATTATTAGATTTTGAATGATTGGATTCATGTAAGTGAATTGCGAAGGAGGTCAAATCTAAATTAATGTTATCGGATCTATTGAGACGATTAAGAGCTCTTACATGCTCAAAGTAACGTGTTTTGATGAGCGGCCTGTCTATTTTATATAAAAAGTATCACAATCGTGACAAGTCAATTTATACACTACTGATTGTTTAATTCCATCAATTTTGTCTATTTTATTGTTAATTAATTGGGAGCCTATATTGTTGTTGTCATATGATGATGGGCTCACCCCCGAAATATATCGAATTCAAAACTAAATTTTATTTTATTTCTTTTTTTGTAGTAAAACCTACCTCGCATCTTTCTCAAGTTTTATTATATTTATTATTGGTTTTTCATTTAAGGGTGAATTTTATCTTTAATCATCTGTTAAGAATAAGATTGACTCAAATAGTCCTTGCTATTTTTCTTGCTCTAACTGAAATAATATCTTTTACAACTTATAAGAAATTTCAGCTTTTTGCTCTTTGAGTAAGCATCGTTTTAGAGATTATAATACATCTTTTTTAATAAAGTAATTCAATGGAACCATTAATAAAATGTATGATTGTAAATCTTATTTTTTTTGTGAATCGGATTTGAACCCGGTGAAAAATTTTACCGAATTTTTTAAAAAACCTACTTTACTTGTTTACTTGACTCTAAATTCACACAAATAAATAAAGTTAATTTAATTATATTAAAGTTAAATGAAAGATTTACTGAAAGTGAACGATCTCGGATGATTGGAGGGAAATATACCAATCGACTTGATTGGGGAATAATGGAATTGAAATAATTATCGGAAAAGAGGTTTTTTATCTAATTAGATTTTTTCTCTTATTAAAAACAAGGACTAAAGATGAATAAGGACACTCGGATGTTGGAGATGCAATCTCCGGAATCGAAGCAAAAATACAATGTATACATTAATTAATGTAAAATAATTGGTTTAATAATAATAATTTACTGAAAGTGAACGATCTCGATAAGATTGATGGAAATATACCAATCAATCGATTGGGGAATAATGAATTGAAATAATTATCGGAAAAGAGGTTTTTTATCTAATTAGATTTTTCCTCTTATTAAAAACAAGGACTAAATATGAATAAGGACACTCGATGGTGGAGAAGCAACTTCCAAATCGAAGCTAAAAATACAATGTATACATTAATTAATGTAAATAATTGGTTTAATAAAATTAAAAAAAAAAGTCACTGAAATTAACCTTGAAGCATAGTTAATCGTTAGCTCCCTCTCAAAGTTTCCAATTGATGCTGATCGAAAATATATATTTAATTTGATTATTTCTTTCCCATTTATTATGCCATCTTCGTCCTTAATCTGAAAGGTCTAGAATAAATAGATAAATAACGTTAATAAATTTATTTAATTAATTAAAAGTAAAATAGAAAACCGTCAAAAGATCAAATTAAATAATAACAGCCGACAACTCAAACTTATTCATTCAACACTTTTAATCGCACTTGTGTTGTTATACGGAGTAGAATTGATAAATGGTTGGAGGAAACAACAAAAAATCGAAATGATACAATGCGAATATGTCAAGATGATCCTAGATCTAGAGCAAAATACTCCAGCCTACATATTGAGAAGGGAGATAGCAGAGAGCTGGCCAATTTAGCAATGAAGAGGCCGGAAGTTCATTCTGAAATGATGGAAGGAAATGAAGATCGTTTAACCATGATCTGCGGGAGAGAGCTGAGAGAAATATGTCCAATCAATAATCAATAAGAAAACTTTCTTTGGGTTCAAAATATGAAAAAAGAATGAATGACCTGAGACAGAATGTGGAATCACTTCTGGTGGATGAAAACGGACCCAACAAGACTGGAATCAATAATGACAAGACTTCTAATAACAGACCAGGAACAGACAATACAAGCGGACTGGAACGGTGTAGACACATCCTCATACTGTCCATATTACAAGAATATTAAGAGACCTGACCATGGAAGACTATCTTAATGACGACAGGACCGAGGAAAGAGACAAGAAGAAATGGAAAAGAATAATATGTAACAAAGTGTGTGGAGAGGGACGAAAAACACATTGTGTAGATGGTGAGGAGAGGACAAAGACGTTTGACCACGCTAAAATATGTACAGAAATGAGAAGAAACACTGAATTTGACTTAGAAGATTGGGAGAAGAATGACAGGACCAGTGAGTGGATAGAGACACTCTGGAGACGATGGACAAGATAGACAAGGGACCGAGAAATAAAAGTGACTACGTATAGAAGAAGGCTTAGAAGAGAAAAGAGCCCAAAAAATAGAAAAAAAGAAGAAGGAGGAAGGAGAGAGCAAGAAAAAAGAAATATTTTGTGTATTTTGCATATTAACTATTTAAATTAATTTAAAAAAAATTGTATGAATCCAAAACCCAAATAAGGGAGGATTAAATAAAAAATAAATAATAATAAAATCACCAAAAAATAAATTTAATATATTATCCAGGTTTTCAAGGCACTTTTATAAAGTCGTAAAGTTCTATGGAAAAATGCGCGCAAAACTTTGGTTTCGAACACATCGTCTATTTTTTACTTTACCAGGCTATGGGTATGGTCAAGTATTTTATTCGTGCATGAAAAAGTTTTTTTTCCTTCTTTTTTTTCAAAATATCTCAAAAACGGCTGAAATTGTTTTGATTAAAAAAAATTGAGAGAAACCATGGCATTTGCTCTACAAAAAAGTTTGACACTGAACATCGAAAAAATTATATTTTTCGAGATAATAATTGTTTTGTCAAAATGTATGTTAGTCTGTTAGTTAGTTAGCTGTGCGTTACCAAATTTTTGTGGACGAGCTAGCTCAAAACCTAGTAGAATTTCGAAACTAAATTTCACAAGTAGCTTTAGACCATTGAGATTAAAAGCTGATTAGATTTTGGTGAATATCGACCTAAAATTAAGGGGAGTGGAGGGGGTTAAAAAATTAAAAATCTAGGTTATTTGAGCAAACTCAACCAAACTTTGTATACATATTCAGCGGACCCCCAGAAGTTCAAAATGTAAAACTAACTCGCCCAAAAATGGGGGGGGGGTGTAGGGTCGAAAAATGAAAAATCTTATCTATTTAGCAAACTCAACCAAATTTTGTATACATAATCAGTCCATTAATTGAAAATATAATATCGGCTTGTGAGCCGTAAAGGCTGAGACGTGATAAGCACAATAAACTCCATATTCTACATAGCAATCGTCTTCGTATTATTCTGCGATCACATCTGCTACGAAATGGAAAGTTTCGAAAACCCAATAAAAGATTATTTAGTTCAATAGTAGAGTGTAGGGAATATTTATTTGAGTAAATAATCTAGAGAAGTGGTATTCAACCAGAAACCCGCATACCCTTGGGGGTACATCAAGAGACTTTTGTAAATTTTTTATATATTGAAATTTTGTTTTGCAGTATATTTTTCTGCTTCCTCACTGTATACTAATGTAGATTGCTTAAGGAAGCAGAAATATATACTGCAAATGTAGCAAAATTTTGAAAATTAACTTCAATTTTATTTCAAGTCCAAGTTCCCAATAACCAGCCTCAAAATGAAAATAGAAAACTTTAAAAGATCTAAAAATATATAGTAAGGTGATGCAAGAGTGCGCGGTGTACAAGGGTACCTAGAGCCGCTTGTCTAAACAGATAATGTTGTTTAGAGACAGTGACATGATAAGAGTATAGACGAAAGATGTACCTGTTTTTATTATAATTTTCAAAAATTAGATGAGAAAAAGAGAATTTTAATGTCAAAAATGTCTGTGAAGTAATATTCTTCAGTTTTTAAAACAGGATTGAATAAAAGTTAAAAAAGGTAGGCATTTTTCCCCGTTTATTTGGTTACATCAAGAATTAACTTATCAGTGTTGTACAAGACATTTAGACATGCTCGGGTAAATAGATGACACTATAGCCCAAGAGCCCGCGACGGCCAGACCTTCGTTATTTTATAAAAGCTTAAAGTTTTTCTGTGCATGTCCCCTATACAGGTAAAACGACTCAGCGACTATAGAGTTTGGTTGTGGTTACTTTGGCAGGTAACAGGTAATAAAGGTGTATAAAATAGTACTTTAAATTCGTTAAAGTATAAAGCTCAATTTTTTTATATTTTCTTCGGGATAACTTTTTTAGAAATCTCTGTCATCCATTGCCGGACACTTATGACAGTTGCTACCCCCTGCCAGACACCCCTAAACTTTAATAAATTATAATTATACTTTCGTTATAATATAAAAGATAAATTTTATATATGTTACTTGGCGACCTATAAAAAAATGTTACCTCAATAGGCGGACAGTTTTAATGGTTTTTACATAGATTTTTGACATTTCGGTTATTATTGATAACCATTGGTGAAGACATGGAGGAATCGTCTTAAAATCAAAAATAACTATCTATTCTTATCTAATACTAGAGGAATAACCTTATTGCATTCCATTTTTTGTTGTTTTGACTACACGGTAACCTCTACTGAAAACGTGGAAGAATCGACTTAAAATCAAAAAGAAAGTTTAGGGGTCCACAAAATTAAGAAATCGATATTGTGTTTAATTCATATTGATTCTTATTGATTCGTATTGATTCATTAAATTGTCTATTGAATTTGCACTTTCAAGCTTTGTCGAAGTAATCTTGATATTTTATAATCGAGTTTTGTTGCCTTTGGGCAAATAAAAATTCTCATTAAAATGTCAAGTTTACTTCGGCAAAAAAAGCTCTCGTGTAATTATAAGTGAATAAAAATCGAGTTTAAATTCCACAAATATTAATTTGACAATTTAATTTATGAACTCAAAAATTGTTATTTAATTAAAAAAAAATTATAAGGTATTTTTTATATACCTATATACACATAATCTGTGGTTCACTGAAGGCTAGAAATGCAAAAACTGGGTGCGTGGGCGTGGGTAAATGTGGGGTGCAGTTGGTTGTAGTGGTGGGGTCCGGGGGATGTACGGGTTTCGGGGGGGGGTGAAGTGGTGTGTGTTCGGGGGCGAAGGGGGTTTCGGGATCACAGGGAGACGATGAATTGAAACAAAAATTTGCTCGAGCATCGCTCGGTGGCCAGTACTAGTAGTTAAACAAGAAAAGTGCAGTAGGACGGTGCTGTTTATCTATTTGTGATAAGTTTGTTACTAATACTGAGATGAATTTATAACTTCGTCATTCACTCATTCAATCTATATTATATTAAATTGTTTCAATTTCACGGGACATGAAAATTGAAATGGTTCCAGCCGGACTAATATTTCGAACCAAAAGCGTCTTAAAAAACTTCACTTTTAACGGGAGCTTCAGGAATATAAACACAATCAGGAAGATCAAGCATAGCACGCGGAGCTAAAGTTAAAGATAAAATGAAAAAATTAAACTAATAATAAAACATATACGAGTATATAATTATTAAAATTTCAGTCTCCTTACTGACTGAGTACGCAGGAGATTGTGAATCGACTTACCAATAAGAGGAATAAATAAAACTCCGGTATCCTCTGATTTCGTTAAGATTTTTATGAACTGAAATAATCTTTTGATCTGGTGCCTCAAAATAGACTACAATTGTTGAGGACAGCCCTGGAGCTAAACGAGTGCCCGTCCGAGGAGCAAAGTTTTATTTTGAAATGACAGGTTTTTCTTATCAGGATAAACTAACTTGATAAAAACCATACTCTAAAAAAGAATAACTATTTATATTTGTAGAATGAAGGTCAAAAAATGGGAGGAGCTAAAATATTTTGAGAGAGAAGAACTTTAAATTCCATATCGTAGCAAAATTTTATGTTGCTTTAATAATTCGATTTCAGAACATTGCAAAATCTAAAAAATAATAAAAGTAAAATTTTTGATCGTAGACAGAAGCTATGTAGTAGATAACCCCCTCCCGTCTCCCCGAGCAAGTGGTGAGCCAGAATTTGTCAAATCTCATGAACCGGCGCTGGGTAAAAGTAACCCATCACATAGGACATTAATAGATTTTCTAAAATGATTTTTGCCGTCATGTTACTAAGATCATATACATGGAGGATTCCTAGTAAAATTGAACCAAATCCATGAGCTTCATTTCTGAGAAAACAGAGATCTCAAACTTGTGGTAGGTAATTAATAGATGACTCCTAATTATTCTAGCTGCCAATGGTGGATAAATAAATATTGAATTATGATCTTGATTCACTAATACAAAGAAAATTTACTACTTTTAATCTGGCCAGCGGCAGTGTTAGTGGCAACAGGGCAAAATATGGACTTGATTCACTTTGACTTTGAATCTTCATAAGTATATATCCTATACTTATTAATCAGAGAGAGCAGAGAGTTGTTTTAGGATATATAGTTTGTTAGGGTTCGTTGTGCGGTGCGTGTCCGCGCGTTCTCCTAGTTGGCGGGGACCTAACAATGATTTGGACAGTGCGATGTTCGTTCCCGGTAAAGAGAGACGTGCTGTGCGCCACCTGCATAGTTGGCGGGTGAGGAGCCTTGTTGTTGATACCTTTCATGCTCGATGATTAGTCGAGATCTAATTGTCTTACTTAATACATGACTGAAATATTATCAGTCATGCAAAGTGTCGCAACGATCGGACTGAGTCATCTAGCGGCCGTGTCTAAAAGCTCGTAGCCAAAGCAACACGGGCCGCTACAAGTTTGAGAGAGGAGGAATGTCACATGATATTTCCTTCATTGACCTTCAAACCCTGAAGAAGGAGGGAATAAACCTCCTAAACGCCGGTATTGAATAAAAAGATAGTTATAAGTATCTGTCTTTTTGAACTTTGACTCCTTCATCAAAATTCACTCAAAATAATTTGTTTTTTATAGGGAGAGTATTTAATTCAAGGTATATTCGGGAAGTGTACGATTTCCCCGAAAATCCTTTCCAGAGAAAATGTCTTTATCCAACCGTGTACTTAAGAAGCATTCATAATCAAATCTGTTCAAGTCTTATGAAGGTATAACACTTCTCAATATATAGGTTTATCTGTTGATTTTTTAGTAGAAATTAAACTAGTACATATATCTCAATGTCTCTGTTTTATTCATATAAATTTCAGGAAGATGTGTACCACTACTGAAATAATATTAAATATATATAAGTTGCAGCAAAAACCGTTTTTAGTTAGTACGGGTTCTTACTAGTTAAAACGTGTTTTACTGAATACTTTTGTGTCAACTAGAAATTTCTGATGTTGGTTGAGTTTGGTCCAAAGGTCTAGAATCTTTCATTTTTAACCTTCCGACTCATTTTTAAATGAAAATGTCAAAAATTACATCCTCATTAGAAACAAAGTTGTAGAGAATGTAACTTTTGACATTTTCGTTTAAAAATTTTTGAAAATATACACACCAAATGAGGTCAAAAATGAAGATTCTAAAATCTTTGGACCAAACTCAACCAACATCAGTAAATTCAAGCTTGCACAAAAGAGGAAACGTTGACTAAAAAAAAACGGGTTTTTACTTCAACATATATACAAGATGTTGGAAACAATTATTTTTTAGGTCGAATATCTCCTAAGTTTACATCCCTACTCTTGTATTGTTTAAATTTCAATTGAATTGTTTGTCGTACAATGAAATTGAAATTTAGATATTGAGATACCGTAGAAACAAACAATTTGAAAATATGCTCTATATGTATAAATGAATATATTTGATGTAACTGTTAATTTCGCTTTTATTTTAGTTTCAAACGATTCCACATTAAAGCCAGAATTAAGATCCCTAGAACTCACCAGCTCATCGTAAATATACAAAGCCTTGAGATACTCGTCAAAAAAGCTTAAACTAAAAAATGGACAAAAATGGCGTCTATTCTATATCATGCGGGGAATGTAATTTGACATATATTTAGTTCGTTTTGTACATTTTTATGGGGTAAATAAATTTTTATCAGAAATCTAACTCATTTCATCTTATTCTACACCCTTTTAGGTACCAGAATCCACTCTTAAGTCCAAACCCGTTTTTTGACACACTAGGTCCCTTTTCTCGGAGAAGGTCACATATATAGGAAAAACAGAACGAAATTTAAACACACGCATTTCGGAACACAAAAGAATTTTTGGCCAGGGGTTAGCATGTCAGCTTACTAACCAAGTGGACCCGGGTCCGAGACTCGAGGCATTCGGCTAAAACCTGGTCCCGGGGGAGGGGGTGGGAATAATTAGTATCGTAAATTGGCTTATGGCTGTAAACCATTTAATCTCCTAGGAACATTGTTTTCCAACGACGAATAAAATATTAAATTAATTAGACCCGACCACGACCCCATAAAAATTAGTATCTTCGAATGGTTGGAAATCTTAAAATCATACAATAGCTCACCAGAAAAATTCTTAAATCGGAAAATCAAACTTAGAGAATGCCTTATCTTAAAAATAGAAAGCCCCGATACCCCCACCTATAGCCAAAAATGAAACAAGTATAAACGGTGAATCATAATTTGCCCAGACCACATGTAAATCTCACTTACCATTCATACATTAATTCCTGTGAATCAATTGTAATAGATTGATGAATAGGGTAAAGCCCTCGAAACTATAGTCTCGTTATAAATAAATTAAAAATGTATAATTCCAGGAGAAGACATACACTTTTATTGTCTCCTTCAGCTTAAACTAATTAGTTACCTTACATATATTTGTAATTTTAATATTGAAATGATATTTGTGGTTTGCATTCCATTCTTGGATCAGAAGAATATTTGGTTCCGCGCTGAGGCATTCTGTCTGTTTTGGGGGCGTCCACGAGGTGGGCATTAGAAATGTGCACTGGCGGACTGGATTTGTCAATTGTCGGTATCTCCCCTCCATCGACATGGTCATGTGCTTTATATAAACACTTGGGGTCATCTGCGACATAAGAATAAAACAAAATAAATATTTTATTATATTAGACACACCTTTTATACATACATGATTTGCTATACATGAATCAATTAGATCTAAAAACAAATTCTTAATAATTATTTTTAACATAATTATCAAATAGTAATGATTAAATAACAAATTATTAAATAAATAATCATTAAATCGAAAAGTCACAACAATGAAAATAAGTGTTTATAATGATATTAAAACTTCGTTATACTCAGATTCAAGAGATTATTTTCTACTTAATAAAACTAGTTAAAATTCTTGAGTGTAAAAAGTTTATTTCTCATGTCAATCCAGTAGATAGTTATATATTGTATTACTATAATAAAAATGGAGCATTTTTGTTAAAGACAGAATTAAAATGGTCTTAATATTTGAGGTGAATGTGGAAGAAGTGTTAGGGGCTGCCATTGAAAGGAATGCCGAGCGTTTTCCTGATAGGAATACACCCTCAGAAGCTTCATTTTATTGTGGTGTATAATCTTTTTTTTTAAAAAAGAAAAAAAACAGGAAATGTAAAGGCTGCGAAGAAACTGGAACAGGCCAAAATAAGGGAATTGGAACTGGAATTCATCCAGAAGACTTGCAATACACTCTGAAATGTCTCAGAACAGTGTCGAAAAATTATTAAATTATTTATTATTTATTAAATTATTAAATTATTAATTATTATTAAATTATTTATTTAATAATTATTATTTGATAATTAAGTTAAATAATTGTTAAAAATAATTTTATTTAGAGAAAGTGGTGTAGGTTTTAGGTGAAACATGATATTAATTATTCAGAATTTTGTTAGCGTTCGTGGCTGTGATGAAACTGTACTAGATGAAGGAGAAGGTATCAGCCAAAGATGAAATCACTGGGTTCAATAAAACACCTTTAATAAGACGTTTCGGCATGAATTTTATTTGGCCATCTTCAGTCAATTAGGAGTTATACACAGAATGCGGTACACATATGTGATCGAACCAAGCCTTGTCAAAAATAAAAATTCTTTTATTCATGTGAATTTATAACGTGCCTGGACCCAAAAGTTTCAGAATGAAAGTGACTTTTAATTTTGACAAGGCTTGGATCGATCACATATGTGTACCGCATTCTGTGTATAACTCCTAATTGACTGAAGTTGGCCAAATAAAATTCATGCCGAAACGTCTTAATAAAGGTGTTTTATTGAACCCAGTGATTCCATCTTTTGGCTGATACCTCCTCCTTCATCTAGGATATTAAGAATTTTTTGAGATTCATGTATTTTGTTTATTTGATGCCGTATAAAAATATAGTTCTTATCTAAGTTGTTCATTTTTTGTAGATTAAGTAGACTTATATAAAAATATAGGGTTCTATTTATAAAACAGAACTTGACATCGAAATACCCTTGAGAAAGCTTGTTCTACCTCGACAAACAATAACGTAAGTTTAGTTTCCCCTTTGATATAAACAAACTTTTATTTGAAACCTTTTTCCATATAATGCACTGTTCTTGAGTTATAAGACTGTCTCAAGATAAAAAAAACTCACCCGGTATACTATGGCATTTTAAAGTTATGTTAGTTATTTTCTGTCTCCTGATGACGTCTTGACAGCTCGAAATATATATATTGAGAAAACTTCGATCTCTCTCTTTTATTTCTTACATGTGAAACAAATGACCTAGTGAATTATCATTATCAAATAAAAAAATACGTCACTAATACATGGCAGTTGATTTATGTCAGTAATGCACTGAATGAGAAAATAGTTTGTTAAAACACTAAAGACGTATATTCTCAAGTTACGTCAGTTAGCTAGAGCAGTAAACAGTAAATAAACACGTTCAGAGAATCTAACTAGTGTTTACGTCACTATTCATTCTTATCGGTTGTTTTAACTACCGAGCGTGTTATTGATAGCAGTGAAGAAAATAACTACAATAGTTGCGGGGGTCATTTCAAAATATTTTGAATGAAATCAACACTCCGACAAGCTGGCAAGTACAGCTCACCGAGCGTACTGGATAAAAGGACCAGTTCATAATGTGTAGTTCTGCCTTTCCGCCAATTAGCATTGAGTTCTAGTTCTAACACTTTGTCTTCAATAGAAATTACGTCCAATTCAGTGTCGTATCGAGGGGGTAAGGGGGGGGTCATCATGCCCCGGGCGCTACTCACAACGGGGCGCCAAATGGTTAGCAAAACAAAAAATTGCTGGATAATTTTTATTTTTATTATAATTGATTTCTGGAAAATATATTTAAAATTTAGTACCAGTGTAATATAATAAATGTTAATTCGTAAATAAAAAGGAAAAACAAGGAACACTAATTGTCTAAATCAAACTGGGTGAATTTCAAGGACGGATCCAGGGATTTTTTATGGGGGGGGGGGGGGAGAATGTATATAAGGGTGCCCGATGTATTTAAGATATACTTTTTATCTCGAAAGTGTGTCGCGATCGAATTGTCCTCGAATTGTCCAAGCGGGGGGGAGGGGGGGGGTCAGAGACGCCGCCACACACACACACACACACATATATATATAGAACTTAATTTTCAATTTTTAAAATTTTTTTAAAAAAAATAAAAAAAATTTACAAATTTTTTTTTGCTAGGCACTGGCCTCTATGGGGGGAGGGGGCGGTTGCCCCCTCGTCCCCCCTGGATCCGCCCTTGGTGAATTTTATAATACAGATTTTAATGGAATAGAACTCTTTATCGAAATATGTGACTGGAAAATGTTACTCCGCAGTAGAAAAGAAATTGAACCTAAAACTCCATTAGAATTTCTTACTTTTATAATCTCATATGGAGAAGATGTTTTTCCAAACCTGAGAGTGGCACTTCAAATACTCCTGACTATCTCAGTATCAATTGCTAGCTGCGAACGTTTATTCAGCAAATTAAAATTAATTTTGACATATCTACGATCAACGATGGGACAAGATCGCCTAAGTGACCTAGCATTTTTAAGTGTGGAAAGAGAAAAATTTGAAATGATCAACTTTGATGATATTATTGATAAATTTGCTTCATCAAAAGCAAGGAAAATTTATACATAGTAATTAGTTTTATTAATGTATTATAATCATTTTATTATTAAATATATGTATCTTTTTTTTTTATAAATTTTATTAAACCAATTATTTTACATTAATTAATGTATACATTGTATTTTTTGCTTCGATTCCGGAGATAACTTATCCACCATCGAGTGTCCTTATTAATCTTTAGTCCTTGTTTTTAATAAGAGGAAAAATCTAATTAGATAAAAAAACCTCTTTTCCGATAATTATTTCAATTCCATTATTCTCCAATCAAGTCGATTGGTTCTTCTCTCCAATTCCCCGCCCTCATTTCAATATATGTATCTCCTTAGAGATAAAAAATATTTACTTTTTTATTGTTTTAAAACTGCGTGTTTTTAAAATATTTCTTTATAAATATGTAAAATAAATAATAGGTATCTTTTGAACTAATTCTAGATGATCATAATACATTTCAAAATCTAGTCTTGTTTTCTCAATTACATTTTTTGTCTCAAATTTAAAGCCTAGCTTGAGCCTATGACTTTATTTATTTAATTTATTATTATGATTTGAGTATATTTTACATATAATATTATATGGTTTTCGAACAGGGGGAGGGGGCGCTAAAAAGATATTTTGCACCGGGCGCGAGTTAAGATCGCTACGCCACTGGTCCAATTAATTAAATTTTCTAATTTTAATATACAATAATATTTGAAATGAACTAATAGTGTTTTAAAACTACTAACTAATAGGGTTTTTAAATTAATAAAAAGAAATTGAAAAAATGTAATTATAATATTTCATTGACAAACCCATCTGTTAATAATTAGTACCTGGCCACCGAGCGATGCTCGGTAACTTTTTGCTTCAGTTAAAAGCTATATATATTAATTCCAGAAATCCCACACCTCGCCCCCCCCCTGGACCATCCACAACTTCACTCCACCTCCTGCACCCTCCCACCCCCACCGCCACCTATATAATGTATCTTTGTTTGCCAGAGTTCTATCGGTCAAGAGAAAAAAAAAGAAAAAAAATGAAATGTTAATTTTTAACTTTTAGTATTTATACCCTGGAAGAATTTTTGGAGCAATTTATAATTTATAAGCTTAAGATATATTTGTATATTTGTGTGATTTTGATGTTTGTTCTTTGATGTATTTCTAATGCAACGAGAATTACAATTTTGTGATTCTAAAAATTTTTGTATACTGTATTTGTATTGACAGTCTATTCAAAAATATATAAATAAATATAAATATACCCAAATCAAGACCCAAACCCGCCTTCACTCCCGAAATGCCATACCTCGCCCCCCCCCCGACCCCCACCACCGCACCCCTATATTTACCCGCACCATGACCTCCACCCCCAGTTTTTGCATTTCTAACCTAGTTCTCGAGACCATTTAAAAAAAGTAGGAAATTTAAAAAAAATTAAATATCTTGAGTAAAGTGAAAATACCGTAAAAAGCATTTTTTGTGAAGTGGGTGGGGTGGTAAAAGCTAAAGTTTGAACTGGACTAAAAATAAGCTAGTTACACCTCTTGAGTGTCAAAAGGATTCTTAGCAAAGAGCGTAGATATAATTCTTAATGAAAACTAAATCTATCTGATTTATGTTTTCAATAAAACCTCAATCCTGGTCTCGGCAATTCTACGGTAACTGTGGCGTCGCGATCTGATGATGGATTCTTATAGTACTCACCAAAATAAGACGAAAATGGAGAATACTATTTTTTGAGATTTCTCTTAGTTTTCGAGATATCGAATTTAAAAAATACTGTTTTTTATTATTTTTTATTTTATTTATCAATTGTTTTTTTATAGAAACCACGGAACCCGTAGTATCACGGGTTCCGTATGGCACCGCTATCTGAAGACGGATTATTTTAGAAAATGAATATTTTATTAGATAAAAATTTTTAAGAAAAAAATAAAACCGACTTCAAAAAAATTAAATGCAACAAATAAAATACACTAAAAGGTATAAAATAATTATTAACTTATTTAGTTACAACTAAACTACCAAATATTAACATGAAATTACTTTTTTAAGTCGGTGCCAAACAAACTATACCTATAAGCGGGCGTACCAACCAAACGTACTAAAAAAGATCCGTCGAGTGCGATTCATAAAATGTATATGTTTGGCACCGACTTAAAAAAGTAAATTCATGTTAATATTTCGTAGTTTAGTTGTAACTAAATAAGTTAATAATTATTTTATACCTTTTAGTGTATTTTATTTGTTGCATTTAATTTTTTTGAAGTCGGTTTTATTTTTTCTTAAAAATTTTTTATTTTTCTCTTTTTAGTGATGTTATTAATAGTGATCATACCATCAGAACTTGACCAAATTAATATTTCACCATCACCAAGATACCCTCTTTCCAATAAAAAAAGAATCATCGAAATCGGTTCATAAACAAAGAAGTTAGGTATGAGCAAACCTAACAAAAAAGGTCTAATATCTATGAAAAAATGGGACCAATCGGAAGGTAGACCGAACCCAATGCAAAAAATTTTTTCAAAATCGGTTCACAATTGGCGGAGATATGAGGTAACATAGACACAAAAAAAAATCAGTCGAATAGAGAACCTCCTTCTTTTTTTGAAGTCGGTTAAAAACTAAGCGAAATTTCGAAAAATGATATTCTTCATTTTCGTATTATTTTGGTGAGTACTATAAGAATCCATGGTCAGATCTTGGCGCCACAGTAACCTTAGAATCTCCTAGTCTCCTTACCTTCACTATTTTGGAAATATCTGGTTCATCGACAAGCACCCGAGCTATCTCGTTCCATGGATAGATAACATGCTGGTCCTCAGGGATCTCCATAATAATCTCCTCCGTATTTGCCATTTCGCCAAATATCTATTTAAAATAATCTATATAAATATTAAATTTTTGCTTCTTATTTCTTTGTTCAGTGCTTGTTTATTTACAATAAAATAAATGTTTATTTATTAGTGAAATGAATATTGTTTAAGCCTGTAATCTAGCTGCAACCGGTTGTTTCAAAATAGTACATTTTATAGAGAGCTTAAAATATTTAATTTAGTTGGAATAATTGGGGAAAAAATGACTTTTTAAAACCTCATTTCAAAGGGTAGATGTTACAAAGGGGACCCTTATCAACTTGAATAAGAAATTTTACGAAAAATAAAATATAAGTTTTCAAAAAACTGCAACTCATTTTAAATAGTACATTTTATAGAGAGCTTAAAATATTGAATTTAGTTGGAATAACTGGGAAAAAATTACTTTTTTGAAACCTCATTTCAAAGGGTAGATGTTACAAAGGGGGGACCCTTATCAACTTGAATAAGAAATTTTACGAAAAATAAAATTTTAATTTTCAAAAAAATAAACTCAATTTAAATAGTACTACATTGTAGAGGGTTTAAATATTTATTTGTGTTGGAATAACTGGGAAAAAATTACTTTTTTGAAGTCTCATTTTAAAAGGGTAGATGTTACAAAAGGGGGACCCTTATCAACTTGAATGAGAAATTTTAGGAAAAATAAAATCTTAATTTACAAAAAACTTAACTCATTTTAAATTATACATTTTATAGAGAGTTTAAAATATTTATTTTTGTTGGAATAACTGGAAAAAAATAACTTTTGAATGCTCACATTGAAGGGTGGTAGATGTTACAAAGGGGGACCCTCATCAACTTGAATGAAGTAGTTTACGAAAAAATAAAATATTAATTTTCAAAAAATTAAACTCGATTTAAATAGCACATTTTATAGAGTTTAAAATATTTATTTTTGTTGGAATAACTGGGAAAAAATTACTTTTTGAAGCTTCATTTTAAAGGGTAGATGTTACAAATGGGGGGACCCTTATATGAACTTGAATAGAAATTTTAGGAAAAATAAAATCTTAATTTAAAAAACTAAACTAATTATAAATAATACATTTTATAGAGACCCTGGGACCCTTGATTGAGAAATTTTAGGAAAAATAAAATCTTAATTTTCAAAAAACTAAACTCAATTTAAATAGTACATTTTATAGAGAGTTTAAAATATTTAATTTAGTTGGAATAACTGGGAAAAAATTACTTTTTGAAGCCTCATTTCGAAGGGTAGATGTTACAAAGGGGGAACCCTTATCAACTTCAATAAGAAATTTTACGAAAAATAAAATATTAATAACAAATTTAAATTTAGCGAACGAAGAAAAGTTTATTTTTATTACAGACAAAAGGATCAGCCGGGGCTCGAACCCGGGATCTTTGCATGTGTACTGCAATGCTTTGTCATAAGAGTTTTAACTCCTATATCCACTAAGCTACTGATCCCTGAACCCAAACTAATACCTTTTGTCTATATGAATTATGGAATTTCTTTTTAATCCTCTCCTCGTTCATTTTTCGCAGCCTAGGCCTTGGTTCATTAATTAAACAATTAAATATTCCAGCGCCTCCCAATCGATCGCAGACCCCAAAGATCGAAAATAATTTTTCTTCAAATATTAATTTTCAAAAAAATAAACTCATTTTAAATAATACATTTTAAAGAGAGTTTAAAAAATATTTATTTTTGTCGGAATAGCTGGGAAAAAAATTACTTTTTGAAGCCTCATTTCGAAGGGTAGATGTTACAAAGGCTGAGTTGTTTATCATAAAGAATTTAGTCTTTTGATTTTAAGTCGATTCTTCTACATTTTCAGTAGAGGTTTCCATTAATAGTCAAAAACATCAAAAAT
>JALMQS010000099.1:5559582-5660024 GCA_024734495.1 Forficula auricularia | reverse complement strand
CGGTTAAAAATATATTTTTCTAGGTGGGTTTCACAAATAAAACAAATATATGTTTTGAGTTTTTATCTCGATATATATTTCGGGTTCTAAGCTCTTAGTTAAACTCCTTTGTTCATTTGTCTATTAATACAATAACCAATACTGCATTCTTCCCCCTACCATGTACGTTCTTCTCAATTGAACTTCACTTATACATTTGTTTCCAATTTTATATTTAGTTTTTTTTGTAACTCACTGATGATGGGCTCATAAACCTAAATATATATCGAGATAAAAAACTCAAAACATATATTTGTTTTATTTGTGAAACCCACCTAGAAAAATATATTTTTACTTATTATCTATTATAAAAATTTTTAAGAAAAATATAAAAACCGACTTCAAAAATTAAGTGCAACAAATATAAAAATACACTAAAAGGTATAAAATAATTATTATCTTATTTAGTTACAACTAAACGACGAAATATTAACACGAAATTACTTTTTAAAGTCGGTGCCAAACAAACTATACCTATAAGCGAGCGTACCCGCCAAACGTACTAAGTAAGATACGTCGAGTGCGATTCATAAAGATATATGTTTGGCACCAACTTCAAAAAGTAATTTCGTGTTAATATTTCGTCGTTTAGTTGTAACTAAATAAGATAATAATTATTTTATACCTTTTAGTGTATTTTTATATTTGTTGCATAATTTTTGAAGTCGGTTTTTATTTTTTCTTAAAAATTTTTATTTTTTCTCTTTTTAGTGATGTTATTAATAGTGATTATATCATCAGAACTTGACCAAATTAATATGACACCATCCCTAAGACACCCCCTTTCGGATAAAAAAAGAACCATCGAAATCGGTTCATAAACAAAGAGGTTAGGTCTAAACAAACCTAAACAAACCTAATAAAAAAGGTCTAATACCTATGAAAAAAAATCGAAAAAAAATGGGACCAATCGGAAGCTAGACTGGACCCAATGCAAAAAAAATTTTCAAAATCGGTTGACAATTGGCGGAGATATGAGAGTAACATAGGCACAAAAAAAAAAAAAAAAAAAAATTCAATCGAATAGAGAACCTCCTCCTTTTTTTGAAGTCGGTTAAAAATGTTTCACCTAGAACCGACACCAAATTCTTTAAAGATTATCATTATTTTTGAATTAAAGTCAACATGAACTGCAAATAGCAAGTGATATCTGATTAATAATAAAGGAATAAACATATTAATATTACAAATGAATTTGGATAAAGTTTAGCAACGATCTGTTGCAGTTTATTTTTCATTGGTATTGAATCTTTTTTGCTATGCTTGTTCAAGCATAACTTCTTTGTTTATGAACCGATTTCGATGATTCTTTTTATATTGGAAAGAGGGTACCTTAGGGGTGGTTCCATATTAATTTGGTCAAGTTCTGATGATATGATCAATGACGAATTAACGTAAATTTCCATTTCTTATGAGCAAATAATCGAAATTATAATAAATAAAATCTTTTATTAAAAAAATCTTAAAACATTCATTTAAAACCCGCAAAAGTTTCGAGAGAATTTATATATTTATGAATTTAATTTTATTATCATTTTCTGATTCATTCGCCCGACGCTTTCTCTTACGAGATGCATGCAAGGTATTATTTATTAAGTCACTATTAATAACATCACTAAAAAGAGAAAAATAAAAATAATTAAAAAAAAAATAAATAAAACCAACTTCAAAAAAATTAAGATGCAACAAATAAAATAATAAAATGCGCTAAAAATTATAAAATAATTATCTAATTTAGTTACAAATAAACGATGAAATATTAACATGAAATCACTTTTTGAAGTCGGTGCTAAACAAACTATATAAGCGAGCGTACCCGACAAACGTACTAAGTAAGATCCATCGAGCTCGATTCATAAAATGTATATATGGCACCGACTTCAAAAAGTGATTTTCATTAAAATTTTTTGAAGTCGGTTTTATTTTATTTTTTTTATAAAAATTATTTTTATAATTGAATAATGTTTCACTACAAACCCACCTCGAATTTCTTTAGTGAAACTCAAAATATGTTGTATGCTTAAATTACGAAATCTCTATGAGTGTATCAGCAGGTGCTTTCAACATGCCAAGGCCATCGGCTAATTTTAATGATAAATTATATACATCTCAATAATTGAATACTTAATTTACTAGGCAAATGAAGGGAATTAATTTTCGTATTGTACTTAACATTTCCATTAAATTAATTAAATAAATGCATATAAAAGGAATATTTGATTCGATTGGATTCAATAAAGAATAAAGGAAGAAAGATGCCACTTAATTATAATTGATTTCAATGTCTAATCTCCCTGAATTTGTTTTTTATCGCATGTGTGTGTATTTGACGCTAATCGTCACTCCTTTATCTTATAACGAGGTATCTAAATCACACTTGAAGGAGAAACATTGGCCGTTCGTAGAAAGCACCTCGTCGCTCGAATAAAGCGGTCAGTTCCGTTGAGAAATGTTTACCGATCACTTCGAGTTAATCTAATCTGTAAACACTGCTCTGTTCCACTGTTCATTCATCGATAAACGATACGATTCGCCACCATGGTCATAGGGCTCAGCCAGCATTCTATACAAACTGGATTCAGTGTCTTTCGTCTCAACTAAATACATTATCGGTAGGTTATCTTTAAAAATATTTTCAATTTAATTGTTTTATCGAACATGTTTTTTATAATTTTTAACCGACTTCAAAAAAGGAGGAGGTGGTCAATTTGACCGAATTTTTTTGTCTATGTTACTTAATATCTTCGCCAATTGTGAACCGATTTTGATGATTTTTTAACAGACTTCAAAAAAGGAGGAGGTTCTCTAATCGACTTGAATTTTTTTTTTTGTGCCTATGTTACCTCATATCTCCGCCAATTGTCAACCGATTTTGAAAATTATTTTTGCATTGGGTCCAGTCTAGCTTCCGATTGGTCCCATTTTTTTTCGTTTTTTTTTTCATAGGTATTAGACCTTTTTATTAGGTTTGTTTAGACCTAACCTCTTTGTTTATGAACCGATTTTGATGGTTCTTTTTTTATCCGAAAGGGGGTGTCTTAGGGATGGTGTCATATTAATTTGGTCAAGTTCTGATGATATGATCACTATTAATAACATCACTAAAAAGAGAAAAATAAAAATAATTTTTAAGAAAAAATAAAAACCGACTTCAAAAAATTAAATGCAACAAATAAAATACACTAAAAGGTATAAAATAATTATTATCTTATTTAGTTACAACTAAACGACGAAATATTAACATGAAATTACTTTTTGAAGTTGGTGCCAAACATATACCTTTTATGAATCGCACGTCGACGGATCTTACTTAGTACGTTTGGCGGGTACGCTCGCTTATAGGCATAGTTTGTTTGGTACCGACTTCAAAAAGTAATTTCATGTTAATATTTCGTCGTTTAGTTGTAACTAAATAAGATTGTGGTGAGTTGCCGCACAAATCGTGAGTGAGCTCTCTTGGCAGTTGGACGTGTTTTCGCTGTTCTCTTAGACACCACTCATCATTATTACAGATAACCTATCTCTTTTTTTTCTATTTCATGTTTTCTTTCGTTATTTCAAATCATTTTTTTTATAGATATATATTCTAATATTTATTTTTACTATTAATTTATTTTTGGGAGAATTGCAAGTCGCAATTCTCCCAAACTAATCCATGGTGGGGAACGAAATGTTTCCCCCCTTCAAGTCCCTCCGCGAGCTCGACCTAAAAGGCCTCGTTCCCAGTATGGCGAAAATTCTGATAATTTATTATCAATAAACCAGAACAGTTTATTTACAAATAATTCTAAGATCCAACCTCGTTTCATTGTAATCAGCCATGCTGATAGTGAAAAAAACCTTTCTAAAATTTCTCCTTTCTTGATAAACCACGTAATTTCTCACTCTGCTGGTAAAGTAAAAAACATTAAGAAACTAAAAAATGGCACCCTTCTGGTTGAGACATTTAATGACAAACAGACCGAATCACTATTTAAATTGAATCAATTTACTGCTGATATCCCAATCAGAACTCAGGCCCATGCCACACTTAATTCATCCAAAGGAGTAATTTATTGTCCAGATCTGGTCAATATTCCGAAAGAAGAAATTCTTTTGGAACTGAAAGATCAGAACGTCATAGATCTTCATAAAATTACTCGGAAGGATCACGGACAAATAATTCCAACTCCCCTAATTATTCTTACATTTGGTTTTCCAACTTTACCACTGTCAATTAAAGCGGGTTTTTACAGCCTTACGGTGAGAAAATATTTTCCACCCCCAATGCGTTGCTTCCGGTGTCAATTATATGGCCATACATCTTCTCGGTGTTTATCAGCCCCTATTTGTTCTTTTTGCTCCAACCCCGCTCACCCCGAATCCCCAGATTGTCAAAATGGACCAAAATGCCTTAGTTGTCCTGAATCATCTCATCCCAATTTCTCTAAATCTTGTCCTAAGTTTATTGAGGAAAAGGAAATAATCAATATATCGGTAGAGCAAAATATATCTTATTATGCAGCAAAAGCTCAATTTAAAAAGAATAATTTACCTAAACAAACAAGTTTTGCCTCTACATTACAGAATAAAACCTCTTGTTCCTCTTGTGAGGAGCTTAAAAATACTATTAAGACTCTAACTGAACAAATAAAATCTCTGACAAATAAAATCGAATCCATTGCCACAAATAATTCTAATATTAATACAACTCCTGCTATTGAACCTTTTGAAACACAAGAAGAAAATACTAATATGAGTATAAATACTAGTACACCTCTTCTAACAATTGTAGAAAATTTAAATTCAAGTAAATCAACTCTATCTGCCTCCGATTCGGACGCCTCGGTGCGCTCCGTGGGGGGACTTCGGACTTTCCGTGGGGGGGCATCTGGGGGGCTCGGGTTAGGGGTCGTGGTGGATCTCAAAAGAAAAAAAGAGGAAAATAAATAATAAATGATTTGTTTAAAACGTGCATTACTATCATTGCTGTATCTGTAATTTGAGAATCGTTAAATTACTAAATCACTTTCCTTCTCCATTCTCTTCTGATGGCTGAAAATACAAATAATATAATTCAATGGAACTGTAATGGCTTTTTCAGTCATTTAGGAGAAATTAAACTGCTTATTGATGAATACGACCCAATGGTAATAGCTTTGCAAGAGACTCACACTTCTCCCACAAATAATGTCAACCTAAGAGGTTTTGATATTTACAGAAAAGATTGCGACCAAGGTCAACAACGGGCATGCAGAGGTGTTTCGATTCTTGTAAAAAACAACCTGCTCTCTGCACCTATATACATCAATAGCAATTTGCAAGTCGTCGCAGTTCAAATGAAATTGCCCCTCATTACTATTTGTAGTATTTATTTACCAGGAAATGAAAAAATGTCTAAAAATGAAATAGAAAATATTATTCAACAACTACCCCCGCCTTTTCTATTGTTGGGTGATTTTAATGCCCACAGCTCTATCTGGGGTAGTCAATCATCATCTACAAGAGGAAAAATAATTGAATTAATATTGAATAATAATAATAATATTTCTCTCTTGAATACTGACCAATACACACACTTCAGCTCAGCATATGGCTCTTTTTCATCAATAGATCTATCCTTTTCTTCATCATCTATTGCTACAAAATTTTTTTGGAGAAGACATCCGGATTTATGTGATTCTGATCATTTTCCCATAATTTTAAATTATTTAAATAAAATTCCTCCTATCAGAACACATTCAAAATGGCAAATCGCTAAGGCGAATTGGCCACTTTTTAATAAATTATCTCTTATCGATTATGACAGCGCTGATAGTAATGTTTTTAATAAATTAGAAAAATTCACTAAAAAAGTTCTCAAAGCTGCTGAATTTTCTATTCCAAAGTCAAAAACTAGAGTCAAGCATGTCCCCGTCCCGTGGTGGTCAAAAGAAATAGGAAATACAATTCAAACAAGGAAAAAAGCACTAAGGCAATTTGAAAGAAATCCCACCACTGGAAATCTGCTCATTTTTAAAAAAGCTAGAGCCCGTGCTAAATACTTAATAAAAGAAAGTAAAAAAAAGTCTTGGCAAAATTTTATTTCCTCTATTTCCTATTATACCCCAAACAAAAAAGTATGGGACAAAATTAAAAGAATTAAAGGGACAAATTTTCCAATAATTAAAGAAATAAAAAATAATGACCATACAATAACAGGACCCTTTGAGATCGCAAACTGTTTTGCACAGCACTTCTCTAAGATATCTTCCTCAGAAAACTACGACCCTACTTTTATTCAAATAAAAAACATTTCCGAGCGAAGATCTATAAATTTTTCTTCAACAAATGTTGAATATTTCAACGCACCCTTTTCGGTCTGGGAATTCGAATATTCATTAAATCAAACTAGAAATACTGCCCCCGGACCAGATAATATTCATAATCAAATGCTGAAAAACTTGAATCCACATTCTAAGAACACATTATTAAATATTATCAATGAATTATGGCAAAAGGATTCGTTTCCATCTATATGGAAAAAAGCAATTTTGGTACCCATTCCCAAGCAGAATCTTGATCCTCATTTCGTGCAAAATTACCGCCCTATCTCCATGACAAGTTGTATTTGTAAAGTCTTCGAAAGGCTGGTAAATAAACGCTTGATGTGGCATTTGGAAAATAATAAATTAATTTCCAATAATCAATGCGGATTCAGGCCCCTACGATCTTGCATTGACCAATTAGCTCGTCTCGAAAATTATATACAAAATGCCTTTATAAACAAAGATCATGTAATAGCCATTTTCTTTGATCTTGAAAAGGCTTACGATACAACTTGGAGATATTCTATTTTAAAACAATTGAAAGAATGGGGTATTAAAGGTCACTTAGGTATTTTTATACAGAAATTTTTAACAGACCGAACATTTCAAGTACGTGTAGGCAACACTCTCTCTAAGGTACACACTCAAGAAAATGGAATTCCACAAGGTTCTGTTCTTAGTTGTACACTTTTTTCGATAGCTCTGAACAACATTTCAAAATTAATTAAGTCGCCAGTTCAGCACTCTCTCTTTGTCGATGATCTTGCAATATATTTAAGATCAAAAAATTTGAATTTTATAAAAACAAAAATGCAAATTATAATAAATGATGTCAATAAATGGGCCTCAGAAAATGGTTTTAGATTTTCAAAGAATAAAACATGTTGTCTACATTTTTGCAGACTTAGAACATCCCACCAAGATCCATCTTTATACATCGATGGGAGTCCCATATTATATAGGGATAGTGTAAAATTTCTTGGTCTAGTCTTTGACAAGAAACTAAACTGGAGAGATCACGTCAAAGATCTAAAAACGAAATGCCTAAAATCATTCAATCTTCTAAAGGTGCTTTCCAATTCCAACTGGGGAGCGGACTCTATCAGTTTACTGAGAGTATATAGGGCGATTATTCGCAGTAAATTAGATTATGGTTCACCCATTTACTCTTCTGCTAGAGAGAGCGTTCTAAAACAGCTCGATATGGTCCATAATTTGGGTATCAGAATAGCTTTGGGAGCTTTCAGGACAAGTCCAATTTCAAGTCTTCTGGCGGAGTCTTGCGAACCCCCTTTAAAAGTTAGAAGAGAAATACTATCTTTGAACTATGCTATAAAAATCAATTCTCTTCCAACACATCCAACATATAAAGACATTTTCAATCCCACAAACTTAAGCAAGTTCTCAAATTGTCCAAAAAATACCAAACCATTGGCTCTGAGAATAAAAGAAAACCTAGAAGGAATTAGAAATTACTTGGACCAACAAATTCGAATAATTAATACCCCAGAACCACCATGGCTCTTAAACAAACCATCTTGTTTATTGGACTTGGCTAAATTTAATAAAGAGAGCCTTGATGAGAGGTCGTATAACATCTTGCTAGCAGAATTGCTAAACAGATATCCGAACTTCTCACTGATATTTACAGATGGATCAAAATTCGAAAAAAATGTGGGATGTGCGTTTAAAATGGACAGTTCATCTGGCCATTTTAAACTCTCGCCCATTACAAGTATATTTAATGCTGAGCTGAAGGCAATTGAACTCGCACTTTTCAAATTAAAAAATCAAAGAAGTAACAAGGCAATAATCTTATCAGATTCATTAAGTGCCTTATTAGCAATCCAAAATTTATATATATTTCACCCTATTATCCAAAAAATCCAAATAATACACCAAGATCTTATCAGAATGGATAAAGTAATTCACTTCATGTGGATCCCTAGCCACAAGAAAATTTTAGGTAACGAGGAAGTCGATCGACTAGCAAAAAAGGGAGCAAATAAATTAACTTACGATTTCACCGAATTGTGCTATGAGGATATAAAATTATTTTCAAAAAACTTAATCCTGAAGAACTGGGAAAATGAATGGGAGGAAATAGAAAATAATTTTTTAAAAAGAATCAAACCAAATATTACTCCACTGTTAAAACACAAATATAATAGTAGGAGAGAACAAACAATAATAACTCGTTTGAGAATTGGTCACTGTTTCTTTTCTCATGGCTTTTTAATTAATAGAGAAGCTCCACCTTGGTGTATTACGTGTGACAGGAGAATTGATGTATCCCACATATTAGTGGATTGCCCACTTTACAATACTAAAAGGATAAAATATAAACTTGAAAATAAAAACATCAGGGATATTCTCTCTGATATGGATTGCTATGAAAACCTGCTTGGGTATTTGCGTGATATTAATCTTTTTAACCATATCTAAAATATCCCTCTTCTACTTCTTTGATTTTACTAATTTAATCTGTTGTATATTTATTAAATAGTCCCTTTACAGCTTTTGTTGTTATTTTATATAGTTTATCGTTGTTGTTATATTGTATAGCTCTATTTTGTTGTTATTTTATATAGTATTATCTTTGTTGTTATTTTGTATAGGTCTATTTCGTTGTTATTTTATATAGTATTATCTTTGTTGTTATTTTGTATAGGTCTATTTTGTTGTTATTTTATATAGTATTATCTTTGTTGTTATTTTGTATAGGTCTATTTTGTTGTTATTTTATAAAATTTATCTTGTTATTTTATTTGTCTATGATACTATTTATTTAAGACGTTTCTAGGTTGTCTTGTATTTGAGGCGCTAATAACCCTTGTCGTTGATGCGTCTCTAAAACACCTATATAATAAATATAATTATTTTATACCTTTTAGTGTATTTTATTTGTTGCATTTAATTTTTTGAAGTCGGTTTTTATTTTTTCTTAAAAATTATTTTTTTGTATTGGAGTTCAATATAGTTTCTGATTGGTCCCAGTTTTTTTTCTTCATTGGTATTGGACCATTTTTGTAATGTTTGTTCAGGCATAACTTCTTTGTTTATGAACCGATTTGAATGATTCTTTCTGCGTTTGGATCAGTATAGCTCCAAGATAGTCAAGATACCTATTTATTTATTTATTTTATGTATGTTCAGCGAGAACTTTTTGCCACTTGGACCGATTTCGATGATTCTTTTTTTATTGGAAAGGGGTACCTTAGGGGTGGTCCCATATTAATTTAGTCAAGTTCTGATGATATGATCAATGACGAAATAACGTAAATCTCCAATTCTTATGAGCAAATAATCGAAATTATAATAAATAAAATCTTTTATAAAAATAATCTTAAAACATTCATTTAAAACCTGCTAACGTTTCGAGAGAATTTCTATATTTATGAATTGAATTTTATTATCATTTTCTGATTCATTCGCCCGACGCTTTCTCTTACGAGATTCATGTAAGGTATTATATTAAGTCTCTATTAATAACATCACTAAAAAGAGAAAAACAAAAAATAATTTTTATAAAAATAAACTAAAACCGACTTCAAAAAAATTAAATGCAACAAATAAAATTCACTAAAAGGTATAAAATAATTATCTTGTTTAGTTACAACTAAACGATCAAATTGTTACATATGAAATCACTTTTTTGAAGTCGGTGCTAAATAAACTATATATGGTAAGCGCGATTAAATGTATTTGTTAGGCACCGACTTTAAAAAGTATTTCATGTTAATATTTCGTCGTTTAGTTGTAACTAAATTAGATATTTATTTTATACCTTTTAGTGAATTTAATAAAATTGCTTAAATAGTCCTTTAAATAGGCTCTTTAGTGTCTTATACTATAGCCGCCAACTTATTATTTTCCGTTGGGCGACACCCGGGAGAAAAATTTGGAGATAGGCAGCAAAAATGTGGATTGTTTCGCGTAATACATATTTTTGTATAATATAGATATTTTGGATTTGTGTAACTCAAACTACAATTAAAAAATTGGATAAAAAACTCTGACACTATTTCAAAGTTCATTTTACACAGAAACAAATGATTATAGAACAACGATGATTTACTTGTTTGAATTTTATCAACTAGGTTTTTCAATATATATATATTTTTTTTAAGTTAAGACACAATATTATCTTGATTAAATTATTTATCCATAATGAAATTGGTTTAAAAAAATCATCTAAATCGGTCCACATAGTAAAGAGAAATCGACAAATAAACATCACAATAACTTGACCAAATAAATATGTGACCACTCATAACGTATCTCCTTTCCAATAAAAAAAGAATCATCGAAATCGGTCCATAAACAAAGAAGTTATGCGTGAACATACAAAACAAAAATCTCCAATGCCAATAAAAAAAAAATACGGGACCAATCGCGTATGGGACTGGACTCAATGCAAAAAAAATCATCCAAATCGGTCCACATGGAAATAAATGTTCAAACACAAAAAAACAGACATTCCGTTGAATTGATAACCTTTTCCTTTTTTTCAAAGTCGGTTAGCAAACAGAACTTATGACTAATTAACATACGGCTAAATAAATACACTAAACATATTTAGTAATCTTACATGTCTATTATCAATACAATATTTACATAAATCAAAAGTTTGGAAGCAAAAATATTGGAAATCTTCGAGAAAAACTAAAATTAAACCACTTCTCACAGAAGTATTAACGCAACTGATAGTGCTTTTGACGTAGCCCGCTATGTTCCAGAGCCTGTCACGGGAATACCCTACTAAAGCCTTGAGTTATACACGAGGTGGCGGAATAACCCAATGTGGCGTGATTCTCCTGATCTCTCCTACGAGATTTTATTAATAAACTACATCTCTGTGCCATGTTTCAAATTTCTAGCTCAAAATATTTTCTGACAAATAGTAAAATTTGCGAGTCTTAAAAAAGTTTTCACTTTTTACTTTACCATACAGGGTATGGTCAAGTATTGTAATCGTGCATGAAAAAAGTGTTTTTTCCTTCTTTTTTTTCGAAATATTTCAAAAATGGCTGAAACTATTTTGCTTAAAAAAATTGAGCGATACCATGGCATTTCGCTATACAAAAAAGCCCTAATAACTGAACATCGGAAAAATTATATTTTTCGAGATAATAATTGTTTTGTCAAAATGTCTGTTAATCTGTCTGGTTGTTAGTCTGTGCATTACCACATTTTTGTGGACAAGCTAGCTCTAAAACTAGTAGGAATATCGAAACCAAATTTCCCAAGTAGTTTTGGTCCATTGATTTTTCGTTTATTGGGCCACGCAGGTGGGGCCTCCACTAACAAGAAATATTTACATTATCGGGTGAATTTAATTACAGGATTATTTACATGATTATAGGTATATTAACATAATATATTTACAAAAAAAAATTTCTTTTTTTTTCTTTTTTATATACAATTTCTAGCGGATGGCGATTTCCCTATAAGTTCTCCTGTTGAAGCTGTAAAAATTCATTAATGAACCCCTCATCGCCCTGAAGGTCATATCGTATAAAGTTCTCTGAGAAATTCCCAGGGCGACAAGGGGAGGCACCGCTTTATGCCACCACACTCCCTTCCACGAGAGTGTGATGGCTTCAACTCTCACAGAACCCGAGCCCACCCCAAACCTTGCCGCAATGTTGCTCACCAGACTGGAGTTGCCCTTATAATAATTGATTTTGTTTCTGTGGGCAACCCCCAGTCCGAGGAGCGCTGACACTATCTGAACATCCAGAACCCACACCGTCCCCGACCCGTCCTTCGCCACGATGTCTGGCTTCCTGTTCCCGGCCGAGCTCTGATATAAATATTCGAGCTCGACCCGCATTCCCTTTTTAATAAGTTCATCAGCCAGACGTCTCACTACCGCATCATGCCTCCTGAGCCTTCCATCGTGCGTCCTCCCACACGACTGGAGAATATGCCCTGTCGTCTCAGTTTTTCTACACCCGGCCCTACACATGGGTGGACCCTCCGGCCGCCTTCCCCTACTTGTTCTAACGGCCGAAGGAAGAGACCCCGACCTAAGTCTACATAGTTCAATAAAGATATTGTTCTTAATCGGGTCCGGGTGCATCATAAAATTATATGAGGGCTTTGCCCCCGCGCACATCTCCAGATCCCTCCCGTCGACGCTGCTATGTAAGTTCTCGCGCCAGTACTCACCAACCCCCTCCACCCCGCCGAACTTACGAGCTGATTAGATTTTGGTGCATATCGACCCAAAATTAAGGGGGGTGAAGGGGGGTAAAAAATTAAAAATCTAGGCCATTTGAGCAAACTTAACCAAATTTTGTATACATAATCAGTGGGACCCCAGAAGTCTAAAAATGCAAAAACTGATTATAAAGAATTTTAGGGGCCAGGTTGTATGGTAAAGTCAAGTGAATGGACACATCAGAACACGTCAGCTTATCTTCCAATGTAATTATTTCGTTTCGGAGAATCTTCCCTCCTTCTTCATCTTCAAAGGGTCAATGAAGGACGTATAATATCGTCGCTGATCTTACAAAACCTCGTAAGTCCGATTTTTTGATAAATACGTATTATACGTTTATACCGACCAACTTTTCACGGGGCATCTGTCTATTGAAACCTTATTCAAATTTAATTTCCCGCTACGGACAAATAATAAATATTGCTTTTTTTTAGATTAGTTATGTCCATCGATTAAATTATTAAATATGTTATCGGAAAATAAGGAGTATATTTTTATGCAGATAATTTGCCAACGTTTCGTCAACTTTGTTGACTTCTTCAAACTTGATGACTTGCCTTGATATGTTTACTAAGAAAGAATAATTATAAAAAATGACAAATAGGCAGGGGAGTTAACTATTTGAGCGCTGAAGAAGACAACAAAGTTGACGAAACGTTGGCAATAAAATATAAATTATCTGCATAAAAATATAGTCCTTATTTCCCGATAACAACTTTAATAATAAATATTGCATTGTATTTGTATGTATTCGTGTTTAAGATAGTTCTTTCACAAATTCAAAAATTCAAGAAGTCTTCGAAACTTGGAATATAAGTCATTAAAAGCATAATAAACACACTGTTAAAATAGATAGGGAAAGGGTGGGAAAATGATCATTATTTTATTTTTTTTCATTGAAGGACTTTCACCATCTTGATGAAAAACTAATATTTGTTAGTATAATATATTCGGAGTAACTTAAAAAAAAATTGAAATTATTTACCACGAAGTTTTGATAAAAAATAAAAAAAAAAAAATAACATATTTGGGCGATTATTTTTACTATAAGATCAATGGCTTGGAAACGATCCATTCATAAAGAGGATATAGTAGTGTAAAAAGTACAGCCACGTTAAAAAAACATAACCTAAAATTTTAGCACCGTTCATATGTATAGAGGCTAAAACTTTTTGTGTGGATTGTAGCGAAAGAACTACCTTAAAATGATTTTTCTTTTTTCTGGCAATCTTTGAATTTATGACTAACGAGTTTTTGTAAGATCAGCGAAGATATGTAACAATTATGTCCGTAAATCTTTATACAAATTAATTCAATATCTACCTCAAGTATAAGATTTAATTAACAGTGTTCAATGTAATTATAAAATTTAAAAGTACTTAAGTGTATCAAAATATTTACCTTGAATAATTACAGTGGCCCAAGGAAGAAAGCTCTCTCTGCTCTGGTAGACGGCTGTATCTATAAACATCTAGAGAACGGATTAGCATCCCCGAGGTTGGCATGACGTTACCCTCCCACCCTCCTAAATCTAATGCTAATTCTAATCCACTTATTTGAGTGTATAATATCTTACAAAATAATTCATGCGAATAATTGTAGTGGTTTTGTAGCAGATCCAACGGAGGGAGAGGCGATGAAGCTGAAAGAAAAAGTCCTAACGACATATAATATTCGACAATCTTAGACCCAAAGAAAACTACCAATCCTTAACAGTGTCTTACTTTGCGAAGAGTTATCCGCCCTCTGAAGATCGTCCTTTGATCCTTGGAATACTTGGAACATCCAATAACAAATGAAGGGAATGCTGAAAATCCCTCAGCTACTATTCTACCTGAATTGAATTTTATTTTTATATTTGAATAAAAACCATAATTTGAAAAATATTTAAACTGAAGTGAATTGAATGCAAATATTTAAAAAAAAATTTTAAATTAGGAAATGAAATGTTTTATTAGATACTAATTGAACTGAAAAAAATAAAAATAAATAAAATGCAACGGATCGTTGCTAAACTTTATCCAAATTCATTTGAAATATTAATATGTTCTAGAGTATAGTACTTTAAAATATAATTTTACTAAAAACTTTATTTAACCTTTTTTGTGGTCCCAATGTACTTAATTAGGATATTAAATTTCATCAAAATTGGTTAAGTCATTTTCAAGATATTTAGAAAAAACTAAAAAAGTACTGAAATAAAGTACTAATGTTTGTGGACCGATATGTACCAAAAACTAATCAGCGCTTCATTTTGTTAAAATACTAGTAGGTTTTCAATTTCAATTCAATCGGTGCAACGGTGTGGAAAAATTCGTGGACGAAAAAAACGATAACACACATACATACATACATACATACATCCCCACGCACTTCCAAAAAAAATGGCACTTTTTGGCCTCTCGACGAGATCCCAGGTAATTTTTGGCAAAACCGTCACGTGCTAAAATTCAATCTAATTGAATACTTCAATTTGTGACCTTAATTGAGTCCATGGGTTCCGTAGTCTTTACCTGAGGACCGTTTGAAGTCGCGCTTGGCGCGCGACCGATTACTAATACTTTCCCCATGCTTTGCATTGGATAAAGTAAAAATAACTAAATTCTTTTTTGGTAAACAACTCAAGCTTGAGTTGTAGAAATTGTAGTATTCAATTAGGATTGAATTTGAGCACGTGACGGTTTTGCCAAAAATTACATGGGGTCTCGTCGAGAGGCCAAAAAGTGCCATTTTTACTTTATCCAATGCAAAGCATGGGTAAAGTATTGTAATCGCTCTCGGGGCAAGCGTGGCTTCAAAGGGTCCTCAGGTAAAGACTACGGAACCCATGGACTCAATTAAAGTCACAAATTGTAGTATTCAATTAGGTTGAATATTAGCACGTGACGGTTTTGCCAAAAATTACATGGGGTCTCTTCGAGAGGCAAAAAAGTGCGATTTTTTCATTTAGTGCGTGCGGATGGATGTATGGATGGATGTATGTATGGATGGATGTATGTATGTATGTTATCGCTTTTTTGGCCCACGATTTTTTCCACACCGTTGCACCGATTGAAATGAAATTGAAAACCTACCATTAGTTTAACAAAATGAAGCGCTGATTAGTTTTTGGTACATATCGGCCCACAAACATTAGTACTTTATTTCAGTACTTTTTTAGTTTTTTCTAAATATCTTGAAAATGACTTAACCAATTTTGATGAAATTTAATATCCTAATTAAGTACCTCGGGGACCACAAAAAAGGATAAATAAAGTTTTTAGTAAAATTATAATTTAAAGTACTTTACTCTAGAGTAAGAGAGTACTTTTTAATTTTTTAAATTCTTTAAAATTTATTCATTTGAACCTTTTAATATAGCTCATTTAGCCTTGCTTAAATAAGAATGGATAGGCTTCTCTCTGTGAAATGCTAAAAATTTGGGAGGAAATTTTATAAGTAACCATAGCAACTGCGTTGTTTTCTTATCCCTTACCTTTGCAGAAGACATAGAGGAATCGACTTTAAACCAAAAATAGCGATTGATTCTCATCTAATACTTGAGGAATAACCATTCTATATTGGATTTTTGACGTTTCGGTTTTTATTGGTAACCATTGCTGAAGACTTGGAGGAATCGACTTAAAATCAAAAATAACGATCGATTCTCATCTAGTACTTGAGGAATAATCATTCTATATTGGATTTTTGACGTTTCGGTTTTTATTAGTAACCATTGCTGAAGACATAGAGAAATCGATTTTTAAACCAAAAATAGCGATTGATTCTCATCTAGTACTTGAGGAATAATCATTCTATATTGGATTTTTGACGTTTCGGTTTGTTTCGATTATTATTGGTAACCATTGCTGAAGACATGGAGGAATCGACTTAAAATCAAAAATAACGATCGATTCCTATCTAATACTAGAGGAATAACCTTATTGCATTCCATTTTTGATGCTTTGACTATTAATGGAAACCTCTACCGAAAATGTAGAAGAATCGACTTAAAATCAAAAAGACCAAATTCTTTTTTGGTAAACAACTCAAGCTTGAGTTGTTTGCCATAAAAGAATTTAGTCTTTTGATTTTAAGTCGAATTTTCTACATTTTCAGTAGAGGTTTCCATTAATAGTCAAAACATCAAAAATGGAATTCAATAAGGTTATTCCTCTAGTATTAGATAAGAATCGATCGTTATTTTTGATTTTAAGTCGTTTCCTCCATGTCTTCAGCAATGGTTACCAATAATAATCGAAACGTCAAAAACCTAATGTAGAATTGTTATTCCTCAAGTATTAGATGAGAATCGATGGCTATTTTTGATTTTAAGTCGATTCCTCTATGTCTTCAGCAATGGTTACCAATAAAAACCGAAACGTCAAAAATCCAATATAGGATGGTTATTCCTCGACTCTTAAATGAGAATTATTTTTGAATTAATTTCAATATGAACTACAAATTGCAAGTGATATCTGATTAATAATAAAGGAACAAACATATTAATATTTCAAATGAATTTGGATAAAGTTTAGCAACGATCCGTTGCAGTTTATTTCATTTAGTGCGTGCGGATGGATGGATGTATGGATGTTATCGTTTTTTGGCCCACGATTTTTTCCACACCGTTACACCGATTAAAATGAAATTAAAAAACTACGATTAGTTTAACAAAATGAAGCGCTGATTAGTTTTTGGTACATATCGGCCCACAAACATTAGTACTTTATTTCAGTACTTTTTTAGTTTTTTCTAAATATCTTGAAAATGACTTAACCAATTTTGATGAAATTTAATATTCTAATTAAGTACCTTGGGGACCACAAAAAAGGTTAAATAAAGTTTTTAGTAAAATTATATTTTAAAGTACTTTACTCTAGAACATATTAATATTTCAAATGAATTTGGATAAAGTTTAGCAACGATCCGTTGCAGTTTATTTTTTAATTTGTCTCTACCCCGGAGGTCAGATTTTAGCTGGATGCCTCGAGTCGGATTCGAATCCGGGTCCCCCCTGGTTAGGTCGCTGTCACGCTACCGCCTAGCCTATCTGACTCCCTAAAAATGAATTTAAAAATATATTAACTATTGGAATTAGGTGTACACGTCTTTGGAATTATGTGGAATTATTTTGCAATTCATTAGATAATGCCCCTCCTTCTATTGTCTTTTACTTGGAAATGTAAGTGGAAGTGGAAGTAGGTGTACACGATATTAGGCCGCGGTTCACCACTCGATTCATATATAGGTATATTTTTCTAAAATTTTAAAGTTTGAAATTCATTTCTAAATTGAAAAGTTAAATGAAATTTTGTATATTTTTTTATGAAATATTTAATCTAAAATGAAAAGTTCTGAAGAATTCTGAAAGAGAAAAACATCCTATTGCTAAAATTTGAATCTTTTTTTTTTTTTTTTAAGTAATTGATCCCTAGGTAATAAATTAAACGCCATGCTTGTAAAAACAAAAATGATTGTGTACTTATATTGAATGCGATGCTGTGATGTGCAGATTCAAGCCAACAAGAGAGATGACACATCACGAAGAGATCGACGAAAACACCACAGAAAATGAAACAAAAAAATTAAATTAAATTAAATACAATATTCAAACTAAAATAGTATTTAATAATTTTAAGTTTTTTTTTTAAATTAGTAATACAAAAATAATTATTGTTTGCCTTAAATCTACTTAGGGATTATTAATTTACCATATGGTCAAGTATTGTAATTGTGCACGAAAAAAGTGTTTTTTTCCTTCTTTTTTTCAAAATATCTAAGAAACGGCTTAAACTATTTTGATTCAAAAAATTGAGCAAAACCATGGCATTTAGGTCTACAAAAAATCTCTAATAAGGGAACATCAAAAAAATTATATTTTTCGAGATAATAATTGTTTTGTTAAAATGTCTGTTAGTTAGTCTGTGCGTTACCAAATTTGTGGACGAGCTAGCTCAAAAACTAGCGTGAATATCGAAACCAAATTTCAGACGTAGTTTTGGTCCATTGAGATTAAGAGCTGATTAGATTTTGGTGCATATCGACCCAAAATTAAGGGAGGTGGAGGGGGGTTAAAAATTAAATATCTAGGTCGTTTGAGCAAACTCAACCAAATTTTGTATACATAATCAGTGGACCCCCAGAAGTCTAAAAATGCAAAAACTAACCGCCCGAAATGGGGGGGGGGGGGTTCGAAAAATGAAAATCTTTGCCATTTACCAAACTCAACCAAATTTTGTATACATAACCAGTGGGTTTCAGGAGTCTAAAAATGCAAAAACTAACCCCCCTACATGATTATAAATAATTTTATTAAATATTAAATATAAGTGAGGGGCCAGGTTGTATGGTAAAGTCAAGTGGATGGCCACATCAGAACAGGTCAGCTTATTTTTACTTAGGGAAAGTGGTATAGGTTTTAGGTGAAACATGATATTAATTAATAAAGTAAAGGGAGTGTAGTTTCACAGTGAAACTACACTCCCTTTACTTTATTAACTTATGGATTAAAAAAATTAATAAAATAAACACGATTCAGTAATTCAATTAATATGTTATGTATTAAGGTGGTCCTTATTTTGGGTATTTTCTACAAGTGCTCTACTATATGGTTCGAAATAAATAAAAAAAAAATATCCCCCAAGTTTCAAGTCTCTATCTCAATTATCAACTGTGCCCCAAGCGAAGTAAGTTTCTCATCTAAATAACATGGGGTTTTGACATGGAAAGATCAATTTTTTATTCCCGCCAAAGTAATGGTTCAAAAAAATTGAAACTCTTTATACTTTATCCTTATAATAGTATTATAATAATAGCTATCCCTCAGAATTATTACAGATTTTTAGCTATTATAATTTTGGAGTCTGTAACTTACTAACACTAAAATATAGCAGTATTTTATTAACCGACTTCAAAAAGAAGGAGGTTCTCTATTCGACTGATTTTTTTTTGTGTCTATGTTACCTCATATCTCCGCCAATTGTGAACCGATTTTGATGATTTTTTTGCGTTGGATTCAGACAAACTTCCGATTGGTCCCGTTTTTTTCATTGGTATTGGACCTTTTTTGATATGTTTGTTTAGGTATTACTTCTTTGTTTATGAACCGATTTTATTGATTCTTTTTTTATTGGAAATAGGGTACCTTAGGGATGGTCCCATATTAATTTGGTGAAGTTCTGAATATATTATCAATGACGAAATAACGTAAATATCCAATTCTTATGACCAAATAATCGAAATTATAATAAATAAAATCTTTTATTAAACAAATCTTAAAACATTCATTTAAAACCCGCAAACGTTTCGAGAGAATTTATATATTTATGAATTGAATTTTATTTATTATCATTTTCTGATTCATTCGCCCGAAGCTTTCTCTTACGAGATGCATGCAAGGTGGTATTATTATTAGTCACTATTAATAACATCACTAAAAAGAGAAAAATAAAAATATTTTTTATAAAAAAATAAAACCGACTTCAAAAAAATTAAATGCAACAAATAAAATAATAATAACTTAAAAATAAAATAAAATCCACTAAAATGTATGAAATAATTATCTTATTTAGTTACAACTAAAATATGACGAAATATTAACATGAAATTACTTTTTGAAGTCGGTGCCAAACATATAAATTTTATGAATCGCACTCGACGGATCTTACTTAGTACGTTTGGCGGGTAAGCTCGCTTATAGGTATAGTTTGTTTGGCACCGACTTCAAAAAGTAATTTCATGTTAATATTTCGTCGTTTAGTTTAAATAAGATAATTATTTTATACCTTTTACTGTATTTTATTTGATTTTTAAGTTATTATTATTTTATTTGTTGCATTTAATTTTTTGAAGTCGGTTTAATTTTTTTTATAATCTAGCTGTAATTCCAAAATTATAATAGCTAAAAATCTGTAATAATTCTGATGGATAGCTAGTATTATAAGGATAATGTCTAAAGAGTTTCAATTTTTGAACTATTACTTTGGCCGGAATAAAAAATTGATATTTGAATTCCAAAAACCCCATGTTATTTAAATGAGAAACTTACATCACTGTGGGGCACAGATTATAATTGAGAGACTTGAAACTTGAGGGATATTTTTCTTATTTATTTCGAACCATATGAGCCCTTGACTGCGTAAAAATTTGAAAATACCCAAAATAAGAACCACCCTATTATGTATCTATAATTCTATATACCTCGTGGGTCGAATTAAGTGGCCTCCTCGGAGCTGACTACGAAACACATCCAGCACTAGTGTTGACACTTTAACTAGAAATGAAAGCAACACAATCAATAGATCGTAAATAAATAAATAAACTGGTGATTCATAAGGAGTGTAAAATATTTGAAAATTATGAAGGGAGGGGCAATTTTAAGCAAAAAATGTTTTATATACGAAATTGATGTCCTATTTCAATTTCTTACAAAGATTTTATTTAGAAATATGGATAGACATTTAATTTATTTATCAATGAAAACAAAACATTAATTTTTTTATTATTATATATTACAAAACAGAACATAACACTTTTAAGGTCCTTTTAAGGTCCTAAAGAGGCAATCCATTTTTTCAAAAATTCGCAGTTTTTCCTACATAAAATGAAAACCACTTATCCTAGAAACTTGATTTTTCTCTAATTCTCAAGGAGATTTTGTTGACTTGAACGTTTGCTTGTGGGATTTATAGATATCTAGCATTTTTCATGACAGGATATGATCCGAATCCTCAAAAGTGTCATGGAAAATGCTGGATATCTATAAATCAAAGCCTTATCAAAAAGTGGTCCAAATAAACGTTCAAGTCAACAAAATCTCCTTGAGAATTAGACAAAAATCTAGTTTCTAGGATGAGTGTTTTTCATTTTATGTAGGAAAAACTACAATTTTTGAAAAAATGAATCATTTCCTGTCATGGAAACTGCTGGCCGGAGAAAAAATCTAAATGATGAAATTTGTAGGAAATTGTATGAAAATCATTTTGAAAAGGAAAGTTATTTACGAAAAATTGATAGTTTTTGAGAATTAGTTTTTCAAAATTTAAACCTCATTGGGGCACGGGTTATCATTTTCCAATTAAGATGAAACTTTGTTTAAATTGAAACAAATTTAATCTAGTTTAAAAATGAATAGTTTTTAAGGAATTTGGTGTTGGTACTTGGTGAAACATTTTTTTTTTTAATTATTGGATAAAAAATACTTGGTAGGTTTCACATTAAGATATAAATAAATAAAACGAATTTATTTTTGGAGAATCTTTAATCTCGATATAGTGGGTTACTTTCTGTTGCTCCTGAAGATGGGTTAGTCACCCCGAAATATATATATCGAGATTAAAGTCTCTCCAAAAAATAAATTCGTTTTATTTTTTATATCTTAATGTGAAACCTATCAAGAATTTTGTATCCAATAATTTTAAAAATGAATAGAGTGGTCTTTGTCGAAAACGTGCTCTTTCATGGTCAAAATGGGGAAAAAAATCGAAAAAAATGCGAGTTTTTGGGATTTTCGGAAACAGAAAAAAATATGACAATTTTCAACTAGCGCTTGAGCCCAAAGGGTTTGTCAGAGAAAAAATTTAAATGATGAAATTTGTATGAAATTTTATGAACTTTCATTTTGAATAGGAAGGTTATTTACGAAAAGTTGATAGTTTTCGAGTTTTAAGCAAAAAACTGAGAAATTTTACCTTTTTTTTGAATTTTTGGCAATGTTCCGTCACGAAAGTTAGCAAACCTCAGATTCGGATTCACCACACCCAAAAACATAAAGGGTAGAAGAAATTACAACTACCCCAAAACATGCCGAGTAAAAACAGAATATAACAGGTCTATTTGTTTTAATAAAAAAAAATTCCCACTAAATATTTTGCTTTGTGGATTGACCACCACCCCCCCACCCCCACCCCCCATGAAAATTTTCTGGCTAGGCCACTGACTACTAAATACTGTGACTTGGAAAACTTCTACCTACTCGGTCAGTGACATAGAAAAAGTAAGAAACTCTCAAATAAATGCAATTAAAATTATTAATATATAAATAAATATATAGGTATCTAGGGTACTAGATACTATAGTAAATAAATATAATATATATAGGTATATCATACTCAATGTTCGTAAATAATTCGTATCTTTTATTTTACTTTACTTTTATTTTAAAAAGATAGAAATTTTAAAAAATGGAATATATATAAATAATTTGAAAATTTGCAAAGTGTGTGTGTGTGTGTATGGGAGAGAGAATTAAACATAATATAGTAAATCGTTAAAGGTTCAATGAAATAGATTATTTTATATTTAAAGTAAATATCGCGTCTATAATAATTCTATACTCTGAAATAAATGTTCTTTCCGATAGTGAAAAGTTTATCGAATTTTTAAGAAATGTAGGTACACTAAAAGAAAAAAAGATAATTCAAAAAATATTATTTTATTAAAAAATATTAGAAATGTTGCTATCAAGTATCTGATTAAAGCAAGTATAATCGAATAAAATATCTATATCTATCTATATATTTATATAAAATTAAGGTTTGTCTGAACATTGGTCCAAATCACGCCAAATTTTGGTTGCACGCGTTTCAAGCAAAGTTATGAAAGAAAACACCCTCAACAAAATTCCTGTCGGTCTGTATGTCTGTCTGTCTGTCTGTCTGTGTGTCTGTATGTTTCCGTGGGTTCCGCGAAAAGTTGCTCACGATTCACGACAAAACGGCTGAAGGGATTATTATGAAATTTCATATTGACATCAGATGACTTTTAACTTACGTTTTTAGCTATATAACGTTTTGATATTTTGACCCCAAAAGAGGGTTTGGGGGGGGGGGGAGCGCACGAATGAAAATTATCAAAAACTCCTAAACTATTAACTCTACGGCAAATTTTGTCATAAGTAAAGTTGTAGGGGATGTGATTTCTGAAAACTTTTGTTTAAAAAAATTCTCCCCAAAAGCCATCCAAAAAGGAGGGGGGGTCAAAATATGAAAATTCTTGCTCTTGGACCAAACTCAACCAAATTTCGTATACATAATCTGTGGGTCACTAGAAGGCTATAAATGCAACAACTAACGACCCGAAATGGGGGGAAGTCAAAAAATGAAAATTCATACCCTTAGAGCCAACCTTAGAACCACATTTTATATACCTACATAATCTGTGGGTCACTAGAAGTAATTGAAAAGTTTTTGTTTTGCCGAGAGTAGCAGAGTTGTTGATTCACAAAGAGAAACAAAGAGGTTGTCCTCTGCTTGAAGCATCAAGCAGAGGACAACCTCTTTGTTTCTCTTTGTGGGTCACTAGAAGACTAGAAATGCAAAAACTGGGTGAGGGGGTGGAGTGATGGTACGGGTGCGTAGGTGGGTTAGGGTATGGGGTGCGGGGGGTGGAATGTGGGTGAGGGAGTAAGACGGAGTAGGGTGAAGGGGGTGGTGCGGGTGGAGTCCGGGTGGCGTAATGGGTGAGAGGGTCATGGGGGCTAGGCGGGGATGTGGTGCGTGGAGGTGGAGGGCATAGGGTGGGGTCCGGGTTGGGTGGGGTACGGGGTGGTGGAGCAGGGGGTTGAGGTGAGGGCCCAAAGACGGTGGGGTGGGGCGGGGGCGGGCGTCTGGCTAGCAAGAGGGCCGCCGAAGGCGGGCCTTGCAGCTAGTATATATATATTTAAATCTGTGACTGCTTAAACGAAAAAGGATTAAATCTTTGTACCTACTAATATTTTTATATTAAATTAACTATACATAAAAAAATCGAAAATTAAACTTTAATATATTTTTTGAAAATAATTGATAGAGAAATACTATAATAAAACTTTTTTTAATCATTTTGAAATGAATATATATTTTTCTATTTGTCACAATGGTTTTGAATATAAACCAGCTATTTATGCTATTATGAGTAAATTATAAATATTAATTAACGAAATGATTGGCTGTTCACTTTAAAATAAAATAATTTAATTATGGGGTGAAATTTCGCATAAAATTGATTTATTAGAGCAAATTTTCAACTTGAAATATTATAAATTCCTATGAAAAAATTAATCTAAAAAATAGCATATTGTTATCACAGTCTCTCACACACACACATATAAATATAAATATCCACTTAGGTTCTGAATAAATGAACATAGCTCCCGAAACAAAATAATAATAATAAGCTTTTTAAGAAGAAAAATTAAATTGTTTGATTTTTATTCATCTAAGGACAAGATTGAATTCAAAATAAAATTAATATTGAGTGAATAGTCAAATTTTCAGTTTTTTTCTTAATATAAATCCTAATCTATAATTCTATTGAGTCAAGTGATTTTATTTATATATAATTACAATTATTATAATTAAAAAAACAGTAAGATATATATTACTTACCCCACTCCAGAGACGAGAAGAACCCCTTCGAAGAACTCGATTCAAGATGAAAAAATGCTGGTAGAAAGCTTATTTCCTCTGAAAATCGAAAAAATTAACTTTAATAAAATAAAATATCAATTCATTGAGTGAAATTAGAAAAATATTTACTTTCAATAAGAGTAATTTCAAAAAAAAAACATTCAATTAAATTTAGATAATAAATATCTAAATCTGATATTCATTTCGAATTACTATTTACTTACCTAGAGTTAAAAGGCCGTTCCTAGAAATAGAAATTATTCTCTAATAGTCTGGAACAGGATTAGACTTGTATTTGATGGCATTCTTAGCTCTAAGAAAGATCATTCAATCCGCGCCCTTTTTAGTCATTTTCCTCTTATTTTTTGTGACACTCTTATAAGTAGGTAATTAATTATAAACATAAATACAAATTGTTCCTGTAAGCCGATAATATAAATAGATACATCGCCTTCAATTTTAATTATAATCATTCAAAAAATGATGTTTTTGCATTTTTGTACCTGAAGTTCTAAAGGTAAAAACCCCAAAATCTTATCAATTTTCCGCATTGAGAATACAATGATTTTAGCATATGAACGAACTTTCTGAGGCTTCTCGTTGATTATTTATCGTGGGTATCTGAATTCAGATTCACACATTGAAAAAAATCATTTCTCTCCAAGTTGCAGAAATTTTTAAACACAAGAAGTAAAATAAAAATTTCGATTAAATAAAAAAAATAAAACTGACTTCAAAAAATTAAGCCCAACAAATAAAATAATAAGAACTCAAAAATCATATCAAATACACTAAAATGTATAAAATAATTATGTAATTTAGTTACAATTAAACGACGAAATATTTACATGAAATCCCTTTTTGAAGTCGGTGCCAAACATATACATTTTATGAATCGCACTCGACGGATCTTACTTACTACGTTTGGCGGGTAAGCTCGCTTATATTTGTTTAGTACCGACTTCAAAAAGTGATTTCATGTAACAATTTCATCGTTTAGTTGTAACTAAATAAGATAATTATTTTAAACCTTTTAGTGTATTTTATTATCTTTTTAAGTTCTTATTATTTTATTTGTTTCATTTAATTTTTTTGAAGTCGGTTTGATTTTTTTTATAAAAATTATTTTTATTTTTCTCTTTTTAGTGATGTTATTAATAGTGACTTAAGATAATATTTTGTATGCATCTCGTAAGAGAAAGCGTCGGGTGAATGAATCAGAAAATGAAAATAAAATTCAATTCATAAATATAGAAATTCTCTCGAAACGTTTGCGGGAATTGGAGATTTACGTTATTTCGTCATTGATCATATCATCAGAAATTGACCAAATTAATATGGGACCACCTCTAAGGTACCCCCTTTCCAATAAAAAAACGTAAATCCACGTGTCAAAAAGTTCTCGCTGAATATACATAAAATAAATAAATAAATAAATATTTAAATATCTTGACTATCTTGGAACTATGCTGATCCAAAAAATTGTTCAATCCTCTTAGCGAGAAGGAAACATGTATCATTTGGAGCTAATTAGATAGGGATATTTACCTGAAATAGCTGGATATCTTGAAAGGTAAATTTCTAGGCACGTGGTCGCGTTGGAAGGGCTAAGCGTACTGGCGGAGGCCGGTGAGCAGGCGGCGGGGAGGGCCAGTAACGGGACTTTTGTACTAGGAAAAATTGGCTGTATAGGAGGGAGAAGAGGAGAGCGCAATTGACCACGATTAATTGCAAATCTTTAAGAAAATATTAATTAATAAATAAATAATTTATAAATCATTCAAAATTCTAATCACAATATGATGTTCAGAAAAAAAAATTCTAAAAATTTAAAAACATATTTTTAATGCTCTAAGCTTATTTTTTAATGAAATAATTTTTCGTTAAATTGAAGGCTTGGTTTTGTCACAAATATAATAAAACAATAATTTTAATAACTATTTGAATAATTTAATTGATAACTATACAGTTTTGGTCACCACTGGTCGACCATCCTCAGTAGTTATCTCGTTCAAGAACTGGAATTTGTCATTTCACATGAAACATTCATTCTTAAATCTTCAATATAGATACATCACACAATTCATTACAATTACACATATACATATATATTTTGAATTCAAAATAGTTTCTAGTTCAGTGATAAACGTTTTTATAAATTGTTGCTATATATATGTATATGTGTAATTGTAATGAATTGTGTGATGTATCTATATTGAAGATTTAAGAATGAATGTTTCATGTGAAATGACAAATTCCGGTTCTTGAACGAGATAACTACTGAGATGGTCGACCAGTGGTGACCAAAACTGTATAGTTATCAATTAAATTATTCAAATAGTTATTAAAATTATTGTTTTATTATATTTGTGACAAAACCAACCCTTCAATTTAACGAAAAATTTAAATCAAGTCACTTAAGTTCTGGAAGAATTTTAATTAATGAAATAAGTAATTCTCATTAATTCTATTGGTATAATAAATTAGTGCCTGGGGCAAACACTTTATTCTCAGCCAAGAGGCCCAAGTTGTCCAATTTTCGGATTTATTTTTTTTTTATTTCAAAATTAAATTATTATCATTCTTTAGGATAGATTATTTATTTTTGGTGGGGAATTAGGGCACAATCATGTTATAGAGTAGGTACTATTTATTAGTTAAATTCATAATGAAATACTTAAATGATGATTGCATTAGTTACAAGTATTTTTTTGCTGCTCTGAGCGCAATTTTTCTATTTCTCTTTCTAATCCACAAGATGAAGACTTAGAAGAAAAATAAGACCCCAAAGAATGACGTTTAGTGAAAAGTGCCTGGAACACCAAGCGATGCTCGGTAACTTTTTGCCTCTAAATAGTTTAAGTTTCAAATTTCAAGGCTCTGCGACTTACCGAAGACGATATATGAATGAATCGAATGTTTTCCACGTTTGATTCAATCGTGAATCAAATGTAGGGAATTTTTGTCAAATATTGAGTGAAAATAATATTTGAACTTATATATTTCTAACTTGAAATAATAATGTTAAATAAATTTTATAATTTTTCTCATTAATATATCAAAGAATAATTGATATATCAACCTGGCAGCCTGCTTCCTCTGAATGAAAAGCTGACTCTGTATAAAATGCTTGTTCGGCCAATCATGGGATACGCTGCCCCTGCATGGCTCCCCTTCGCCTCCAAAACCAGGCTCAACGATTTGGAAAGGGTCCAGTCAAAAACATTAAGGAAAATGACCATTCCTCCACCTGGAATCAACAACCATATAATAAGAATCGGACTAAACATGACTTCTCTAAAAAGAAAACCTAGAAAAATAGTGTTAAAAAATTCGAAAATAATGCGCAATCAAATCTCAACCCTCTAATTAACGAAATATACCGGATGTGACACTTCATTTCTCATTTAGTGCTCTTCATTTCATCATTATTCATTTTGTTTTGTTTTTGTGTTTTTTCTTTTTTATGTTAGAAATAAAAAGTATGGGGTTTTTTATCAAATTTTACCCTTACCAAAATAAGGAGTATCAAAAATATGTTAAAAATTAAAAAAAAAATGGACATTCCATGGTGAGGCTTTTGGGCCTCGAGGTCGAAGTTTTTGTATTGAAAATATTTGTATTTTTTTGTATTGGATAATAAAATTCATTATTTATTTATTTAAATTGATATATCAATGAGAATTGTTTTTGACCGCGCTTATTTAAAAAGATATTTATCGCGAGACTACTGCGGATAACGCTATTGGAGTACTAATAGATCAAGCGCTGGACTGGGATATTGAATATATAACATCTGAGATTTCAAATTCATTTGGTGATCCATCCGAATGTCTAGCGAGCTATACGCGAAATAACGTTGGATTGTAGCTAAATGGATCACATCTTTTTCTCTCTTGGTCCAGACTTAAGACTCCGCAGACTCCAATAGCGTAATCCGCAGTAGTCTCGCGATAAATATATTTTTCAAATAAGTGCGGTCAAAAGAATTCTCATTGATATATCAATTATTCTTTGATATATTAATGAGAAAAATTATAAAATTTATTGATATATGAATGATTGAAATATTTATTTTGCGACTAATTTTATGACTAATTTACACTCCCTTCCTTTATTTATCGGATTAAAATGTATACACGACTAATAACTCATGACACTTGATAAGTATACCTATTTCAAAAAAAATTGCTTGTGCCATTTTTGAGAAAAAAAAAACGAAAAATCTTACATGTAAATGTCAACTTCCAGTGTTCCGATTTCAATGACTAATGATGATTTATTGCGCCACGCAGAGGGGGCAGCCCTTTATAGAATAGAAAACAGATTTTTTACAAATTTTATTTTTCAATATCTTTTCCACAGATTTTCTAATTATTCGGTACGACCGGGGAGGTATTGGATTTACTAAAAAAATTTCATTTTTTTTGTCCTTGCGTTGAAAAATGTCTGGGACGTAGAGATAAATGGTTTTCGACAATGATTTTGTTGTCTTTGTGACTAGATATGTATTTGTATTCAGATATCAATGATATCTTAAAAACCAAAAGTCATAAAACGTTCATTCTTGTGCTAAAATGTTTGTATTTTCAATGCAGAGAACTCTGATTAGATTTTAATCTTCCAGTTAAAAAAATGGAATATTTTCATACGTTTCTATAGTAATAAATAATAAACAAACTGTCAACAGCCGCATACCGAGTTTTGGAAATGTTTCAAATTTTAGTCCATTTTTTTGAATGAAAATAAATGAAAATTATTATTCACCTTCAGTAAAATATTTTCAAATTCTAATAAAAAAATATATATATATATAACATAAATAATTATTTGAGATAATAATAAATGTAGTCTTAAATTTTTAATTGAAGAAGACAATAAAAGAGTGTGTCTTCTGTTGGAATTATAAATTTTATTTATTTATAACGAGACTATAGTTTCGATGGCTTTGCCCTCTTCATCACTCTATTACAATAGATTCACAGGGAATTAATTTATGACTATAGTCTCGTTATAAATAAATAAAATTTATAATTCCAGCAGAAGACACACTCTTTTATTGTCTCCTTCAATATATAAAAACGAGCTTCGAAGCTCGGACCTCCGGGCTGGTGCCCTGGCGGGCAGCGTCTCGATCCAAAAATGTTATTCCTCTTAAAAAACCACACTCCAAATGTATACCTGTAAACTCCCGAAAATACATAGTCTCTTAATTTTGTTGAGGGAGTTTTCGTTCATAACTTTGCGTGTAACCAAAATTTGGCGTTATTTGGAGCAATGTACATACAAAACCTTAATTATATATTTTTCACCAAGAGCCTACACCCTTCTCCCTTACCAATATAATTTATTTGTTTGAGGCCATAGTTTTGAAAGTAGGTATATTTAATCTGATATTTCTCATGAGTTTAATTACTATAATTGTTATGTGGCTGGCTTGTTTTAACAACTACAAAATTTTCTATATCTAATCAGGTAATTGAACCCAAGAGAAATAGCAGATTAAATATTTCTAAGGGTAGCAATTTTATTTAAATCACACATAATTATTTATTGACCACGAACAAATAAAAACAATATAACTACTACGTTTTGATCTGCATATTCTCTAATCGTTCTCAAATATTAGCTCCCACTTCGATTTCTCATACTTGAGAACGATCACAGAATAAGCAATGAACTCGTTTAATTGTTTTTATTTCTTCGTGGTCAATATGTAATTACGAGCTTTTCGTGCGTGCCTTCGGCACGCCCTCGAAGCTCGGCCTTAAAAAACTACACTCCAAATTTATACCTGTAAACTCCCGAAAATACATAGTGTCTTAAAAGTTTCGCCTCATTTTCGTCCTGACACAGCTACAGAAATGAGGCTCTAGATATGAATCTGGAAGTATTTTTTTCTCTATAATCTACAGCATTGTGATATTTTTTGTGTGGAAATAGATTTATTTAAATAACTGGTATCGTGTGAGAGGAGAATTATATTATATCATTTTTTTAAAATTTGGGATCGATAATCGATATAAGGCTCCAAATATTTAAAAGAGATCAGGTGTTGTTTGTATGACAGGCTGCTCTCTCCAGTATTGCAATGAGAAACTCATATGGGCATGCGTGTCTTAAGTCGTTTAATTTTGTAAAAATCAAAAAATAAGAATAACAAAATTTAGATTTTTAAAAAATTATAAAATAGTGGCAAATTATTAAAAAATAAACAAATAATATATAAATCAAATAAGATGTGATTGATTTTTTTTCTGTGCGCAAAGAAAAGCGAATTGAATATTTAATTTTTGAGTGGTGAAGGGGGAGGGGTAATAATTATCAATATATTTAATGTTTCTTAATTTAAAATCAATTGGAGTCTTTCATTTCGAAATTTGAGTCCAAATTACGATTATATTTCAAATTTGCCGCAAATATACCGATGACATCGACAGCGCTCCCTGTCGGCAGCATTCTCTGAGCGTTGCGGCAAATTAATCTAGACAAATATATATACTGCATTCGATTGCATTAAAAAAAAAAAAAAAAAAATATACTATATATATTCTGCTACCCTCGGCACAAAAACTTTCAATTTAATTAAATCTTTAAGATATCTGGTCTATTAGAAGAACTTTAATATTTTTAACTACCGATCTTTCTACTAAGATTGCTGTTAAAAAATATATTATATATTTCAATTAGAGGGCAGTGTGGTTTTTTTTTCAAAACTAGACACGATATCCGCAAAGCGGCAAGGACATAAGCTAGAAAGTTTTAACTTGCCATAGCGGTATAGCTTATTAAAATTAACTTATATTCCAAATGTCAATTTATTAGCTACAGTAGTTTGATTGCTTACCATAAAAAATTCTTTTTTTTTTTTTTTTGATTTTCTACAATTTTGAAGCTAGAAATTCACAAATCAAATTATTTTTTTATTTTAGAAATACGAAGATGTTTATGCCAAAATGAACTTTCCATTGACTTACGGTGTTCTTCGAAATAAGCAGTGAAAGACAGTCAGACAATAAATAATGCGTCAAAATGATTCTTATCCTCTTTTCAGATATTTCTAAACATAAAATAAATAAATATATAAGGAAAATCGAGATAATTCAATACATTCGACCCCCCCCCCCCCCCCGATACGTATAAATACTATATTTGCACTGTTGTTAATTAACTTCTTCTTATAGTGCCATGCCAGAACGGGCGTCGGCTCGTAGTTTGCCATTACTTCCCAAGAAGAGGCGACTGCAAATATCTGCCGAGACTCGGTCTTGAACCAGCATACTTCAGGACAGCGGCCAGACACTCTAATCACTGACCCACAGTCGCCTCTTGTTAAAAAACTGGGTAGAAGTAATTAGAAAAGGAATTTAGATACATTTTGAGCATCTAGTTTCGTATCTATCTATTTAATTCACCGAAACTGCAATATAACGTCTTAAAAAAGTATCACTTTTTACTCCAATTTTCATTTACATTTTTTCTTTCATCTAGACTACGATTTGGACTTTCTTTACCTAGTTTCGGTACGATATTATTTAATTTATTTTGGCTAAAGTAATTATATAATCTGTAATCTATTAAATAAATCTACGAATAACTTAATTTTGAGTAAGAAATTTCGCAAGACACTTGTGTCGAAGTCTGTAAAAAGTAAATTTTTCTTGTCTGTTCTTTTGAAATGAGAGATCATTTGGAGGATTCCCCTCAATCTTTATTTAGAGTTACTAGGAAAATCTTGTCAAAAACCACTTTTCTTAATTTTAGAGAATCATCACTTAAAGATAATAGAGATTAATTGATAAATAATTATATATTTAAATGTAAATAAATTAGATATTTAATTAATCAAATGATTAATTTTTGTTTTATTTTGTTATAGAAAAAAAATATTGTAAATATTTTATTTGTCCATCCTTTCTAATCAGATTGATGATTTTGAAGAATTTACGATTTAGTCCACATTTAGTCCTCATTTAAAATATTTTGACGTGACAACGTCTTATAATTCGATGGAGCCTGCTGGCTGCACCCACGAAAAAAACATGACTCTTGCGGCGTTACCTCGCTCTGAGGCGTTCCATTTAAGGCTTGAAGTGCAAGCGAGAGCGCGGAACGAGCGACAAAGATTGAGGCGGGCTTTTTAAAAGCTACAGTTACAAAAATTTTAATGATGTTTCCAAATTTTAAATTTTAAATTTAAGATTTATGAACAATAATTTAATCACAGTTTATTCTTATAATAAATTATTCAAAATTATTACTTTTTTACAACAAATTACAATTAAATTTGCAAAAATAATTAAGTAACTAATTGAACAACAACTTTTATTCAGTTTACTTGCTGAAAGAAATAATGTCAATTCAAAATTTATTATTATAAAATAATAAAATCAAAAATTAAATTTTAACAGTCGAGTAGAAATTTAAACAATAAATTTTATTCAAGTATTTTGTAAATTTAAAATGATTTTCTGAACGAAGAATTTTATGAAAAAAATCGGTTGTCTGTAAAGTCGGTTTACTGACGATAGTTGAACGTGACAACGTCATAAGAAAATACCATTCCATCAGTATTTTCTTATGACGTTGTCACGTTCAACTATCGTCAGTAAACCGACTTTACAGACAACCGATTTTTTCATAAAATTCTTCGTTCAGAAAATCATTTTAAATTTACAAAATACTTGAATAAAATTTATTGTTTAAATTTCTACTCGACTGTTATTTTAATCAAATCCTGGACGTCCAACGAAAATATAGACTCTTGAATTATCAAACAATTTATGTATAGTGAAAAGGGATAGTGTTTCTGTGTAACCTTGAGTCATGAAAACTGTTTTTTTAATAGATTATAAAACACAATAAAATGAAGCTTGTGAGGGTGTATTCCTATTAGGAAACCGCTTGCCATTCATTTTAATGGCACCTTTTAACACTTCTTACACATCACCGCATAAATTAAAACCATTTTAATTCTGTCTTCAACAAAAAAATGCTCCATTTTTATAATGGTAATACTACATAATTATCTACTGGATTGACACAAAAAATAAACTTTTTTAAATTCAAGAATTTCAACTAGTTCTATTAAGTAGAAAATAATATGTTAAATCTGAGTATAACGAAGTTTTAATATCATTATAAACACTTATTTTCTTTGTTGTGACTTTTGATTTAATGATTATTTATTTAATAATTAATTATTTAATCATTATTATTTGATAATTAAGTTAAATAATTGTTAAAAATAATTATTAAGATTTTTTTGAGATCTAATTGATTCATTTATTTTGTTTATTTGATGTGGTATAAAAAATAGTTCTTATGAAAGCTGTTCAGTTTTTTTTTTGTAGATTAAGTAGACGTATAGAAAAATATAGGGTTCTATTTAAAAAACAAAACTTGACATTGAAATACCCGTGAAAGCTTGTTCTAGGTCGACAAACAATAGCGTAGTTAAATTTCCCCCTCGATATAAATATACTTTTATTTGAAATTTTTTTCCATATAAATGCACTGTTTTTGAATTATAAGACTATCTCAAGATAAAAAGCTCACCCGGTATATATATTATAGACATATTTGAAGAAAAAACACTTTTGAGATATTTCAGCACTATCAAAATTGAATGCTTAAACTTAAAAACACCAGAAAATTGAGCATTTTTAAAAAAATCACCCCAAAATGACTACCTATATCTCCCTTTCAGAGTCAAATTAGGCAAATTACTCAAATATGTTATTTTATGTATTTTAATACTTCACATTTCTAAGTAAAAATCACATTGATTAGCTTTTCGGGTTTAAGAGATCTTGAAAAACTCTGAAAACACATTTGGTGCCCTTTCTCCCATTTAGGGCTTGAATTTCAAAAAATCCCTTCTTGGCTCACCCATAAATCGTACATTCCAAATTTCTAATGCTATGCTTGGATGAATGAATGAAACGTCACCTTCTCGTTTTACATATCTAGTACCTGGAGGCAGCGAGCGATGCTAGGTAACTTCTTCCTTCAATTAAAACCTTTATTTTAATATTATTTTTAATTTAAAAAGAACCGTGTTTGGTGGCCCTATTTTATTTAAATTGAATTGGCTAAGGGGCCAGTATCCACAATGGCAGCGCTAGCAATCTCAGGATTACCGCCGATTAAATTAAAAGTTGAGGAAAGAGTAGCCATATATAAACGGGGAAAATCGTACAAAGAAGAGGCAAAAGAAACTCATGATGATAGCCTGGGAAGAGCAATGGCAAAACTATCAAGGATGGGCCAAGATATTCATTCAAAATATCCATACATGGTAAAACAGGAAATGGGGAAACGTAGACTTTTATGTGACACAAGCAATTACTGGTCACGGCGTCTTTGGCACATATTTATATAAGATGAAGAAAAGATCTACAAGCAAATGCTGGTATTGCGAAGAAGAGGACTCTCCTGAACACACAATATTTCACTGTCCAAGATGGACCCATATAAGATATGTTGCTGGTAAGAAGTGCGATACTGACATAACAAAATATAATGTAGCTGATCTCTTGCTGAGGTCAAGCCAAGACTGGATAACTGTGGCCGACATGCTAAGAAACATCATGCGCATTAAAGAAGAAGAAACAAAAAATATAAGCTAAATTCAAGACACCGCCCTCCCCGAGGTAATGCTTTTTGGCGGTTTCCGGGGGGGGAAGGTTGAAAGTGTGGGGTTTTATTGGGTAGTCCCTCCTAGAGGGGGTTAGTCCCTCTCGCCAAGTGCGTGCGTAAAAGCATTTCCCCACGATAAAAAAAAAAAAAAAAAAAAAGGGGCCAGTAAGGGGAAAATAAAAAGTTGAAATAAAAGTCAACTTCTATTTGTTACTTTATTTTGGGCAGACGTAATCGATATTTTAACAACGTTTCGAGCACTGCTCTTCATCAGTGCACGTCAACTGGAAAAGATCATTGCATGTTTTAATTTTTTTGTTTTAACATTTATAATAAATTTTTAAAGGGTGGAAATGAGGATTATATACTACTCACCCAAGTCACAAAAACACGCAAAATCTATCTCCAGCAGACGTTTTACATCAAGAATCATTACACTGGTAAAACAAGTTATTCCAACTGAACAATTATTTTTAATTTTTAATTCTGATAAAAAGGTCGATTTTTATTTGAGAGCCTTTTTCAAATTAAAAAAATACAAATATATATAGTATTCGCCCACTGTACCCCCACCCCGCTTGACCGCACCACCGAAACCTCGCCCTACCGCCGGATCCCCCACCACTGCACCCCACCTCCTGCACCTGTTTTGATTCAACCATATGATTCATTTTTATTCATCCAATTAATAAATAAAACCTATCAAAATGTGTTGTTTTTTCAGAAAATTGAGACCTGCTTATGCGAATAATATTTTTAAATAAATTCTTGATTATTTTTTATTCTATTAAATAAATAAAGTTCTTTATAAAAACAATTATAAAACGTTTATTAATATTTCTAACGTTTATGGAGAACAAAATATGTTAAAATCCACAATCACAATACTTCTTCAAGGCCTTTTAGAACAACGAAATAAGGCAATCCATTGTCTGCCTGGGTACAAAAGGAAAAGGGAAACCTTTTTTAAAACCCTAAGATTGGGATTTGTCTACCTGAGAATAATTAATTTGATTACGAAAAAACCCATCAAAAACAATTTTGTCGAAGATGAGACCGTGACAGATCGAATTGTCACCCCAAAAACACCCTAACCCGTGAATTTCATCAAAATCGGTAGAGTCGTTTTCAAAATATAACCAAGATACAAATATATAAACAAACAAATACATATACAATTTTTGCTCGTTTAATATGAGTAGATATAAATTTACATATCTATATAAAGATTTATACTAAAATTTTGGTGTCAGTTTGCTATAAAAGAAAAAATAAGTCGTGTGTTCTAAACAACAGATTATATTTTAATTGCTAGGAGGATTGATATAATATAAAAGTTAAATGGTTTGATAAGTCTATAGAATCAGAAAGATTTATTTGGATAAATGAGATGAAAATATCTGATTTGAAGACATAAGTATCCAATATGAGATACTATAGTAGATGATAAATTTCTATCGATCGATTTTAAAACAAATATCTTGAATTAAGATCAGATTATATTCCCATTAAAATACATTATCAGCTTTTTGAAATTTTTTCATTCAGGGTCAAATAAATTGAATATTAAAATTTTTATCTATCATCTAACTAAACAATGACTCAAATTGAGCCGGTTGATAAATTTATCAAGCTTCGTCTGCCAAGCGAATCTATATTTTGATTTCACTGGATTTTTTAAAATTGAAAGCGTTTATAGTGAGCTTATTCAAAAAGTGAATAACTACGAAACACAATGATAATATGTATATATTGAATAATTTTTATAAAAAATAAAACTGACTTAAAATTAACTTAAAAATAAAATAAAATACACTAAAAGGTATAAAATAATTATCTTATTTAGTTACAACTAAACGACGAAGTATTAACATGAAATCACTTTTTGAAGTCGGTGCCAAACATACTATACCTATAAGCGAGCTTACCCGCCAAAAGTACTAAGTAAGATCAAATACTGTATATACCAATACAGGACAGTCTGTCAAAATACAATAGAAAAGCAAACCGTTTTTGGTCTCATGAATTTGAGCGCCACCATGCGAGCAAAATGGAAATCTAGCAGTCAAACCGACTTTCGGCTACCGACAAAATTAAAAAAAAAACTTGAGCGTCATGGAAAAAATATATATTGTGTCCGTTTAATGTTATATATGATTTAATAAGATCGATTTTAAATAATTTACGCATTTTAATATTATGCGCTTTATGTAGTTTACTTTTTTCTCGCTAGAGTGTGATGTTTTCAGGCTGTCCTGTATTGTTATATACAGTATTTGGTAAGATCCGTCGAGTGCGATTCATAAAATGTATATTTTTGGCACCGAATTCAAAAAAGTGATTTCATGTTAATATTTCGTCGTTTAGTTATAACTAAATAAGATAATTATTTTATACCTTTTGGTGTATTTTATTTGATTTTTAAGTTAATATTATTTTATTTGATGCATTTACTTTTTTTGAAGTCGGTTTTATTTTTTTTATAAAAATATTTTTAATAAAGCGAAAATTAATTTTTTTTTTAATTTAAGAAAAATATAAGTTCTTAAAATTTTAGTAGACAAATTAATTTTAAAATATATATATATACATTATATATATTTAATTTATAATATAAGTTTTAATGAGATATGATTTAATGGGATAATGAGATTAATTCTTAACTTATTACTGCGAGGCTCATTTGAAATTTTAGTAGATAAATTAATTTTAAAATTATTATATATAATTAATTAAGAGACAGTTTTTAGATAAATTTAAATATTGAAATGTATTATTAAAAAAGAAATATGTTTCCAAACGATCGGGAATTTCGAGAGAAATGGTTGCATGCTCTAATAAACTATTTATAAAGCATTTAATGATATTTTTTCATCTTTCTTTGATATATATTCATTATTCAAAAAAATATTTTTTTAAACATATAATTACGGACAGCTAATAATCACATCTCGAGACGCTGCCCGCCAGGGCTACCAGCCCGGAGGGCCTACGGCACGCCCGGCACCGCTCGTATATTATAATAAATTAACTAAACATTCCTTCTATTGTTCGCACATTGAATAAATTAAGCTAATTGTAACTTCTCAGTCACTTTTCCAGTTGTACCCTGTCACGTACGTTCCTATTCTTTATTATCATAATAGTAGGTATAGCTTCCCTTCAGCTGGTTCAAAACTCAATTTTTTCATTTGTCGAAAATATAAATTCTTAGAACAACTTTCCTTCTTACCCCTACTTTCCCCTAACCACATACATTTCAAAAAATATTAAAAAATTGTTATTTTTAAAATTATTTTTCCATTGAATAATCAGTTTACTTTGACTCCTGATGATGGGCTCACCCCCGAAATATATCGAATTAAAAACTCATTTTTGTTTTATTTCTTTTTTGTGAACCCTACCTCGCATCTTGCTCAAGTTTTATTATTATATTAAAATCTTTCACCTAGAACCAACACCTAACTTCTTAGGGCCGGTTGTATGTCGCAAAGTAAATGCTTTTTACCACTAACAAACGGTAGATGGTAAATGGAGACACTGGGATGGCCAATCAGTGGACTGGCATTTTCAGTGCCTGTCATCTGATTGGCCATCCCAGTGCCTCCATTTACCATCTACCGTTTGTTAGTGGTAAAAAGCATTTACTTTGGGACATACAACTGGCCCTTAAAAGCTACTTCCACATATATCCAAGCCTCCCCAAAGATTCCAAAGCACTTCAAAATATTTCCAAGTACTTTCAAAATACTTCCAAAGAGGTGTAGACCTACTTCCAATCGCGGATCACCCCTCAGTATTTTTCCTTCTTGTCTACTTTTTCAGTGCTCTTTGATGAAGAGAAAATATTTTTAATCTTTCCATCATCAATTTATTTATCTTTTTTAAATTTGAAACTAAAATTGAAATTAATCAGAAATAAAAACTCTTCAAACCAGGCTGCCGTGTATAATTAACATGAACGCATTTAGTTGCAATGATAAAGTATTAGAAATTGCTCTGCGAATTGCTTCTAATCTTTTTTTTAAATCTTCAAATCAATTTCAATCTCATTTAAGTCTATTTCTTATCTTTTTTCATTAATCGTGCAATCACATAATTCCATTAAGAATAATTGAATATTTTGCAACTACCTGTAGCTAGGTAAAACCGTTTACCATAGGCTCAAGTAGTGAATATCTAGCTTTAAATTTGAATTAAAAAACACCAAAATTTGATATAAATAATTTAAAAAAAAAAAATAAAACCGACTTCAAAAAATTAAATGCAACAAATAAAATAATAATAACTCAAAAATAAAATAAAACGCACTAAAAGGTATAAAATAATTATCTACTTTAGTTACAACTAAAAGATGAAATTGTTACATGAAATCACTTTTTGAAGTCGGTGCTAAACAAACTATATAAGCGAGCGTATCCGCCAATCGTACTAAGTAAAATCCGTCGAGTTCGATTCATAAAATGTATATTTTTGGCACCGACTTCAAAAAGTGATTACATGTAACAATTTCATCGTTTAATTGTAACTAAATAAGATAATTATTTTATACCTTTTAGTGGATTTTTTTGATTTTTGAGTTCTTATTATTTTATTAGTTGCATTTAATTTTTTTGAAGTCGGTTTTATTTTTTTTTTTTTTATAAAAATTATTTTTATTTTTCTCTTTTTAGTGATGTCATTAATAGTGACTTAATATAATATTTTGTATGCATCTCCTAAGAGAAAGAATCGGGCGAATGAATCAGAAAATGATAATAAAATTCAATTAATAAATATAGCAATTCTCTCGAAACGTTTGCGGGTTTTAAATGAATGTTTTTTAAGATTTTATTTTATAAAAGATTTTATTTATTATAATTTCGATTATTTGCGCATAAAAATTGGAGATTTACGTTATTTCGTCATTGATCATATTATCAGAACTTGACCAAATTAATGTGGGACCACCCCTTTCCAATAATAAAAGAATCATCGAAATCGATCAACGTGGCAAAAAGTTCTCGCTGAACATACATAAATATATAAATAGTTAAATATCTTGACTATCTTGGAGCTGTACTGATCCAAACGCAGAAAGAATCATTAAAATCGGTTTATAAACAGAGAAGTTATCCCTGAACAAGCATAACAAAAAAGGTCCAATAAGAATGAAAAAAAAAACGGGACCAATGGGGAACTAGACTGAATCCAATCCAAAAAACAATCATCAAAGTCGGTTCACAATTGGCGAAGAAATCGAATAACATAGATAAAAAAAAATCAGTCGAAATGATAACCTCCAGGTTTTTTGAAGTTGGTCAAAGATATTATTAGGCGTGGTTTCACGTAAGTAAACGAAGAGTAAATTTTGGGGAAAAAATTAAACTCGATTAACACATCATTTTCAAACGCTCAGCACCCCTTCGCTGTCAAATTGATTAAAAGTCGAACAAGCGCTTTCGCCAACTCTTTTGTCCCAATGACCTCCAGAGACTGGAACTCGCTCCCTGCCACCATCTTTCCCGCGACTTATAACCTTCAGCTATTTAAGACCCGTATCCACAGATACCTTCGACCCCTTTCACAACCCATAAAATTCTTTCTTCTTCTTTTCTCGATGGAGGGGCCAACCCGGGCCTTTAGGGGTTGCACCTTTTTGGTGTAACTCTTCTCTCATCATTATCATGAAAAAAAATCATTAAGAGTTACAATCAACTGATGAAAAAAATGGAAATTTTCTTCAGAAAAAAATAAATTAGGGGATGACAAGTTCTGGTAAGCAATTCAAAAAGCAAGAAAGGCAATTAATTTAATTACATGAAACCCCACATAAAATGTGCATAGGGTGCATTCCTTAAAGTTATATATTTATAATATATAATAGAAAATAATAGTTTTGTGAATTTACTCTTACTCAGATGTTTAAGGGTTAGCAATGATTTAAAATCGGAACTCTCGTGAAGCTAGAGAGATCCAAATCGAATCAGTTGTTCATATTTGAAACAAAAAAAAAAAAAAATGAATATTTTGGCACCAGAACAACTTTTCTTCGAACTTCCATTCTGGTCTTAACATAGTTATCTTAAGGAGGTTCTTTCGCGACAATCCACACAAAAAGTTTTAGCCTCGTAACCACTCTATAAATATGGACGGTGTTAAAATTTTAGGTTATGTTTTTTAACATGACTGTACATTTTACGCTACTACTTTCTATTTATGAATGGATCGTTTCCAAGCCATTGATATTTTATCCCCTCCACTAAAAATAATCGCCCAAATATGTTTTTTTTTATTTTTTTATCAAAACTATGAGGTAAATAATTTCAATTTTTTTTTAAGTTACTCCGAATATATTATTCTAACAAATATTAGTTTTTCATCAAGATGGTGAAAGCCCTTCAATGAAAAAAATAAAATAATGATCATTTTCCCACCCTTTCCAAATCTACCATTTGTAAAAAATTTCATTTTTAATCGCAATTATTTCATATTTGGTGTGGTAAATCGTCTTCAAATTTTAACAGTGTGTTTTTATCCTTTAATGACTTATATTCCAAGTTTCGAAGACTTCTTGAATTTTTGCATTTGTGAAAGAACCAACTACCTTAATCTAGATAAATAGAAAAGAATAATTCGTGCATGAAAAATGTATTTTCTCCACTTTTTCTGACATTTATAATTAAAATAAATTAATAAACAAATAAAAAATAATAAAAAAATAAAAAATTTCGAGTCAATTAAATACTTTGGTCTGCGATTGCTAGTAATTATGAAAATAATATTCGTATAAAGATTGAAACTGGAGAGAAGTGCTAAACAATATTTCACTCTAATTAAAGAGATTTTGTTTTGTCGAGAGTAGCATAGTTGTTGATTTATAAAGATAAATCAATGAGGTTGTCCTCTGCATGATGAGATTAAACATACTTTTCTTCTTCTTCTTCCTTTGTAGACCTCAGGTCTGTTTATGCCAGATGGTGATTAAACATAGTTAATATATAGATAACTAGCTGCAAGGCCTGCCTTCGGCGGCCCTCTTGCTAGCCAGGGGGCACGCCCCATGGACCCCCAACCGACGAACCTCACTCCATACCACACCCACCCCTGAACCCCACCCAGCACCTCCCGCCCCCCGCACCCATGTACAACCACCGCCCCACCCCACCACCACGCACCCCAGCCCCCGCACCACCCCACTACGCCTCTGGACCCTCACCTGAACCCCCCACTCCACCCTGCACCACCCCACCTCCACCATCCCCCGGACCCCACCACCGCGCCCTGCACCCCGCACTACCCCGCACCACCCCACTACGCCTCTGGACCCTCACCTGATCCCCCCTCATTATGCCTCTGGACCTTCACCTAAACCCTCCACTCCACCCTGCACCCCTCACCCCGTGCCCACCCCCGCACCCAGTTTCTTTCATTTCTAGCCTTCTAGTGACCCATAGATTCTATATACAAAATTTGGTTAAGTTGGCTATTAAGGGTAAGAATTTTCATTTTTTGCCCCCCCCTCTTCGGGTGGTTAGTTTTTGCATTTCTAGCCTTCTAGTGACCCACAGATTATGTATATAAAATTTGGTTGAGTTTGGTGCAAGAGCAAGAATTTTCATATTTTGACCCCCCCCCCCCTTTTGGGTGGTTTTTGGGGAAATTCTTTTAAACAAAAGTTGTCATAAATCACATCCCCTACAACTTTGCTCATTTTAAAAATTTGCCGTAGAGTTAATAGTTTAGGAGTTATTTGATAATTTTCATTCGTGCGCCCCCTCAAACCCCCTTCTGGGGTCAAAATATCAAAACGTTATATAGCTAAAAACGTAAGTTAGAAGACATCTGATCTAAATATGAAATTTCATAATAATCCCTTCAGCCGTTTTTACGTGAATCGTGAGCAAATTTTCCCACGGAAACATACAGACAGACGACATACAGACAGACAGACAGGAATTTTGTTGAGGGTGTTTTCGTTCATAACTTTGATTGAAACGTGTGCAACCAAAATTTGGCGTGATTTAGAGCAATGTACAGACAAAACCTTAATTTTATATATATAGATTATAACGAACATAAATATGTATATGAACGTACCGAGTAATAAAATATAAACACGCATAACTAATAAAATATTTATGAGTGAATTTAAGTCCTCATTAGTTTAGTAAAATTATCGAACCATATATTTCTTTATCAAATTTCGATTAAAATTAGAACTGTCGCTATCTCATCGAATTTAAATAAAAAATCAGTTAGAAAGCTGACTGATAAAATGGCCATATCATAATTATCTCTAAGTCAATATTTTCTTTTAGATGTCATATATGTATGTATCTGTATATTATATTATATTTATTAATTATCAATAAATAAAAGAAGAAATCTCATTGTCTGCTCTTACCCAAGTTTGTTTTCTTGTTTCAGTTGAGAGGCCTCTTCATCTGTAAATACAATGGAATTGTTTTCTCGCCAAAGTATAAACACCGCTCGTCATTCCTACGCCTTGGAAGCACTTAATCCTCAACCAAACGATGATACAGCATGGTCTTGGTCCTCACTACGGGTAAAATATATATTTTTTTTTATTTAACACGCTATCACTAAGTAATTAGTTAAAAATTGCTTGAACAAATAAAAAAAATCCTGCTTAAAATTTGGCATTTCTAAGCTCGAATAATAATAAAAACAAAAATTGAAAATCTTTGTAAGGGAAATCAATGAGGTTGTCTCCTTATTGGAACAAATATATATATTAGGTGTAGAAATAGGTTTTGAGGGATTTACAAAAGATGGCGTAACTAGCATTAAATCGCATCGGATCATCTTGTAACTATATTCATGTTAAAGCGTCATCATTTCCCTATAAAAATCAGTATCTATCATTTCGCTGAAGTGTAAGCAACATACTTTCTTTGTGCTCTAACCATGTCAACCTTTGTGCCAACAAAACTCAATTTGCGGGAAGCGCTGCTTTTTTGTTTTCATTTGAAAAAAGTGCAGCTGATGGACATCGATTGCTGTGTGAAGCATATGGGGAACATGCTCCATCAATAAAAACATGCGAGTACTGGTTCCGGCGTTTTAAAAGTGGCGATTTTGACACCAGCGACAAAGAACGCGAAGGGAGGCCAGTAAAGTTTGAAGACGCTGAGTTGGAGGCGTTATTGGATCAAGATTCATGCCAAACTCAAGAGGAGCTCGCTGAAACCTTGGAAGTGACTCAACAAGCGATTTCGAACCGTCTCAAGGCCATGGGTATGGTGCAAAAACAAGAAAATTGGGTTCCGTATGAACTCAAGCCAAGAGACGTCGAACGCCGTTTTTTCACGTGCGAACAACTGCTTCTAAGGCAAAATCGGAAGGGTTTTTTGCATCGAATCGTGACGGGGGACGAAAAGTGGATCCACTACGACAACCCAAAGCGCAGAAAATCGTGGGGTAAGCCCGGCCATGCATCAACTTCAAGGGCCAAACCGAATATTCATGGCAAGAAGGTAATGCTGTGCATCTGGTGGGATCAGCTCGGAGTGATCTACTATGAGCTACTCCAGCCTAACGAAACCATTACTGGGGAACGTTACTAACAACAATTGATGCAATTGAGCCGAGCATTGAAGCTCAAACGCCCGCAATATGCCACCATGGATATGATATATAAATGTCAATTTCAAATAATTTCATTTCGTCAGCGGAAGGGATTTAAAAATTTTGAAAAAATTCACAAGAAGAATAAACTTAGCAAGAGGGTCAGTACAAATATAATTTCTGGATGTAAAAGATTGTACACACTTGGATATAAAGTCGAGCGATTTCTGTATCTAGACAATGTCAAGATACAATCAAGAGACAAATTCATGTCTACAATGAACACGTTTTGGAATAAAATCGCAGAATATTGGTCTCCCATTTGAACTGGGGGACACGAGATAATTGTTAGAAAATGTTGAGCAATATTTCGTAGTCTGGACGTTTTGCGAGACATTGTCTCCAGTTATTCTTTGTGAGCCGTATAGAACGATTATCTTTCCATTTTGATTTAGTTTTAGTTTTGTTTGTATCATCAAGATGTAGCTCACATGAAAAAAGCGTTGTTGTTAATAAAGATTTTCACTAGGCAGCTTTTTTGTGGGTAGTGATCAACCTGATTATAAAAATCGTACTAAAAAAAGAAATCCAATCGAAGAGCCGTGAGTGGAAAAAAATTCACAATTTAAAAACAACACTTCAGAGGGAGCAGAAAAAAATTAATAATTCCAAGAAAACCGGAACATCTCCTATCAAGACTTCTTGGTTCGCATACGAACACATGGTATTCTTACTGCAAGAGTTTCAGTGTTGAAAGTAAATTATAACAGTAATTTTTATAAAAAAAATAATACCGACTTCAAAAACTTAAATTCAACAAATAAATAGTGATAACTCAAAAATAAAATAAAATCCACTAGAAGAGTATAAAATAATTATCTAATTTAGTTACAACTAAACGACGAAATATTAACATGAAATTACTTTTTGAAGTCGGTGCCAAACATATACATTCCTATGAAGTCGAACTAGACGCCGATCTTACTTAGTACAGATCTGGCGAGTACGCTCGTTATATGTATAGTTTGTTTGGCACCGACTTCAAAAAGTAATTTCATGTTAATATTTCGTCGTTTAGTTGAAACTAAATTAGATTATTATTTTATACCTTTTAGTGTATTTTATTATATTTTTAAGTTCTTATTATTATATTTGTTGCATTTAATTTTTTGAAATCGGTTTTATTTTTCTATAAAAATTATTTTTATTTTTCTCTTTTTAGTGATGTTATTAATAGTGACTTAATATAATACTTTGCATGCATCTCGTAAGAGAAAGCGTCAGGCGAATGAATCAGAAAATGATAATAAAATTCAATTCATAAATATAGAAATTCTCTCAAAAACGTGTGCGGGTTTTAGAATGAATGTTTTAAGATTTTTTTATAAAAGATTTTATTTATCATAATTTTCTATTATTTGCTTATAAGAATTGGAGATTTGCGTTATTTCGTCGTTGATCATATCATCAGAACTTGACCAAATTAGCATATAGGACCACCCCTAAGGCACTTCTTTCCAATAAAAAATAATCATCGAATCGGTTCATAAACAAAGAAGTTAGGCTTGAATAAACCTAACAAAAAAGGTCTAATACCAATGAAAAAAACGGGACCAATCGGAAGCTAGACTGAACCCAATGCAAAAAAAATCTTCAAAATCGGTTCACAATTGGCGAAGATATGAGATAAAATAGACACAAAAAAAAAAAATCAGTCGAATAGATCGTCTCCCTGTTTGAAGGACTGGGTGTTGCCCACCGAAACAAAATAGAAAAATATAGGGGCGACTCCAGTCTTGTGGATAATATTGCGGAGCGATTTGGCGTCGGGGCGGGCTCTGTCAGGGTCGAGGCCATCACACCGTGGAAGGGAGCGTGGTGGCATAAAGCGGTGGAGTCCTATCGCCTGGGTATATCCCAAAAACAATAAACGATTTGTCATATAGGGCGATGAGGGGATCCTCGCCCGATGTTTACACTTTCGGCAGAGCCACCCGGTCTGAATCTGAATTAATTTTGTTCTGAAGCTGAAAGTGTGAAAGATGTGTAAATAAATTTGTCAAATGCTCTTTCTTTTGTCTTTGTAGAGGCGGCCGCTCCTCGAAGGCCTCAATAAACAAAATTAAGAAACTGATGCTGGGTAGATAGATTATACTGTTATTTAGTAGTCTCATTTTGTAATTTAATATGTATATGTATGCTGATATATGTAAAAGGACTTGTTCCGTTTCAAATAAATAAATATTTCTAGAGACAATCGCTCAACTTTGTATCCAAGTGTGTACTAACCTTAATTGACAGCAATGTCTTAATTGACACATTGACAGAAATCTTTCAAACATTTTCTATTTGTTTTGTTTGTTTGTTTATTTGATCAAATATATTGACTTTATTCGAAGAGTTGTCATTACTAAGTAGGTAAAACATCTAAAAAAGAAACACAAGAAAGTTAATCATCGAATTTGAAGTACCTTGATAAGTTTAACAAGATGTAAATTAAGTTTTTTTTCATGTTTAATTGAGAGAAAAATTTATAATAACATTTTACAATTGAAAAGAATAGGGAATAAATATGGTAAGCATGCAAACAAACCACTTAGTAGGTTTTTTTGCCTAATTCAGAAAAGATATAGCGACTATGAACGGCAAAGTTACCCCTGTTGGTAGACATCTCGCCTGATATAGATAGCCATTAAAATATTCACACAAGAAAAAAAGCGGCAACGGTAATTGTTTGACTTTATCCATAGTCATTTGAAATATCTTTATTTATACAATTAAATTTGGGCGATTCTTAAATACTAGTACCTACTATACCGGGTGGGTTTTTTATCTTGGTGATCAGTCTTATAACTCAAAAACAGTGCATTATATGGAAAAAAGTTTCAAATAAAAGTTTGTTTATATTGAAGGGAAACTAAACTACGTTGTTGTTTGTCGACGTAGAACAAGCTTTCAAGAGTATTTCAATGTCAAGTTCTGTTTTTTAAATGGAACCCTATACTTTTCTATACGTTTACTTAATCTACAAAAAAACTAAACAACTTTCATAAGAACTATTTTTACTTTATCCAATGCGAAGCATGGGAGAAAGTATTGGAATCGCTCTCGCGGCAAGCGCGACTTCAAAGGGTCCTCAGGTAAAGACTACGGAACCCATGGACTCCAATTAAGGTCACAAATTGAAGTATTCAATGAGATTGAATTTTAGCACGTGACGGTTTTGCCAAAAATTACCTGAGGATCTCGTCGAGAGGCCAAAAAGTGCCATTTTTTTGGAAGTGCGTGCGGATGGATGGATGGATGTATGTGTGTTATCGTTTTTTTCGTCCACGAATTTTTCCACACCGTTGCACCGAATGAATTGAAATTGAAAACCTACCAGTATTTTAACAAAATGAAGCGCTGATTAGTTTTTGGTACATATCGGTCCACAAACATTTAGTACTTTATTTCAGTACTTTTTTAGTTTTTTCTAAATATCTTGAAAAATGACTTAACCAATTTTGATGAAATTTAATAATCCTAATTAAGTACCTTGGGGACCTACAAAAAAGGTTAAATAAAGTTTTTAGTAAAATTATATTTTAAAGTACTTTACTCCTAGAACATATTAATATTTCAAATGAATTTGGATAAAGTTTAGCAACGATCCATTTATAGTTCTTCTTCTGACATCAAATAAACAAAATATATGAATCAATTAGGTCTCAAAAAAATTTAATAATTATTTTAACAATTATTTAACTTAATTATCAAATAATAATGATTAAATAAATAATTTAATAATTTTTCGACACTGTTCTATGAGACATTCCATAATTAACATTTATAATCCTTCTGGATGAAACATCTTTCTTCAACAAAAAATGCTCTATTTTATTATTATTATGGTAATGACTATAACTATCTACCGAATTGACACGAGAAACTTTTTTAAATAAATTTTAACTAGTTCTATCAAGTAGAAAGTAATCTCTTAAATCTGTGTATAATGAAGTTTTGATATCATTTTAAACACTTATTTTCATTGTTGTGACTATTTCAATAATTATTTATTTAATAATTATGTGGTTAATCATTATTGCTGATAATTAAGTTAAATAATTTGTTAAGAATTTTTGAGATCTAATTGATTCATGGGGGGGTCGGATAGGCTAATCGGTAGCGTATCATCCTGCTAACCAAGTGGACCCGAGTTCGAATCCGACTCGAGGCATTCGGCTAAAATCTGACCCCCGGGGTAGAGACAAAATTTAAAAAATATATAGTATCGTAAATTGGCTTATGGTTAGAAAGGCCGAAAAGCCAAAAAAAAAAAAAAAAAAAAAAATAATTATTTATTTATTAATCAATTATTTAACCATTATTATTTGATAATTAAGTTAAATAATTGTTAAAAATTAAGATTTTTGAGATCTAATTGATTCCATGTACTATTTTGTTTTATTTGATGTCGTATAAACAAATAGTTCTTATGAAAGTTGTTCAGTTTTTTTGACAAGATTAAGTAGACGTATAATAATAGTAAAATATAGTTCCATTTAAAAAACAGAACTTGAGCATAGGAAATATTCTTGAAAGCTTGTTCTAGGTCGAGAAACAATAGCGTAGTTTAGTTTCCCCTTCGATATAAACAAACTTTTATTTAAAACTTTTTTCCATATAATCCATACTGTTTTTGAGTTATATGGTAAGAGTGTTCAAGATGAAAAAACTCCCCCGGTATATGTGAACAGTTTCTCAGAAACGGCTTTAAAAATTTCGATGAAAATCAAGGATTAGGGACTTTTTGGTTTGACGAATCTGTCAGAGTCTCATTTTCAGGCAACTTTAATTTGATTGTTTTTTCTTAATTAGAGTATTTATTTACAGGTGGGAGTGTCAATAAAAAATCTATAATTATTATTTATTGTTCAATTTCGTTTTATTAGTTTTTTTTTTTTAATTTTTCAACTAATAGTTCATTACAAATTTTATTATATATTAAAATTAGGAAATATAATTAATTAGAGATATTTTCTATTGAAGATGAGGTAGTATATCTCAACGGTGAATTTATGCAAAGTCAGCCCAAGCAGGGACATGAGCAGAAAATTTTTCAGGGAGGTCAATGTTTCGAGACACATAATTATATTTTTAAATATTTGCTTAAATATTTTATTATTTGAGTTTTTTCAGAAGTAGAATTCACTAATACAGTAGTTCTTAACATGAAAACAACCATAAAGTACAAAGGGGTACCCGCTGCTCTAGCTTCATGACACCCCCCCCACCACCACCACACACAATTTTATTCACTTCTAAAAAATTAGAAAGAGCTTTTTATTATCTTTTGTTGAAGTTATAAGACTTGACCTTTTTTATTTTTGGCATATAATGCTAAAATGCAACAATTTTCAAACCCACCCCAGAAATTTCAATGACGCAACTATGCGTCTTAAACATCCCCTCTCTCCCCTCTCCGCTGTGCGGACATCCCTGGGGTATATTAAACATAGTTTAGTGATGCCAATCCGAAAATCAGGGCAGTTACAGAATTTTTTATTTGATCCCAGTGAAGGAGGGTGCATGTGCATCAATTATATTCATCCTCTTTCGTATATTATATTTTTGATCAATATTAAATTGTAAAAAATCATAAAAGCTATATTTTATTAGTTGTTTCATAAGAGAAGGCTGTTCTCAGTCCGGAATCCAACCTTATATCACGAATCGATTGTCACGGCGCTACATAATACGTACTTATCAAGCAAATTTTTACTTTCACTTTATATTCATAGAATATAATGTGAGCTGGCCAGTCTGGGTCCTGACTATTTGGAGAGCTTGTATCTCAGAGATGAAAAAAAAGTTAATTTCATTTTGTAACTTCCAGGTGGAAGGAGTGTGATGCCCTTAATAGTTGAAAATCGGGTTTAGGGAAATAAAACCGGAAAGTGGGGCCCCCAGGGGCCAAAAGGGGGGACGAAAATCCATTGGTCAGTGCGTATGTACGTAGGTACTATGTGTAGAATCCGATGGTGCGTACTTTGAATAAACCACTTTTGCCAGTGCTGAAAAAAATTTGTGTTTCCACCATGCCGAAAAAAAAGGACATTGATTAACCGCCACCTAGTATGTACCCTCTTGCGTTTCGAAACCATAAGTCTCAGTGCTACGAAATTCGAAAATTAAGCTCGATATAGGCTAGAAGAAGTAGAGCAAGCTTGATTATTATACAAAATTAATTATTATAGTTGCAGACTCCAGTCTGGTCGGGAATATCGCGGAGAGGTTCGGAGTCGCCGCCGGTGCTGTCACCGTTTTGGCGGCGACAATATCGTGGAAGGGGGTGTGGTGTCCCCGGTCCTTCAGGGACCTGCGCGCCCTGGGTGTCCCCAAAACTACATTAAACAAAATGACACTCAGGGCGATGCTAGGTTCCCTTTTTAACTTTTCTAGCTTTATGAGGCGGACTTTCCGTACGGGGCCCGGCCTTAATTAATTGAGACAATGAATTTAAATTTATGTGCATTGCTGGGCTGGCCTTCCTCGACAAATGACCTTTCTGCGGTGGCCAGCCCATTTTAAACGTGTTTTACTATTGTTATTATTATTGTTTTTGTTTTTTTAGCATTTTAATGTTAATTTTTATTTATGTTTTTCCTTTTTTGTTTTGTTTTTTGTTTGTAACATTTGATTATTGTTTTTTTTCTTGTCGCATTGCACAGTTGTGGGGCGCTTTTGGCGCTCCCAACACTTTGGCCTCGGTTCTGGAGTCCTACTGGCGCCCATATATACTTTTCACTAATAGCCACAACATCTGGCGTAATTGTTTGGACGGCTGATGAGGGTTTTTAACCTAATATGTAAACAAATCTGTATTCCTTCTGTAAAGGGCTGCCCCCTCTGCGATGCAAAATAAATAAATCAGTCGTTGAAATCGGAAAACCGAAAGTGGCCATTTACATGAAAGATTTTTCGTATTTTTTTTTTATTTTCTCAAAAACGTCTCTAACGATTTTTTTAAAAAATAGTGTATTTATCAAGTGTCATGAGTTAATAGTTGTGTCAAATTTTTAATCTGATTGAAAGGAAGGGGGGTGTAATTTAGGAGTGTCGTAAAATAAATATATTTAATCGTTCATATCTCGTCTTCGGAAAGTCGAAGAGCCTTGAAATTTGAAACTTAAGTTATCTACGTAAGAATTTACCCCCTGTGCTTCGCAACCATAAGTCTCAGAGATACGAAATTCGAAACTTAACCTTGATATAGTCTAGAAGGAGACAATCAAAGCGGTTCAAATCGGAAGAACTTCATTTATTGTTTTATTATTTCTTATGTATGAAAGTGCCGCTTTTATTATTTTAAGAAACAATTTGTTAATTTATTACTATAGAATTGTATCCATTAGAAGTAGACACACAAATATTTATTGAGATTCAATATAACTAAATTATGGTATAAGAAAAAAAATTTCCAATTACCTACTTATCTAAGAATTATTAATAAAAATAATAGTAATAAGTCGCCCCACCCAACCAGCAGTATGTATCATTAATAATGATAAGAAAACATTGCTTCATAAGACAATTATTTTTATATTTCCTGTAAGATCAATGAATGAACAGGTGATTAGCCGCATTTTCCGAATGATGCAAATGATAAAGCATATTTCTAATTAGAATTCATGTTTCAAAAATGTATGTTAACTATTTAGCTACAGAAATATTGAAATTAATAAAATACCTAATATAAGAAAGAAACCTTTCTAAGAAAAACCAGCACATTTATTAACTAATTATTAGTTTCACTTATTAAACATTGTACGGGAGTCCACATACGATATATTCTTATTATATTAAATGAACAATCTATATATATAAAACTATATATCACTCACTCACTCATCATCAAAACAGCCAGAACCACTGGGCATAGAAACATGAAATTTGGAGAGGATATTACATTTATGACATAGGGGCTCACTAAGAAAGGATTTTCGAAATTCGACCCCTAAGGGGTCAAAGGGGCAAGGTGTGTTTTCACTGATTATGCGATATCTCTTAAGGACTATAAAATATCTACTTGCTATTTACTTATAAAAATACTAAATTAAAATATCTAAAAACTAATTTCAGGATTTTTTGAAATTCGACCCCTAAAGGGGTCAAAGAGGGCAAAATATCTTTGCAATGTGTTTACACTAATTATGCATTTTCAATTAAGAACGATAAGATATCTACTTGATTTTACTTAATAAAATTCTAAATACAAATATCTAAAAAGTAATTTCAGGATTTTTGAAATTCGACTCCCAACTATCCAAAATGTGAGTGGGGGCAAAAATTAAAACTCTCTCCTATCTTGATCAAATTTTGTAGAGTTATTCTTTATTACTTTAAGAAACTATTCCTGTAAAAATCAACTATCAAAATTGACTGTATGGGGGCGAAGGGAGGGGGGGGGCAAAATAATAGAAATTTTTAGCTTTTTAGTACATTTACTCTTTAGAAAACTGTGGATTATTTATTTGCAAATATCTAAAAAATAATTTCAAGATTTTCTGTAATCCGACCCTCTCCCCTCAACTATCCAAAATGTGAGGTGGGGGCAAAAATTAAAACTCTCTCCGATCTTGATCAAATTTTGTAGAGTTATTCTTTATTACTTTAAGAAACTATTCCTGTAAAAATCAACTATCAAAATTGACTGTATGGGGGCGAGAGAGGGGGGGGGGGGCAATAATATAGAATTTTTAGCTTTTTAGTACATTTACTCTTTAGAAAACTGTGGATTATTTATTTGCAAATATCTAAAAAATTATTTCAAGATTTTTCTGTAATCCGACCCTCTCCCCATCAACTATCCAAAATGTGAGGGGGGAGCAAAAATTAAAACTCTCTCCGATCTTGATCAAATTTTGTAGAGTTATTCTTTATTACTTTAAGAAACTATTCCTGTAAAAATCAACTATCAAAATTGACTGTATGATGCGGAAGGGGAAGGGGGGGGGGGAATAATAGAAATTTTTAGCTTTTTTGAACATTTACTCATTAAAAAACTGAGAGTTATTTATTTGCGAATATCTAAATATTTGCAAATATCTAAAAAATTTCAACCTCCCAAAATGTGAGTGGGGGCAAAAAATTAATACTTTCTGCGATATAGGTCAAATTTTGTAATGTTAGTTTTTAAGACTATATAAAATGTCGATGCTGTAAAAATCAATAGCCAAAATGAATGCGTGGGAGCGAAAGAGTAAAATATTACAAATATATATTACAGTCCTAATAATCACATGCTGAGACGCCGCCCGTACAGGGCCACCTGCACGTTAGACGTTTTGGAAAACGGAACCCAGGATTTTACTGAAAATTTACCACCTTACATTTTCTTACCTTTTCTATAGATCTAAAATATTTTCAGCGCTGCGACGTTTTGGCTTCCATCGAAAAGTCGTAGCAATTTTATTTTTTTAAATGGAACACCCCGTATACTAACACGTTTTTAGAACCGCACTTTTATTAAAATACGTTTTTGTTAATATTGTTCTAAACCTATATTTATCGATTTTGGAGATAAAAAATAATTTGTGTTAAATATGGTCCAAAACATGGCCCTAATTAAACTTAAATAAATTAGTGCTCTCCATTCATGAAAAGTTGATTATAGTACAAACTAAATAATTTCATAAGAACTTCGTTTGAATAATCAATATTTGCGGTCATTTTGGGAGATTTTTTTGAACATCGTCAATAAACTGTTTATAAGTTTCTTATAAATAGTCAACAAACTGTCATAAGCTTGATATTTCCATGGTTAGTTAAAATTAAATTCATTAAAAAGTAATTTTTCACGAAAAAGCGGCTTTATTAAGAAAACTTGATGTTTTAGGTATAGGGACATGATATATCGTCTTAAAGCATTTTTCTTCGTCTTTCAATTTATTGAGTAATATACAGGGGGTCTCATTTGAAAAAAACGAACTTTTGACCCCTTTTATGAATAACGGAAATAATAGTAATTTTAGCACGCCCTGTATGATATGGAGTCGATTTCTCGGCGTAAATTAAATACTTCGGGTCTGTCTAAACTACCACCAAAATATCAACTTTTCATGAATTGAGAGCACTAATTTATTTAAGTTTAATTAGGGCCATGTTTTGGACCATATTTAACACAAATTATTTTTTATCTCGAAAACCGATAGAGATAGGTATAGGACAATATTAACAAAAAAGTATTTTAATAAAAGGGCGGTTCTAAAAACGTGTTAATATACGGGGTGTTCCATTTAAAAAAATAAAGTTGCTACGACTTTTTGATGGAAGCAGAAACGTCGCAATGCTGAAAATATTTTAGATCGATAGAACAGGTAAGAAAATGTAAGGTGCTAAATTTTCAGAAAAATCTTGCGTTCGTTTTCCATAAACGTCTAACGTGAATCACCCTGCATACAATAGTAGACTCCCGTACAACGCGGGGGACACGTTCCCGTAGTAGGAAATCGCGTTATACGGGATATATTTTAGCCAACCAATAAGACGACGACGTTAGAAATTTATTTGTTATACCGCTTCCGATAGGGAATAAATGTTAAATATACCCCGACGAGGCTTACATGTCGAGGAGTGGCGATTGGTGACTTTTCAACCAGGGGATGCAGTCCAAAAAGTAGCCTTTATTTTTTGAAATTTTATTTTAATCTTCGGTTTTTATGCGAATTTCATCGATTCATCATTAGACTTTTTAAACATATATTTTGGGACCTTCGCCCCAAACGGATACTCCTTTGTGTGAGTGAGGGTAGGAGTCAGAAATTAATTCTTGTGACTTAAACTCCACAGTCCCTGAGATGGAAATTGACCATCTTCCACAATAAATCAGCCTGTCCTATAAGAAAATCTTAAATTCCTCCTAATTTTATTCCTATAAGCAAGCTAAGACTTCTCTATAGCACTCTTAGTTCCCAATTGGCGAAGAAATCAGGTAACGCTAGAGCACATAAAATTCAATTGAAAAGTTTTTGTTTTGCCGAGAGTAGCAGAGTTGTTGATTCACAAAGAGAAACAAAGAGGTTGTCCTCTGCTTGATGCAAATAAACATACACACATATATATCGAGATGATAGTATCTGTATATATATTATTTATTTGTTTGAGACTATAGTTTCGAAGACTTGGTCTTCATCATCAGTTTTTCTTCAATTATAAATGTTTTTTCATGGAGTCAATATCCATATGATCCTGTTTTTTCTAATAATCTTCTTCAATGCCCGTCTATCAGCATCTGATATTTTGGATTTTGACGCATACTGAGGTTTTGTAGCTATTGTACCCATTGTTTTATAAACTCGAATAATATTTCTGACAGTAAACTTTGATAAATTAACTAGATCGCCAATTTCCGCGTTTGATTTTCCCTTTTTAAATAAATTGATAATAATTGAGCGAATTTTTTCATCAACAACCTTTCCACGAGTCATTTTTACTAATAATATACAAAACAAACTTTCTTTTGTTGGAAAAAAGGCAAAGCCTACTTGATTATTTCACATATTCAAAGATTCTTAAAAAAATCGTGAAAAGCATAAGAACTATTTTTTATATAAAAATATGTTTTAAAAAATAATTTTAAGTTAAATGTTACAATAAAATGTTTTAAATTGTTTAAAATGTTGTTCCAAAAGATAATAAAAATAAATATTTAAATTAAATTTACCGTGAAGTAGCTTATAATTTTATTTAAAAAGAAAACAATTGGTGGGCTAAATGAGATGGGACAGGGCTCGCATGTTCAAAAATGCATAAAAAATCGAAATAATAAATGAGAAGGTTTCGAAAGGTTAATGAGTTAAAATTCGCCACACAAGTTGCTATTAATGAGCTACACCTGTATTCTTAGCTCAAACTGTTTGTTGACAAAATCTTTCCGAATCACTAAAATTTACGGAAAGCGTAATTTTAGAAAATTTTCTTAAATTTTGAATTTAAAAATAGTATTTTCCTTGTATAGAATCTTAGTTTATAAATACGTATTAACTGAGTATTAAAATTATCTTTCATTCAGATAAATACAGATAAATATCTTATTAAGAATTCCCCAAATCATTAAAACTACATTACCTACATTTTTATGACTAGATAATAAATCAAAAAATTCATCTTTAGGATTTCCAAAAAAATCAGATTACTTGCAGACTTACACTATTACTTTCACTATTAAACTACTATCATTTTCTTTGTATTTTTTAAAAATATTTTTCATTATTGGTAAGAATCAACCAATTTTAATAGATGTTGTTGTTGTTGTTGAGATGTTTAATAGATGTTGAGCGCGGCACTCAGAATATTTTTTCCTTAATAATAAATATAATTATTTTAAGGTTAATATTTTGGAGGCGGCTTGCTTTGATGGTGGAACGTGCCTTTTTGACAATAGCCAAGTGGAGTTTACATTTCCCACTTTTTTTGAACCTCAATAAATTTAAAGTAAGTTGTCATATTCGGGTTAATAAATAAGTCTAGATGGCTTTTAACGCATGATGTCAATAGTAAATTCATTGGAGTTTTTCGTCTTTGCGTGGGAATTTCCCACGAGAATAATTTCTAAAATAGGCGGACTTCAATATTTTAAACGCCCTGCTGATTAAGGTTTTAACCAATAAGAAGTTTTTGGGGAATTTCCACTCAAAAGTCAGGCAATTTCCAGCATACAAGCAGGCGGGCTTCAAGTCAGTTGGAGTTGAGTCAGTTGAGTTGGAGTTGAGAGAGGAGTTGAGACATGCTAGTTGGCAGTTGGGAGATGAGAATGTCAACCAACAGATTCAAATTTTAAGCCCTCTAGTCATCACCGAAGAGAAATGTATGTTTTTAAGCCAGTAATAAAAAAAGACCAATATTAATTAAATATTCTCTTATTTAAACGAAACATCTCCTCCTACAATTAGCATCAAATCTAACAGATCAGATCGCAGGACACATTACCTGGCCATTTTCTCCGAGCTATAACTATTCCGAGATAAAAACCTACAAATCGTCAACCTTTCTCTGGCCAAGTAAGGTTGCAACCAAAAACTCAAATATTGTCGAAACAATGTAATCAAAATAAAATAAATTAGACCATGTATTTTTAATAAGTGGAAAGAGGACTGGCTCAAAATTGAAAATAATCATCTAAAGAAAACGTTACCTACAATAACTAAATATAATCTGATGGCTTTACCAAGAAAACAACAAATTATTTTAGATTAAAGATAGGTCATTGTATCTTCTCTCATCAATATCTTTTCAACAAACAATCCCAGCCTCACTGCCTTCCTTGGAATAAGGAATGAATGTATACCATTTTTTGATAAGGTGTCCTTTTAGCCCAAGAGCCCACGACTGCCAGACCTTCGTTATTTTATAAAAGCTAAAAGTTTTTCTGTGCATGTCCCCTATACAGGTAAGAACGACCAGCGACTATAGAGTTTGGGTTGTGGTTACTTTGGCAGGTAACAGGTAATAAAGGTGTATAAAATAGTACTTTAAATTCGTTAAAGTATAAAGCTCAATTTTTTTATATTTTCTTCGGGATAACTTTAGAAATCTCGTCATCCATTGCCGGACACTTATGACAGTTGCTACCCCTGCCAGACACCCCTAAACTTTAAGAAACTCAAGCTTGAGTGGTTTGCCATAAAAGAATTTAGTCTTTTTGATTTTAAGTCGATTCTTCCACGTTTTCAGTAGAAGTTGTCATTAATAGTCAAAACAACAAAAATGGAATGCAATAAGGTTATTCCTCTAGTATTAGATAAGAATCGATGGTTATTTTTGATTTTAAGTCGATTCCTCCATGTCTTCACCAATGGTTATCAATAATAACCGAAATGTCAAAAATCTATGTAAAAACCATTAAAACTGTCCGCCTATTGAGGTAACATTTTTTTATAGGTCGCCAAGTAACATATATAAAATTTATCTTTTATATTATAACGAAAGTATAATTATAATTTATTAAAGTTTAGGGGTGTCTGGCAGGGGTAGCAACTGTCATAAGTGTCCGGCAATGGATGACGAGATTTCTAAAGTTATCCCGAAGAAAATATAAAAATTGAGCTTTATACTTTAACGAATTTAAAGTACTATTTTATACACCTTTATTACCTGTTACCTGCCAAAGTAACCACAACCCAAACTCTATAGTCGCTGGTCGTTCTTACCTGTGTAGGGGACATGCACAGAAAAACTTTCAGCTTTTATAAAATAACGAAGGTCTGGCAGTCGTGGGCTCTTGATCTATTTATACAATATCCTGAGAGATAGATTTAAAATTCAAGGAAATTTGAAGAATATTTTGGTAGATCCCAAAGAATTTAACAATTTATTTCAATTTTTAAAAGTAACAGGGTTTTTCTTGCAAATTTAATGTATTAATATATTAGTTTTCGACTTATTTTTATTTTTATCTGTTTTGGTTGAATTTCTTAATACCTATATGTATTTTTGTTCCGTAGATATTTCTCGTGTGATTTGTATATGGAATATGATTTGTCGGAGGTTTTATTTTTCTGTTGTTCTGTGTTTGCTTTATTGTTGATATTGATTTTTACTTTATCCAATGCGAAGCATGGGAGAAAGTATTGGAATCGGTCTCGCGGCAAGCGCGACTTCAAAGGGTCCTCAGGTAAAGACTACGGAACCCATAGACTCAATTAAGGTCACAAATTGAAGTATTGAATTTTAGCACGTGACGGTTTTGCCAAAAATTACCTGGAATCTCGTCGAGAGGCCAAAAAGTGCCATTTTTTTGGAAGTGCGTGCGGATGGATGGATGTGTGTGTGTTATCGTTTTTTTCGTCCACGATTTTTCCACACCTTTGCGCTGATTGAAATGAAATTGAAAACCTACCATTAGTTTAACAAAATAAAGCGCTGATTAGTTTTTGGTACATATCGGTTCACAAACATTAGTACTTTATTTCAGTACTTTTTAGTTTTTCTAAATATCTTGAAAATGACTTAACCAATTTTGATGAAATTTAATATCCTAATTAAGTACCTTGGGGATCACAAAAAAGGTTAAGTAAAGTTTTTAGTAAAATTATATTTTAAAGTACTTTACTCAAGAACATATTAATATTTCAAATGAATTTGGATAAAGTTTAGCAACGATCCGTTGCAGTTTATTTTATTGTTGTTTCTTTGTCTTTGGATTTTGTTTTGTTTCTCTGTTTTTCTTCATTTCTTAATGAATAGAAGAGTGAGAGAAAATGAAGAGAAAAAAGAAGTCAGAAACTCAGTGGCAATAATGACCTTAGTAGTTGATATGCCATGTATTATGTAAAATAAATAAATAAATAAGAGCAAGACTAAGGTCTTGATTTGTATATTTAGTCACGAAAATAACTAATAAAAATCTTCAAATTATTTGTTGCAGCGGCAATTTCGTGAAAAAAATTTGGAGGAACTCTACTCAGAATATCAACAGAAACTACATAATGGATATTTTAGTGTCTTCATCTTGTTGCAAATTATAACGACAGCAATATATTTATTGATATTAGTATTTTCGGTAAGTAAATATTCAATGTCCAAAAAATAACTAATAATAAACTTCTAAGCTGAAAGTTTTTGCCGAGAGTAGCAGAATTTTTATATATTGAAGGAGACAATAAAAGAGTGTGTCTTCTGCTGGAATTATAAATTTTATTTATTTATAACGAGACTATAGTTTCGAGGGCTTTGCCCTCTTCATCAGTCTATTACAATGTATTCACAGGAATTAATTTATGAATGAAAGTTTAAAATCTTTCATGTGGTTAGGTTAAGAAAATATACAGTGTGGGTAAGTTCAAATTGAAATTTGTACTTGTTTTATTATTTTGGCTGTAGGTGGCTTTCGTGAAGTTTATATTTTAGCCATATTTTTAAAATAAAGCTTTCGGGAATTTCTATTTTTCGATTTAAGAATTTTTTGGTGAATTATTGTATGATTTTAAAATTTCCAACGATTCGAAAATACTAATTTTTAAGGGATCTAATTCTGATCTAATTAATTTATATATTTGATTCATCTGGAAAACAATGTTTCTCGGAGATTAAATGGTCTGCAAATGCTGACTATGCCCTATAGTCTCGTTATAATAAAATAAAATTTATAATTCCGGCAGGAAGACACACTCTTTTATTGTCTCCTTCAAACTTCTAAGCTTTTAAATAAAATTATTTTATATACAAGGTAATCAAAAATTGTCCGTGATTTCATGGTCGAGCAATAATAAAGGGGATAGTTTTTAAGGAATTTGGTGTTGGTACTTGGTGAAACATTTTTTAAAATTATTGGATAAAAATACTTGGTATGTTTCACATTAAGATAAAAAAAGATTAAAATTATTGGATAAAAAATACTTGGTAGGGTCTTAATGTGAAACCTACCAAGTATTTTTATCCAATAATTTTAAATATAAAGGTCGTGATTTCTTAAAAATTATTTATTTATGTCAAAAAGAGAAAGAAATCCTTAAGTTTTAATTAAGAATTTTAACAATGCCGCCCCGAGGGAAGTTTTAGGGTGGAGAGACCCAATTGTGGTGCACCCCTTAATTGCGCCTAATATATGGGGCATTTCACGTGAAGAGGACAACGAAAAAAAGCTAGTTGTACTTCTAAGAAGGTATAAATGTGAACACACAATTTTTTTGGGGTTATGAGGTTTAGTTGTCAAGTTATGGACTTCTAAAGAATCGACGTAATTGAATTTTGGATTTTTCGGAAGCAATTTTTCGTATTAAACAAATTTACAATAAAATATTAAACATGGTGGTTTATATAGAAAATTTACTGTTCTTTTTAATTATGAAATCAGATTTGAAATTGAATATTTTTTTCATATAGAAAACAAGAAGTAAACATTTCAAGCTCAAACCATCTAGATTACAGATTTTTGTAGAGAGAAATAATTTTTACTACTTCGAAAAAAATTAAATGCAACAACTAAAATAATAAGAACTCAAAAATCAAATAAAATCCACTAAAAGGTATAAAATAATTATCTAATTTAGTTACAACTAAACGATGAAATTGTTACATGAAATCACTTTTTGAAGTCGGTGCCAAACATATACATTTTATGAATCGTACTCGACGGATCTTAGTATGTTTGGCGGGTAATGAAGACAACATCGCGTAAGCTCGCTTATATAGTTTGTTTGGCACCGACTTCAAAAAGTGATTTCATATAACAATTTCATCGTTTAGTTCTAACTAAATCAGATAATTATTTTATACCTTTTGGTGCATTTTATTTTATTTTTGAGTTCTTATTATTTTATTTGTTGCATTTAGTTTTTTGAAGTCGGTTTTATTTTTTTTCATTAAAAATTATTTTTATTTTTCTCTTTTAAGTGATGTTATTAATAGTGACTTAATATAATACCTTGCATGCATCTCGTAAGAGAAAGCGTCGGGCGAAAGAATCAGAAAATGATAATAAAATTCAATTCATAAATGTAGAAATTCTCTCGAAACGTTTGCGGGTTTTAAATGAATGTTTTAAGATTTTTTTATAAAAGATTTTATTTATTATAATTTCGATTATTTGGTCATAAGAATTGGAGATTTACCTTATTTCGTCATTGACCATATCATCAGAACTTGACCAAATTAATATGGTACCACATCTAAGGTACCCTCTTTCCAATAAAAAAAGAATAATTAAAATCGGTCCATAAACAAAGAAGTTATGCCTGAACAAACCTAACAACAAAGATCTAATACCAAAAAACCGGGACCAATGGGAAGCTAGACTGAACGCAGTGCAAAAAAATCATCAAAATCGGTTCACAATTGGCGGAGATATGAGGTAACATAGACACAAAAAAAAATCAGTCGAATAGAGAACCTTCTCCTTTTTTGAAGTCGGTTAAAAATTATTATTATTTTTCTCTTTTTAGTGATGTTATGAATAGCATCTTGTAAGAGAACGATTCTGGCGAAGGAATCGGAAATTGATATTGAACCAATTATTTTACACAATTTAATGTATACATTGTATTTGAGCTTCGAATTCGGAGATTACTTCCCCACCATTGACTGTCCTTGATCTTCTTGAGCTTGCCAACATCTTTTTAGACCTTCTTTTTAATAAGAAGAAAAACTAATTAAATGAAAAAACCTCTTTTCCGATGTTTCATTCATCAGAAATTGATAATAAAATTCAATTCATAAATAGTGAAATTATCTCGAAACGTTAGGAGGTTTTAAATGAACGTTTTAAGATTGTTTTTACTTAATAAACATTTTTATTTATTATAATTTCGATTATCTGCACAAAAGAATTGGAGATTTCCATTATTTCGTCATTGATCATATCAGAACTTGACCAAATTAATAAAGTAACAGCTCTAAGTACCCCCTTTCCAATAAAAAAGTATCATCGAAATCGGTCCATAAACAAAGAAGCTATGCGTGAACATACATAACAAAAAGTCCAATAGCAATGATATTTATAGGGGACTAATCGGCAACTATACTGAACCCAATCCAAAAAAATCATCGAGATCGGTCCACATAGTAAAGAGAAATAGACGAACAAACATCATCGGAACTTGACCAAATTAATATTGAACCACCCCTAAGGTACCCCCTTTCCAATAAAAGAAGAATCATTGAAATCGGTCGATAAGAAGTTATGCGTGAATATAAACAACAAAAAAGTCCAATACCAATGAAAAAAAAACGGGGTCAATCGGGTACTAGACTGAACCCAATACAAAAAAATTCGCCGAAATCGGTCAACGTGGTAAAGAGAAATAAATATTCAAACACAAAAAAAAAAAAAAAAACTGACATTCCGTTGAATTGATAACCTCCTCCTTTTTTTCAAAGTCGGTTAAAAATCTGATCAAAATGGGGGACGTTTTGACATATAGTATTTTTCAAATTTGGGTTGCAGCTTAAAAAGGTTAAGACTGGTTTACAATATGAGTTATTAAATGTTAATTTTATTTAAGTATTTGAAAAAGTTGTAGAAATCGAAATATTAATAATGAGATAATTTATTTTTTTAACTGTGAAATAAATATAAAATTAATAAATTAAAATAAAGAAAATTCAAAAAAGAATGGAAATAAATCTCACCTGGAAGACGCGTGGGTAGGCAGGCGCAGAATCACTGGAGAGTCCTCAACGCGCGACTCTTTGCTGGAAAGTGTTGATTTTGACCTGACGGGGTTCACAATTGAAGTCAAGGGATCATGGGGCCATGGTGGGGAGTGAACTTTGGACCCTGCAATAGAGAGTACTAGTTATTGTACAAGCACCTATTAATTAAAAGGGAAATCCTAGAATTATCGAATTGAAAGATTTTTTTCATTTCGAGGCAAACAGGTTGGAGCTTGTTTATGATCAAGTTAGAGCTTGTTGTCGAACATCTCCCAATATACAATTAAATCTATTTTAATTCATATATTATAAACTCTAACTAAATACGTATATTAAAAGAAATTCCCTTTTAAGATATGTTTTATATACGATTGTTTTCCCTATTTATTCCAATCAAGCATTGAAAATGTGTACGAGTAATTAATAAAAACTAATTTGAATAAAAATCAATATAATTATTACTATAATTACTGAACCCGAGTTGTTATGAATGATTTCCTTACATGTCAGAAGAGTTATATTCACCCTCTCGGGAATGTAATAACTCAAAGGAAAGCTTATATTTGGTGGATCGGTTAAAAAAAAGTACTCAATTTGGATATTTATTTCTTAAAAAATAATATTATTAATTATTAGGGGCAGTCATTTAATCGAACAAAAAATTTCTTATGGCGGCTCGGCAAGTAGACTCCATGATGGCCGCCATTTCGTGACGGATATTTTCTTTCAAATGTGCCAGGGAAGTCGGTTTATTGGCGTAAGCTTTGGATATGAGATAACTCCACAGGAAAAAGTTCATAGGGGTTAAATCAGGACTGCGTGGAGGCCAATTTATGTCACCTCTCCTGGATATCATATTGCCAGGGAAAATTTCACCAATTCGTGGCAGAGACGTATTGGACGTGAGTGACGTTGTTCAGTGCGGGGTGGGGCTTTAGGTCTTTGTGGAAAATGTGGTGAAATAATGATCTGTGCACATTTAAAACACTTGCGCGCTTCCGAATCGAAAGGTTCGGATCGTCACGAAGTGACTGATTAACACCCCCCACATTTTTTTGATGACCTTGGTCGCCGGAATTTTAGTTTTTCCAGTGTTCTACTGCTCTCTTCAAACTTTTAGACCCATTTTCGGATAAGAAGAATGTTTGGGGGATCATTTAAATGGCGAAAACCTTGAATATTGGAGAATCTTCTACGCGCTACAGTCGTCAAATGATCATTTTTATAAAACTCTCACGCACAACGCGTGGTACGCTCCCAAGAAACGCACCATAGTGATTAAATTCCCAAAAGCTAGGCTACCGATAGACATACTCCCCGCGGCGTTCGGACTCGTTGTCTTTGCGCTGTAAGCTATACAAATATAAACTTTCTTTTGAGTCACCCTGTATCATCAATAGCACCTGGATTACATTATTCTACATCATATATATTCTTTTTTATTGAGAAATATCAATAGAATTAGAATATTTTATATGCGGCCCTAAGCATTTGCTTTTTCATCAAATACGTCCCGTGTAAGACAAAAGGTTGGACACCCCTGGTATAAACCATCAAGATAAAACATAGTCCCTTTCAATCAATCAATTTCCATTATAAAATCTATGGACGATATTTTTTTAATTAAATGTATTAAATTTGACATAATCTCTAACAGAAATACAGACAATTGTTTAGCACAATTTTTTGAGTAGGTATGTATAGTTTAGTTCAGTAATTTTTAGTTTCTTCAAAATTTCTTAAAAACTGGTTTACTCAGGATTATTTTTTTAATTTAGTGGACAAAAAACTAGAAGTAACTAAAAGATGTCTATGGAAGTTTTTCATCACTGAAGATAGTTAATTGTATAATTAATAATCAGGAAAAATCATTTTTATGCTAGTTATTAAAAGAAGCTTGCAGTGGGTCGAATCATGATGGATGTTTGTTTTTGATTATGGATATGAGGCTTGGATGTGAGGTGACGTGGGTTCGCTCTTATAGCAAGGGTTTTGCTTAGATACTAATTTCTTTAAGGGTGGTGGGTGTTACTCAGGGTAGTCTCTCCGTGTTTATATCTGAAATGATGGAAGTTAAAACAAGCTACTTTACTGAATTTAAGTAATAAATTGAATTTAAATAATAAAAAAATGCAAATAAAACAAAAGGATGGATGTGTGGGTTTTCAACAATAATAAAAAAAAATTTTTAGAGAATTAAATTAATTTTGACTATGTGAATTTATTTTCTTTATCAGTACTTGAAGTGAACAGTATAAAATGGAGGTTTTAAGAAAATGGTATGTGAATATATTACATTCCTCTTGGACCAAAGGTATAGGATAATTCTTCCTTCCGTCGCCTTGACTCCGATTGTACTTCAGGGACCAATCTTTGGATATTTAGGTGCCCTGAATGGAATTCTCGGCGTCTGGTAGGTTCGGTATTAAAAGTTTCCAATTAGTCTCTGGTTAGAATGATGTTTCAGGAGGCTGTATAGAGATATTTAGAGAGTTTTCAGTAGCGAATATGTAGTGTAGAATGATATAGCGTAGAAATTGATGCTCAATGTAGAAAGATATAATGTAGAAATCTCTCTCAGTGGAGAATGTGTAGTGTAAAATGATATAATAAGAATGTTTAGCGTTGAATGTTTCGTGTAGAATGTTAAGTATAGAGTGTCTAATGTAGAATGCCTCTCTCCTATCCTTTTGTTTTTGTCTCTCTTGTCACAAATTCCTCTTTCCCCCATTCGTCTGCACCATTTTCACAGTATTGATTTCTTTTTTAAAATTAAAATTATAAATTGTTATTATTTTTCCTCTGAAATTAGAAGGATTATTAGATAATTCTCAAAGATTCACTCTAAGTAATGCATTACTTCTCGCTTTCTATGTAAACTTAAACTTGAATTTATTTTTAATGTGAAATTTGCTAAATAATTTATATATAGACTAACCTTTATTTTAAATAAATTTATTATCGAATTATTTAATTAATAATTTATATTTAAGTAAAAATTTTATAAAAACTAAAAAATGAATAAAATATTATTTCGACCCTTATGTACTAATTTGTCCTTTTGCAATTTCATTATTTGGGTATACCGGTGGGTATATTGTAAGCTTTTATGTAGAGCAGTGATTCTCAACCTTTTTTTGTTGCGGCACACTTTTAACAATTACAAAATTTGGCGGCACACTAACAATAAGATTTTAAAATAAAAATAATTTTGTCAAAAAAATTATTATTAAAAAAAGACGAATCATATATTACCTTTGAATACGTTTTATTTAAGTTTGAGAACACAATACTGCATAGCAAATATATAAATTTATAAATTCAACTACACAGCAAGCAAGTAAATAGCAAACTGAAATACACTTGCGTTGTTTTTTTAAAAAATGGCTAAGCCGATATAAATAAAATGTATATATTTTTAAAGTTTAGGTATTTATTTAGCTTTACATTAAATTATGTGATTTGAATGGCTGAACTGGCAAAAATAATAACTCATTAGATAAAAGTACATACAAAATAATTTTTATTGTTTTGCATTTTCTAAAATTTGGCGGCACACTTCAAGAATTTCGCGGCACAAAAAAGTGCCGCGGCACAGTGGTTGAGAATCACTGATGTAGACCTTGTGTGTACACTCAAATTTGCTTATCAAATGAGATAAAGCTGCTTTTTTTTAGAAAAAATTAATAAAAAAAAGAATTGAAATAAATACTTTTTAAAATTGGATCCTACTTTTTACTTTATCCAATGCAAAGCATGGGTAAAGTATTGAAATCGGTCTTGTGGAAAACGCGACTTCAAAGGGTCCTCAGGTAAAGAATACGGAACCCATGGTCTTAATTAAAGTCACAAATTGTAGTATTACATTTAGGTTGAATTTTAACACGTGACGGTTTTGCCAAAAAATACATGGGGTCTCGTCCAGAGGCCAAAAAGTGCGATTTTTTCAGGAAGTTCGTGTGGATGGATGGATGTGTTATCGTTTTTTTCGTCCACGATTTTTTCCACACCATTGCACCGATTGAAATGAAATTTAAAACCTACCATTACTTTAACAAAATAAAGCGCTGATTAGTTTTTGGAACATATCGGCCCACAAACATTAGTACTTTATTTCAGTACTTTTTTAGTTTTTTCTAAATATTTTGAAAATGACTAAACCAATTTTGATGAAATTTAATATTCTAATTAAGTACCTTGGGTACTACACAAGAGGTCATATAAAGTTTTTAGGAAAATTATATTTTAAAGTACTTTACTCTAGAATAAGATAGTACTTACATTGGATAAAGTTTAGCAACGATCCGTTGCAGTTTATATATTTTTAGACAGAAAATTTAAATTCAAGATTTCATAATTATAATTGGCTGAATAGCCTAGCCGAAAATTAATTAGATATTTACTAAAATCCACTTTTTCGGAATCTGGGTACCTTAAAACGTGAAGAACTCTAAAAAATTCAAATTCTATTATTTTCAGGAAAACAAAATTCCCCGTTACTTAAATAGAAATATCCATGTCTATATATTTAGTAATAGAAATAAAAATTCTGAAAAGTTAGCTTGAAATGAAATCACGGACATCTTTTCATTGACCCTGTGTGCCATACAGTAGAGCATCGATATCTGAATACCGAAACATCGTTTAACCGAAAGAGTTCCAGTCCGACAAATTCAAAATTATGCAGTATATAAATCTACTATTTTATTATATTTAAGGCTTTTTGCGATCTTAATTGCATGGATTCACTATAGATTTTTTATTAAAATTAATTATTTTTATTAATCTGCACTTTTTGAGAATTTCCCAATAACTAAGCAAAACAACTCGTTTTTATGCACAATTACAATACTTATCCTTAAGGCGGGCTCAGATGGAGCTTTTTCTCTTACTTGTTTCTAACTTGTTCAGCTAACTGTAAATTTGGACCCATGGAGGAGGTCGAAATGACGTCACTCCGGACTGTCTTAGTAGCATGCTTGCTTGATTCAAAAGATAGACCATGTTCTAAAAAAAGTTGAGCTACTTAGTAGCAGCCAATCAGAAATCATTATTTTATCACGTGGGTGACATGGGCATTGGCAGAATATATCAGAAGATATTTTGTTTCTCAATGTTCAACTCTTTACTGCAATGAATAAAGAGAATATGCCTCCCAAATTCCAAAAGTGGACTCAAGAACAAATTGAAATATTAATTGATGTCTTTAAAAATGAGCAGTGTTTATATCCATTCATTGTCTGACACTTGCGCGCGCAACCTAGTCGGCTAACTTGAATTAATTTTTGAAAAAGCCTGGTGTGAACCCAACAGGCGAAAAATCAGCCTGACTGAACTAGTTTCAAATTGCAATTAGGGCAAACAAGTTAGGAACAAGTAGCAGAAAAATCCTCGTGTGCACCAGCCTTTACTTCGTATTACACAAACTGTAAATTGTACTCTTTTATATATCGTAACTGCTCGGTTTTCTGAAAAATCAATTATTAGAACACCCCACTCTCAAATTGTTTTGGATAATCTACGCTCTACTGTATTTTGAAAATTTGTACGGTAACACTATAATAAAATGTATTTTTAGGAAAACTATGCAGATATTTTTTTTGATATTGGTATATATCTGATCTCATCGCTTATGATATGTCTCTTGGGTCTGCTGGTATTTCGAGAACCACTCGCCAAGCGATTTCCCTGGATCCCTCTTCTGGTCAGTGCGTTAACAATGGTGTTACTCGTGTTTAAAGATATTGGCCTACTTGTCATGCACCTCATTTTCGGATCGAAACGCCGCTTAAGACCGACTTTCACCACCCACACTATTCTTTCTTGTTATATTTTCTTGCCTCTCACTAGCAACAAACAGTCCGTTATTTTGGCCTTCACAGCAACCGCTTGTGAATTTATTTGTTTCGGCTGGATTGTCTACACTCGACGGGATGATCAATATTTAAGGGTAAGAAATATTTTTATTTAAAGTTAATTCTTTGTCTGCTTTGATATCCAACTATATGAAGTTTAAATAAATATTTTCGGTGCTCGGTAATTTTTTCCTTCGGTTTTAAGCTTTATTTTAATATTATTTTTAATTTAAATTTCTGATAATTTTTGAATCCAGGGATAAATATGTATTAAGATTTGGGAAAAAAATCTCAAAATCTAGGAATACATTATTTAGATACTGGCACGTCTTATGATGGCATCTGGATTATTCTTGGTAGCTGTTGCAGCTTCCATAATGCGATTTGTTAATTCTTCTTGCCTTACAATAAGACTACAATAAATTGAAGATGACTAACTCTGTAGAAACCATTCTTACTAATAAATAAGTTTCAAACAGAGGCTTATTTTCCCAGAAAAAATATTTCTCTAAAATAGTTGTGAAATGAAATGCACTGAGGTACGAGGATAAGTCAAAAATTACTTGCACTTTTCGTTCTACAACTTTATTAAACTAAGATAGGTCTATAACAGATACATTATTTTTCGATTTAGTCTCCACCTTTAGCAATGCACTTGGTCCAGCGAGCCACAAGCTTCCAGATTCCGGATGCAGGTTTTCAGTTGGCCATGAAGCCACTTTTGCACCGCATCCCGAACGTCCATGTCGGAGCCAATTCGACGACCTTACGCTCGTTTGGCCACTTTTAAACATTTCGATCCATAAAAAAACGCTTTTACGAGATAAAGCACTTTCCCCGTACTGTGACAAAATTCTCCGGTGAATTTCAGCACCTTTCACATCCTCTGACCACAAAAATCTGACCACTCCTCGTTGCTCCCTTTGGTACAATCCGATAGCGGAGCTGACATGCTTATGCTGTTGTAGCTAGCCGAAAACTGACGCGATCGTGATTAAATTCAGCACACGTACATAGGCGCGCCAACTCAACGCATGCGCATGCGGCCGCCTCCTATCTTAGTTTAAAGTTGTAAGTAATTTTTTACTAATCCTCGTATGATAAAATTATATAAGTATAAGGGGAGAGGGATACCTGATATGCTTAAGATCTACCAGATTTTTTTCTATATTATTTATCTCAAATTTGTTATTACCTGATAAGCTTTTCTCTTTGAATATGTTCCACAGCTCGCGTCAGAAACTGTTTATTTGCTAACGTTAAATGGCTTGGGCTTGTATTTTCGTTTCCTCAATGAGATTACACTCCGAAGAACGTTTCTTGATCGGCGTGCTTGTGTACAGAGCACATACCAATTAATATACGAAAAAGGACAAGAGGTAAGTTTCTTAACTTAAGAATAATAAGATAATATATTGAACCTGTACTAAAATCATAAAAGATAACATTTTTCAGGATCAACTACTTTTGAGTGTTTTACCACGGCATTTTGTTGATGTGGTCAGAGAAAATATCCGGAAATTAATTGTACATGTGTCACTTCATCAAGTAGCACCACCTGAACGTTCACCGTTTAGGTATGACTTTGAATGAAAAATTTCATTATCGAAATATTCAATTTTTCTATCTGTAAGGTAAAATAATCCGTAACATTTAGGGAAACAGTGTTAGTTTATAGTGAAACATATTAAACACCTGTGTAAAATAATCAGGTCGCAGTTCTGCTCTCAGAAAAGAGTTTTCCAGCTTTCAGAGTTCAAAAGTAAAACGGGACACAATTATAATGTCGATACAATAACTGTTTGTCGGCCGTTTGTCAGAGGATTGTAGCTTGTAAAAAACTAAATGATTATAATTACTCGGTAGAGTAGACCGGGGGAATCCCGATACCTTAAGACATTTTATTTTTTTAGATTTTTACCTAGTTTGTTATATTTTTTGTCTAAGTTGCCAAAATAATCATTGTATAATAGCGGTAAATCAATCGTATCCATAATAAGCATTAATTAACAGGAATAGCAGGGAATTGGACAAAAATAAAAAACAGAGTTTTTATTGAATGGGCCAGACGTTTCGTCGATTAATTTCGACTTCCTCAGTGGCTAGAATGACAAAATAGGAAATCAGAAAAAAACTTATTATAAATATAAATTGATTACATAGAAAGACTCAAATACCTCATTCTATCACTCTTTGTCAAAAGACAATTCCACTACGCGACGAAACATCCTTTAATCCTTTTTATTCAAACTATAATACATTGTTGGATCATGTCCCAATTGCTCAAGAATCTTGAACTTTTACACACTTGAACAATCAAAAAATTAAAAACCTTTAATTAAAATTTATCACAAAAAAAATATGTTTCTACCCTTTAAACAGACAAAGAAAGGATTTTTAAATTCAAAAATAAATATCTATTTATATAAAAAAAAAACTTATTATAAATTACAGCGTCATCGCTCCTATTGAGCGATTCGCGAACCAAACAATTTCTCTTCTCTTTCCCACTCAATCTCAAAAACTCACTCGACTCAAAATACCATAAATCAAAACATAATTAATGAAACACCAAACAATTGAAATGAAGAGTCGCGAAAGTTAAAATAAATAAATAAATAAGTTACAATTAATAGTCAAAGATTAAAAACCAAATAAATAAATAAATTAAATAAATAAACGAAGCAGTCAAATGTTAAAGTTAAATAAATAAAATAAATTAATTACAAACTAACTAGTCACGGAAATTTAAAACATTAATAAATTAAATAAATTAGATCAAACTGTCAAAATCAAGTCGAATGAATCCATCGAGACAAATGGGTTACAAAAAAGGCGGGGGTTCCACAGTGGACTTATTATTGCCCAGTTCAAACAATTGGTTATAAACACTGTTCAAATTATCTACATCGGATCTGAAATTAACCGTTTTATTTTTCTTTATGAAAAACATCTCACTAACGTCTGGCCCATTCAATAAAAACTCTGTTTTTTATTTTTGTCCAATTCCCTGCTATTCCTGTTAATTAATTGTATAATAGTTTTCTGCATTCGATGGATGTGCTACTTTGTAAGGTACTGTCATATATAAAAGTAAAAAAAATGTTTTCCGTGACTTCTGCTAGATTTAGAATCTCTTAAGACAACCATGAATATTTTAGCTCTAACCCTAGTAAATCAAATCCTTGTTATTTTCAAATTTTTCCAAGTTAAAATAACTTGTGCAAATTTGCTTCGTAAAATTGAATAAGAGCATCTCTTGTGGCTGCTTAAGAATAAATAATATAGAAAATTATTTTGATTTTCAGCCGTATGTATGTTAAACAACATCACAATGTGACGATTACTTTATGCAGACGTCGTCAATTTCTCTAAGCTTACAGTGTCAATGAGTGTCAAAAAACTTGTAGAAACACTAAACGAATTATTTAGTAAATTCGATCAAGCCTCAGAGGTCTGTATTTCTCAAAGTTACTCTTATATAATAATAATAATAAGATACATTTCCCAAGTAAATAATATTTGTAAAAGCTTTCATAATTATCAAAAGAGATGTTTAATACTAAGAAGCTTTCTTCATGAAAAATTAATTATTTAGCGAATGTACGAGGATAAGTCAAAAATTACCTACACTTTTCGTTCTACAACTTTATTAAACTAAGATAGGAGGCGGCCGCATGCGCATGCGTTGGTTGGCGCGCCTGTGCACGTGTGCGGAATTTAATCACGATCGCGTCAGTTGTCGTCTAGCTACAGCAGCATAAGCATGTCAGCCCTGCTATCAGATTGCACCAAGAGGAGCAACAAGGAGTGATCAGAGGGTGTGAAAGGTGCTGAAATTCACCAGAGAATTTTGTCACAATACGGGGGAAGTGCTTTATCTCGTAAAAGCGTTTTTTGTGGATCGAAATGTTTAAAAGTGCCCGAACGAGCGTAACACAAAAAGAGGGAGCTGGGCGACCGTCAACTTTGAGACGCTTTGAGGCCCTGGAACACACTCCCTACAGCCCAGATCTCGCTTCCTCAGACTGACCGCTCAAGGTCGTCGATTTGCCTCAGACATGGACGTTCGGGATGCGGTGCAAAAGTGGCTTCATGACCAAACGAAAAACTTCTACCAGGAAGGCATACGGGAGCTTGTGGCTCGCTGGACCAAGTGCATTGCTAAAGGTGGAGACTATATCGAAAATTAATCTCTCTGTTGTACACCTATCTTAGTTTAATAAAGTTGTAGAACGAAAAGTGTAAGTAATTTTTGACTTATCCTCGTATCTTAATATTTCAGAATCCCGAAAATGCATCGAATCAAATTCTTTAATTTCACTCAGTAAGATTTCAACATTTAAAATTAATAATGTATATAATTTTGTTTTAGAATCATAATAGTTCTTAGGATCAAGTTTTTTGGGCGATTGCTATTATTGTGTTTCTGGAGTACCCGAAATGGATCCTAACCACGCTAAAAACTGTGTAAATCTAGGGTTAGATATGATTGCAATCATAAAGAACATCAGGTCTGTTTAAAATTGTACTTTAATATATAATACAGGGTTTCCCTTGGATCAGGTCAGTATAGGTATGAAAACTATTGCTTATTCTGAAAACTGTATTCCCGTTAAATCAATTTATGTTTTATGTACAGAATGGTCGGGAAAGTTTTAGAATATCGCTCAAAAAGAAAAGTGATATGTATTTAAATTTTTGAATTAAATTGTTAGAAATCAAAAGAACTAGGGTCAATTTTTTATTTTACCATTCAGGGCTATGGTCAAGTATTGGTTTTTTCCATCTTTTTTTCGAAATATCTCAAAAACGGCTCAAACTATTTTGATTAAAAAAATTGAGCCAAACCATGGCATTTCGCTCTACAAAAAACTTTAATAAGTGAACATCGAAAAAATTATATTTTTCGAGATAATAATTGTTTTGTCAAAATGTCTGTTTGTCTGTTAGTTAGTTAGTCTGTGCGTTACCAAATTTTTGTGGACGAGCTAGCTCAAAAACTAGTGTGAATATCTAAACCAAATTTCACACGTAGTTTTGGTCCATTGAGATTAAAAGCTGATTAGATTTTGGTGTATATCGACCCAAAATTAAAGGGGATAGAAGGGAGGTCAAAAAATGAAAATCTTGGCCATTTCCCAAACTCAACCAAATTTTAGTAATGAAGCTGTTGAAGCTTTTATTTTTGTGATTAATTTGATTAAAGTTTGAATTTTTATTTAAATCACACATGATTAATTTATAATTATTTGTTTCAATAAATAATTATAAATTAATCATGTGATTTAAATAAAAATTCAACCATATTTTGTATACATAGTCAGTGGGCCCCGAGGAGTCTAAAAATCCAAAACTAACCCCCATCCCCTACATGATTATAAATAATTTTATTAAATATTAAATATAAGTGAGGGGCCAGGTTGTATGATAAAGTCAAGTGGATGGCCACATCCAGAACACGTCAGCTTATTTTTCTTCAAAATTTAAACAGGATTAAAAAGGAAAATTAAAAAAAAAAAATTATTAAAACTTGAAACCAAAATTACATATTCTCATATATTAAAAATAAATATCTCATTTGCAATTACAATTCTCCTTCTTTCCAAATCTGGAATATATTTTTGAAAATGCTCGTGAATAAATTAAACGTTTATCTTTTCGCAAGAGCAAAAGTTTTCATGAAGAATTACATTTTATCATAAAATGAATATTAAAAACGGTTTTTCTTAAATAAGCCCGATCCGAGGAAACCCTAATTATTATATTTATAATTTTGCTCCAGTAATCAATACTTTAGTCACTTTTACTAAAGGGAAAATATTTTTTTGTGTGTTTTTGGCTAGAGAAGAACGACGGCTTAAATATCATCTCGATATGCGAATTGGAATCCACAGCGGAGATATCTTCAGTGGATTGTTAGGGCAGTCTAAATGGCAATATGATATTTGGTCTAAAGATGTAGTCATCGCTAATAATATGGAACAAGCAGGAGAACCCGGGTAACCAGATTCGTTTATTTACTCTTAGGTTCTGCTAAGTATCTAAATATAAATAACATTTCTAAATTATTTTATCCAAATTTTAAATTTTGTTACCATATTAACTTGATTATTTTATTTTTCTTTAATTGTACGCAGGTTATATAAAAGAAATTAATAAAAAATAAAGAAAGAAATATTTACAAAGAGAAACAAAGAGGTTGTCCTCTGCTTGATGCAAATAAACATATCGAAATTATATATTTGTATATATATATGTAGGGATATTCTTGTGTGACTTTGACCAGGTGAAGAAAGATTCAATTGTTTTTAATAATTTGGTTTATTTAATTCGTTTTAAATATAACAAAATGCTTTATAAATGTAATATAAAACTGGAGATGTTTATGTATCGCGTCTTGAGTAAAAATAAACTGTTAACTTGCACTTGGGATCTTAACACTGATGAACTGATAAACTTGTAAACTGATAACTGACTCTTTACACTCGGATAATATACTTTACACACTGACTAAACTGATAGAAACTGATTTGAAATAATGCGAGAAAATCTTTATACCGGTGATGAGAATATCTTTGGAAAATTGCGACCAATCAGAGAGTTGGCTTTTTCAAGTGGCGGCGATGATGCGGTGAGAAGAGTGGGTGGCGTGAATATCTCAGGAGGGTGGTGATTCGCTGAAAATCCCATGCGGCGACTATTTTGACTTGGGGCGTGCGTGCGCAACTGGAGGGGAAGCTAGCTCTTCGCTCGGAGAGTGCGTCTAAACATTACTACATCTTGGCGGTCATCGGTTTGGTAAAATCTGCTAAGCTGCTGGTCGTTCGGCTGGTGAGTTGCAGCGAGCTGACTGGAGTGGAAAGGGCGCGCACAGGGTGGGTATTTGGCACTGGAGGGCGCTTGATTACTTGGGGGGGCTGTGTGGGATTCTTAATGAAACTTGGCAATGAACTGGCTGTGAAGATCTGCCAGGCTGCTGCTCAGATTGACGGACAGCCAGTCAGGCGGCTCCGAGAGATTGTCGCTCATAGCGGCAGGCGTTGATGAGGCAGCAGGGACCTCAGATGATGTTCATTTGACGGAGGGCCAAAACTAAGCTCGCACCAAGTTGGCTTGGCGAGATTCCTACATATATATATATTATTTATTTGTTTGAGACTATAGTTTCGAAGACTTGGTCTTCATCATCAGTCTTTTTTTAATTATAAATATTATTCATGGAGTCAATACCGTATGGATATTGAAAATTTTCGATCTTTACTTAGCTAGGAGCCAGTTAAAATTAAAATCATCTTCCAATGTCACATTCATATTTAAACACATGTATCCCCTTTTTTTTGTACCAAAGAACAGACGGACAATGGAAGGGGGTTGGTTTTTCCTTTTTTTCCCACTTTCTTTTATCTAAAATTGTTTGTTTTGACAGAAAACATTCAAATCAAATTGCTATTTGATAACTCAATTTTTCCGTTCAAATAAAAGTCTGAATTTTTATTGAATGATTTCAAAATTTCTAAAGATTCAATTGTTCTAATTAATTTTGGGTTTCTTTCTGTTTTTATTAATCTAATTCCTGTGCCTTCCGGAAATAGTGATTGTTTGAATTTAAATGTTCAGCTAATGAATTCTCTTTTTTCTGATTTCTAAAATCTCTAAAGTGTTCTCTTAATCGAATTTTCAGATTCCTCTCTGTTTTTCCTACATAGATCGCGTCACAATCTTTGCATTTCAAACTATAAACTCCTTCTTTTTCTATATTGGGCAATTTGTCCTTTTTATTTGACCTAATTCTTTCCCTAGAGTAATTGGTGTTTTGAATACTGTGTTGAATCCTAATTTTTTCATTTTCTGTTTTAATTATCCCGAATTTGTCCATAATATGGGAGAACTATCTTAGGGTTTTCTTTTTCACTCTTTTGTGAATATATTGATTCAAGGGTTGATTTTTAAATTTTTTTATATAACAGTTGGTAATGAGGCTTTTTTCGTACCCATTCTTTACTGCGATTTCTTTAATTATTTATAATTCTTGTGAATATGCTTTTTCTGAAAGAGGTATATTTATTAATCTATGTATCATTGAATAATATAACAATATTTATGATTAAAAAAAGACTGATGATGAAGACCAAGTATTCGAAAGTATAGTCTCAAACAAATAAATAATATATACAGATATATAATTTCGATATATATGTGAATATGTTTATTTGCATCAAGCAGAGGACAACCTATTTGTTTCTCTTTGTAAATCAACAACTCTGCTACTCTCGGCAAAACAAAAACTTTTCAATTAAAGAAATATTTGATTTTTTGAGAACTTAGTAGTGCCTCTTTTGAAAAAGTTGCTTTTTGGGCACATCCGATTTACTTTTGCGTTTTTGTAGCAAAGTGCATGTTACGAAGCAGACACTCAATTTTCTAGGCCATGAGTACAGCTTCAGGCCAGCCTATGGCGCATCTAGGAATAAACTCCTGGCCAAATATAATATTGAAACTTTCTTCATTATACCAAATAATCAACAAGTAAGTATTTTTCTTAAATTTTACCTAATTAATACTAAGCCGACTTTTTCTTTTCGGTTGGGCGCCACTCAGTAGAAAAAATTTGAAGGGAGAGCCCTGAGGTGGGCAGCAAAAATGTGTATTATTTCGGGTAATTCAGATTTTTGTATAATTTAGATATTCTTTTTAATAGTTTAAGAGTATAATGTATAATTATTATATAATGTCTATAATATTGAAAACGTTTACCTTTTTTTTATTTTGTCAACTCAGTTTTTCAATATTTTCTGCTTAAGGACGTTCCCAAATATAGCTCAGATGCACTTCGCTCTTTCCCCCACTCTCGGATGCGCAGAAAGGCAAAAATCTGGCAACATTGCATTCTTACCGATGGTAAAAGACAAAGAATAAAAAAAAAACACTTCATGAAACAGCTCAATGCGAAATTCCAGATGAGAAAAGTATAGTTAGGTTGAGAGAATTAGCCAAAAATCTCAAATGCACCAGCTGCAGGAGTTTTTTAGATATGAAAAAATTGAGTGATTTTAGTCCGACGTTGCCAAGTCGCCATCTCTCACCTGCCATGCCATGAGAGAAAAAATGAAAACGATCAAAAGTATCTAACTTTTAAGATTTTTCATATAAAATGAATACCGCTTGATACAATTATTTTAAAAGAAAAATATTTGTTATATCTTCAGTTAAGGATTCTCAGTTTTTCAAAATAATTTCAAGAAAATTACGATTGTTATATAATGAAACAGTCGCTTTAACATCAATCGGGATACGGTTTGCCTGTTAAATATGCAAATTTCATTGGTCAATATTTACTAATTTAGTGCCGCAAGGACTATTGAAAAAAATTTCTACGTATAAAGGACACTTATAAATATGTGTATTCAAAGTTTTAAAAGGATTGCACGAAAATCCATTTATTAGGGAACGTCCTTAAATGATTAATTTAGCAGGTTGGGAGAGAAAAATTTAGTTTGGGAGCTCGTCAAACCCACCCTTGGCGCCTCCACTGCTAATTAGAATAAATTATAATTTTAACAAACTAAAATACACGCTTTGTCAGTAATTCTCAAAAAGGTATAAAATTATGTAATAACTACTGAAACATAAGTCAAAAGCGTGGGGCACTTTGTCGAAATTAATTAAAACTACATGCTTCTGTGACCCACGCTTTTTGACTTTATGTTTATTAGCGTTATTACATTATTTTGTACTTTTTAGAGAATTACTGACAAAAGCGTGTTTTTTAGTTTTTTAAAATTATAATTTATTTTTTTACTTTTTAGTCTTAATTATTTTTATATTGAAAAGTTTGCGGAATTTAACAGAATGAAATGTTTTTATTTTTATATAATTTCATTTAAATTGAGTAGGTAAACAAATATTTTTATAGAAAAATGCTTGTGGAATTTAACAGAAAAAATCGAGCCCAAACGAGTCAGTTACATACATACAAACAAACATACAGGTGAAACTAATAAAAGCGTGTTAAAAATAAGAAATGTGCTCATGGGAGATGACCTTCAAATTTTAAACATTATGACAAATATTCATTCAACAAGGACGCCTGTAGTGTAGGCTAGTACGATCCAGAGGCCTCTTTTGGTTGCATAGATACAGGCGGACAGCTTTCATAAAATATTCTTTACCTGGCTGGCAATATATTAATATTATTTTAGACTTTGACTTCAGGTTAAAAAGGTCGAATTTTATTTGAATTGAATAAGAGGGTGGCCGCAGCAGAAATGTGCATTATTTCGGGTAATTCAGATTTTTTGTATAATTTAAATATTCTTTTTTAATAGTTTATGAAGTATAATTATTATATTTTTTATTATATAAAGTCTATAATATTGAAAGCGATGATATGTGTGTTTTTTTCTATTTTATCATCTGGGTTTTTTCAATATTTTCTGCTTAAGTGCTCAATCTAGTAGGTTGGACGCTCGGCGAACCTCGCCCTACCCTGGGGCCTCTGAAAGTTTTATATAAGAAATAATATATATTAACGTTAGGTGAACGCGAAAGTTAAAACTTTTTATCAGGCCACTGCCCTATTTTGGTGCAATTGGGACCAGATTCGTTTTGATACTGAACCAAGAGTTGAAAAAGATAGGTACCAGCCGGGTACGATCCGGCATCCTCTGCGCTTAGCCCGCAAATGTCTTTTCCATTTAAGCGATGGGTCCCCATCCAGGTCACATAATCTATTTTCTATACGTCTACTTAATCTACAAAAAAAATTGAACAACTTTCATGAGAAGTATTTTTTATAGGACATCAAATAAACAAAATACATGAATCAATTAGATCTCAAAAAAATCTTAATAATAATTTTTAACAATTATTTAACTTAATTATCAAATAATAATGATTAAATAATTAATTATTAAATAAATAATTATTAAATCGAAAAGTCACAACGATGAAAATAAGTGATTATTTTGATATCAAAACTGCGTTATACTCAGATTAAAGAGGTTATTTTCTACTAAATAGAACTACTTAAAATTCTTGAGTTAAAAAAAGTTTATTTCTCGTGTCAACCCAGTAGATAGTTATATAGCATTACCATAATAAAAATGGAGCATTTTTTTGATCAAGACAGAATTGAAATGGTCTTAATTTATGCGGTGAATGTGGAAGAAGTGTTATGGGACTGCCATTAAAATAAATGCCGAGCGTTTTCCTGATAGGAATACACCCTCACAAGCTTCATTTTATTGTTTTATATAATTTGTTTAAAAAGAAAAACAAAAACAAGAAATATAAAGGCTACTAAAAAACTTAAACAGGCCAAAATAAGGAAATTGTAACTGGAATTCATCCAGAAGACATGCAAAAACTACACACTGGAATTTCTTAGAACAATGTCGCAAAATTATTAAATTATTTATTTAATAATTAATTATTTAATCATTATTATTTTATAATTAAGTTAAATAATTGTTAAAAATAATTATTAAGAATTTTTTTGAGATCGAATTAATTCATGTATTTTGTTTATTTGATGTCGTATAACAAAATAGTTCTTATGAAAGTTGTTCAGTTTTTTTTGAAGATTAAGTAGACTTATAGAAAAATATAGGGTTCAATTTAAAAAACAGAACTTGACATTGAAATACTCTTGAAAACTTGTTCTACGTCGACAAACAATAGCGTAGTTTAGTTTTCCCTCGATAGAAACAAACCTTTATTTGAAACTTTTTTCCATATAATGCACTGTTCTTGAGTTATAAGACTGTCTCAAGATAAAAAAACTCACCCGGTTTATAAATTTGATCAGAAAAATAAGAGAATATGCATCCCTAATAATAAAATATTCAATAGAAACATTGCTCTCAATGCCCACAAAAGTTCCCGTATATTTTAAAATATTTATTTGAACTATTTTTTAGGATGAATTCGAGAGTGGTTCTCTGACACCTGACAGTATCCGGTCATCAAGTCCAATATTTGAAGTAGGTCGTCAAGCATTTAGTCGTATTCGTAATAGTACAACAAGAAGACTTACTGTTTCTAAATCGGTAATTAGATTGCATGATATATCCGAGGAGTGAACCGCGACCTAAAATAGTGTACACCTACTTCCACTTCCACTTTCATTTCCAAGTAGAAGACAAATTATCCGCCTACCTGGTGTAATGATCAGCATAACTGGCTGGAAACCCGGAGTCTCGAGTTCGATTCCGCTATACACAGACATTTTTCTGTAAGTATAGGGTCTGGTAATAAAAATTAAGTGGGAGAATAAATTTAACCTAATTTATCGCGCGGATGAATTCACCACTGCTCGAAGCCCCTAAAAACTTAATAAATTGGATTGTATCTAACTTTCTGAGATTTGGCTCGTGATCCCGGCTTCTTTTCCTTCTACTCTGTTCTTTTCACGATGGAGGAGCCAGCCCATACGAGGCCTTTAGGGATGGACCTTCTGGTGTATCTCCTTCTCACATCAATATCATTAAAAAAATAGATGACAATAGATTATCTAATGAATTCAAAGTAATTCCAAATAATTCCAAAGACGGTGTACACCTAATTCCAATCGCGGTTCACCTCTCGTGAGAATCTAAATATAGAAATAAAAATATATTCAAATCGGATTTCTAGACACTCTCCATCAAAGGTGGAGAGGCCTTGGTGAGCGCTCGAAGGAACACACTCTTTATGGAACATAGTGTACAACAATATCATCAAACTCAAAATCAAGCGGATAATCAGATGGCAAAAAATATTCACAATATGCATGTTGGACTTTTTGAGTAAGTGTAATTTTTTTTTCTTTTACTTATACAACGGTAAAATATGGGGCATTCCACTACAAATCGGACATTGAGGATAAATACTTACTTACTGGTAAATTACAAAAGTTTTCTACAACAGTTCAAGAGAGCGGTTTTTTTGACCATATATCTTCTTGAAAAATGGACCAAATTAGACCATTTTTTTCCAAAGTATTTTGTTTTTTATGGAAAAATTATCATAAATGTTAAACTGCATTTTTACTTTACCATACAGGGTATGGTCAAGTATTGTAATCGTGCATGAAAAAAAGTGTTTTTTTCCTTCTTTTTTTCAAAATATCTCAAAAACGGCAGAAACTATTTTGATTAAAAAAATTGAGCGAAACCATGGTATTTCGCTCTACAAAAAAGCTCTAATAAGTGAACATCGAAAAATTATATTTTTCGAGATAATAATTGTTTTGTCAAAATGTCTGTTAGTTAGTCTGTCTGGTTGTCTGGTTGTCCGTTAGTCTGTGCGTTACCAAATTTTTGTGGACGAGCTAGCTCAAAAACTAGTTTGAATATCGAAACCAAATTTCACACGTAGTTTTGGTCCATTGAGATATTAAGGGGTCGAGAGAGGGGGGGGGTTAAAATTAAAAATCTAGGTTATTTGAGCAAACTCAACCAAATTTTGTATACATAATCAGTGGGACCCCAGAAGTATAAAAATGCAAAAACTAACCCCCCCCTCCTACATGATTATAAATAATTTTAGGGTCCAGGTTGTATGGTAAAGTCAAGTAGATGGCCACATCAGAACACGTCAGCTTATTTTGTTCTAAAATTTAAATAATTTTTGAGATAATATTTAAAAATATCATAACATAAATATACATATATTTAACAATCCAAAAAAATAATTAAAAGTTTACTTAAAAAAAAAATTTCTCTTAAAAATATAAATTTTAATAATTTTATTATTTTTTGAAAAGGAATAATTAATATATTTTCCGACAATGATTGAACTAGTACTAGACCACAGCCCAGCAGTGACGCGTGACACGACGGGTGATGTGACGCGTGACGGCTCAATCTCATTTACTGCCCAGGAAAATAAAAATCTACCTACATGAGTGCCAAATTTCAAATATAAGATATTAATTTGAGCTTAGAGTTAATACTGCAGCGCCATCTATGGCTAGACACAGACCCCAATCGTGACGCGTTATGCATGACGCGTGACGGTTCAATCCCATTTACTGCCAAGTAGAATAAAAAGTGTGCAAGACGCGCCAAAAGAAGTTATCACTTCAAAAATTTAGTCATCTTTTAAGAAGTTTAGGACAAAAAAACATTCTCTTAAGCTCGGTTCACACGAGGCGTTTTTTTATGGCTAGAAATCTAGATGGCTGGTTAATTTGGCTGGCTAGCTCGGTGGATTTTGTGAATAGGACATGTTCTAATATTCCCGATGGATTGCTTGGTAAAATAGGGAGAGAACCAATCGGTAAGCAGAATTTTATCACGTGGGTGACATGCGCAGATGGTATATTACACCACAGTCTGGGCGGATTGTTCAAACGTTTTTGTCTTCGCCGTTTTTCACAAATTAATAAAAAAGCAATAATTGCAGTTCGTCTACGATAAATAACCTCTTCAATTATATTATTGCCAGCCATTGTTTTTTTGACAACTGTTGATTGTGTGCGCACGCATCTGATCTTGCTATTAGAATGAATCCAGCCTTGCTGCAAATAGCAGCGTGTGAAGCCAACACCTAAAAATCCATCACGACATCTAGCGGCAGTCAAGCTCTCAAGGAAGGCCATCAAGGCTACCATCAGCGAAAAATGCCTCGTGTGAACTGGCCTTTAGTTAGTCGAAAAAAAATGTCAAGAAATCAAACAAACCAAAAATAAAAATATTATCAAACTGTCCGATTTGGTGTGGAATGCCTCATTTTTATATACTCATATAATTTTTTAATCATGATTTTCAGCCGATGGCTAAGACGAGAACAAATCAATCCCTGCTGCTTATCATTTGATACATTAACCTGGGAGCTTCCATATGTTCGCCAGCCAGACCCGCTCTTTAAATATTATCTTCTTGGAGCAATGATTGTTCTGATGTCTATCATAGCCATCCAAGCACTAGGTATTCCAAAGTAAGAGAATTATTTCACAACATATTTTTGTTTTAAAGCTTTTAATCATAGAGTAATACAGAGTGGAAGGCTATTGTATATCTCTAGCGACTGCAGGGCGAAAACTCTTAGTTCTTAAGAGCTATCCAAAGATCATAGAACATTCATAGCCTTTGTCATAGATAACACATACATATGTTATATTATATACCAAGTGAGTTTTTTATCTTGAGACAGTCTTATAACTCAAAAACAATGAATTATATGATAAAAAGTTTCAAATAAAAGTTTATTTATGTCAAGGGGGAAACTAAACTATGCTATTGTGTTATCGACCTAGAACAAGCTTTCAAAAAATATTTAATCAATTAGATCTCAAAAATACAATATACTAATTATTCTTAACAATTATTCAACTTAATTATCAAATAATAATGATCAAATATTTAATTATTAAATAAATAATTATTAAATCAAAAAGTAATAACAATGAAAATAAGTGTTTATAATGATCTTAAAACTTCATAATACACAGATTTAAGAGATTATTTTCTGCTTAATACAACTAAGTACTTAAAATTCTCGAGTTTAAAAAAGTTTAATTCTCGTGTCAATCCAGTAGATAGCTATATTGTATTTTCAAAATAAAAATGGAACATTTTTTGTTAAAGAAAGAATTGAAATGGTCTTAATTTATGCCGTGAATGAGGAAGTGTTATGGGGCTGGCATTGAAATGGATGCCGAGCGTTTTCCTGATAGGAATACACCCACGCAAGCTTCATTCTATCTTGTTGTAAATCTGTTAAAAAAAAAAGCTGGAATTCATCAAGAAGACTTGCGATTCACTCTGGAATATTTCAGAACTGTGCAAAATTATTCAATTATTTATTTAATAATTATATATTTGATCATTATTATTTGATAATTAAGTTGAATGATTGCTAAAAATAATTATTATAATTTTTTTGAGATCTAATTGATTTAATATTTTTGATTATTTGATGTCGTATAAAAAATTAGTTTCAATAAAAGTTGTTCCGTTTTTGTTGTAGATTTTGAATATGTACAGAAACATATAGATTTCCATTTAAAAAACAGAACTTGACCTCGAAATACCCTTGAAAGCTTGTTCTATGTCGACAATCAAGAGCTTAATTTAGTTTCCCCCTGATATAAATAAACTTTTATTTGGATCTTTTTTTCATTTAATGCACTGTTTTTGAGTTATAAAACTGTCTCAAGATAAAAAAAACTCACCCGGTATATATATATGTATATATACAGTATATATATAAGCGCATTTTTTACTCTTGATATGTCACCAAAATTTGCCCCGTAGAGAGCGGTTTCCGCCATTTTATTGCCCAATGGTTTCGCCCTGGTCTCTCCAGAGAGCTCTGTAGCTCGTATACGCTAAAATATATTGGCTCCTTATGGAGCCTTCCACTCTATATTACTCTATGCTTTTAATATTCCGAAATTTGCTTTCGCACTTAAAACCAAGTAGTTCACTCTGACTAAAAAGAGTGGGCTGTAGAAATATGAAATTATTACTCTGGTCAATTATTCCCGGTAGTTAAAAAAAAAGAGAAATAGCTCTTTCGAACCTTCTACAGCAGGAATTTCTAAAATAGGGTTGATCGAAAAATACAAATTTTGATTGTTTATGGTATTTGTAATATCATGGAGTTGGCTTTTGTAGTAGAAAAGACGAAAACAAAATATAAAAGTCATTGGAGCATATCTTGAGGTGCCGCAAGAACGATACATTTTCACAAATTAACAGATTTCTCTAGGTTCTTTTTATTATTATTATAATTATTTTACTTTACGATCCTTTCGAAATATCTCAAAAACGGCTGAAACTATTTTTATTAAAAAAATTGAGCGAAACCATGGCATTTCGCTCTACAAAAAAGCTCTAATAAGTGAACATCGAAAAAATTATATTTTTCGAGATAATAATTGTTTTGTCAAAATGTCTGTTAATTGTTAGTTAGTCTGTCCGGTTAGTCTGTGCGTTACCAAATTTTTGTGGAAGAGCTAGCTCAAAAACTATTGTGAATATCGAAACCAAATTTCACACGTAGTTTTGGTTCATTGAGATTAAAAGTTGATTAGATTTTGGTGCATATCGACCCAAAAAGGGGGGTGGGGGGTCAAAAAATGAAAATATAGGCTCTTGTTCCAAACTCAACCAAATTTTGTATACATAATCAGTGGGACCCCAGAAGTCTAAAAATGCAAAAACTAACCGCCTAAAATTGGTGGGGGAGGGGGTGTAAAGTCAAGAAATGAAAATATATAGGCTCTTGTACAAATTCAACCAAATTTTGTACCATATACATAATCAGTGCGATTCCAGAAGTCTAAAAATGCAAAAACTAACCACCCAAAATTGGTGGGGGAGGGGGGTGCAAGGTCAAAAAATGAAAATATAGGCTCTTGTTCCAAACTCAACCAAATTTTGTATACATAATCAGTGGAACCCCAGGAGTCTAAAAGTGCAAAAACTAACCCCCCCCCTACATGATTATAAATAATTTTATTAAACATTAAATATAAGTGAGAGGCCAGGTTGTATGGTAAAGTCAAGTGGATGGCCACATCAGAACACGTCAGCTTATATTTTTTTGTATGTAAAAACAATAAATTGTTATTGTAATATCACAAAATAAATTTTAATTAATGTGAAAAAGGCATAAAGATTTTGGAGACAGTGATTATTATAGCATGTCTTGAGGTGCCGCAAGAACGATACGATTTGATATAAAACTGTATTTTTTTACTATTATTTCGAATAATTTTCCAATAAGTTGCTACAGTAAAACCCCGCAAATCCGAACGAGTGTTTTTTGACAAATTTAAGTTTGGATAGGTATTTTCTCGAACTCGAGGCTAGGCCAAAACTTCTTCCAAGATCTCTGCAGTAAGTTCACACTTGTATTTTGCCACGATTCTGCAACCCAGTAAATAACGTAAGTTATTGTAACTTTCTTCAGCTTCTCATGGATAGAAAGATAACCATTTTCTTCAATAAGATATTCAAACCACCAGTTTTCGGCTAATCCGAACAGGCTACAGCCTCAATTAGTTCGGATTTGAGGGGTTTCACTGTATTTTGTAATATAAATAATTTTTATATCGTTTTCTTGTCTTACAACTACATTTTGTACAAAATTCTTTGCGGAACCTTATGACAACCAAATTTTTGTCCTTTCTTTATGAACCTAAAATTCAAATTTTGTCCACTATTACAAATACAAAATAAAAAAATTAAAAACACCACACTATTGTCCAATCTACCGTCCACTACTGAACATAAAACCATAAATTTTCTTAAAACACTGTGATTTTTACTTACTAAATGGAAAACTAATCTAATAAAATATGTTTTAATAAAAAAGTTTGTTTTTCAAAAATAAATTTATATCAACAGTCTATCCCTATATGCATAAAAGAAATTCAAAAAAAAAGTTAATCTTTTTCAAGACTCAGTATGGTCAGGTGGGGTAACTGGGGCCGGGGGCACTGGGCCAGGGGTCCTGTAACCCCAGAAATTTTCAATTTTACCGCATTTTTTTAGCGCAATTCACTTTTTCATATTGGTGGGAAATTTTCACTGTTCCTGAATTAGATAAATTTCTTTATTTTATACTTAAGTACTTAGTTAAGTTAATTACTTATTTACTTATTTACCTAGTTATGTTCTTACCTAGTTGCCTTACCCAGTTCCTTGAAAATATTGAGACTTAAGTACCTAAGTACTTAATTAAGGCTTTCTTAAGCATAGGGAACTTATTTAACTTTATTTCAATGGGTAAAATGAAATTATTTTGTTTAGTTGTTTGATTTAAGATACTTTTTTGTATTTTAAAAATTATACTTGGCGTTTAAACTTATCTACCTTAAAAAATTCAATAGAATAAAAAAGAGGTCTTGGTGCAACTGGGCCAGCCTAGTCAGGGCCCAATTACCCCGAATCGCTTACATCTCTGATTATTTTTAATCCATATACAAATGAGACTAATTCTACCTACGGCCAGGACCTTGAGGGATAGGGGAACATGTCCAACTGCTCAAAAGATGTTAAAAATTAAAAAAAACAGCAAATAGGCTGGGCTGGTCCAATTACCCCACAACGCGTTTAACTGGGCCAACCGCAAAACTTTACATTCAACTTAAGATAATTCCAAAATTTTGGATAATCAAAAGTTGAAAGTATCATGATTATTTGAAGAAAATTTCATCTTTCAATTAATATAGTCACGAGATCTATAAATTGTGAGGAAGGAAAAATATGGAGTACTATCCTTGGGAAAACAAAAGAAGCTGGCCCAGTTACCCCACCTGACCTTACTCTGTTTGCAATTTCGGTAAATTAATAGCCATATTTTGCCCTTTAAAATACATTTGTTAACATAAATACACGACGTTTCGATTACTAGATCTGGTGATTGAAAAGTCGTGTATTTTTGGAGGAAATTTAGCTTTGGTGTTGCAATTTTTAAATATGTGTGAGCCTCATCCGATAAACTTACGGGGGAAGTGAAACTTATTTAGCCGTATATGTGATTTGAAAGTTTATCACCCTTAAAAAATCACACTCCTTAATACAGCTGGAGTGGTCACAATATCAGGCTGACAGACAACTAGAAACCCAAAACATGCTTCCTTCCTCGGACTCAAGGCTTTGTCTCTTATTTCCCCTCTATTGTGTCATTTCCCCATTATTGTAACAAAAAAATTCAAACAGATACGTCGCTAAAGAAGTTTCACTTCAAAAATGCAATAAAAAGGAATATAAAGAAAGGTCCATTAAAGATTGATCGAATGTTTCCTACATTTGATTCAATCGTGAATCAAATGTAGGTGATTTTTGTCAAATATTGAGTGAAAATAATATCTGAACTTATATATTTCTAGCTTGAAATAATTATGTTAAATAAAAATCAAAGAATAATTGATATATTAACGAGAATTGTTTTGACCGCGCTTTTTTGAAAAAGATATATATCTCGAGACTACTGCGGATGAAGCTATTGGAGTCTTAAGTCTGGACCAAGAGAAAAAAAGATGGGATCCAAAATAGATTAGCTCAGATATTATTTTCACTCAATATTTGACAAAAATCACCTACATTTGATTCGCGATTGAATCAAATGTAGGAAACATTCGATTAATTAATGGCAAGCATCTAACATACATGCTAATAGATCAGGCGCTCTGGGCTGGGAGATTGAATATATAACATCTTAGATTTCAAATTCATTTGGTGATCCATCCGAGTGTCATGCGGGCTATACGCAAAATGACGTTGGATTGTAGCTAAATGGATCACATCTTTTTCTCTCTTGGTCCAGACTTAAGACTCCGCAGACTCCAATAGCTTCATCCGCAGTAGTCTCGCGATATATATCTTTTTCAAAAAATCGAGGTCAAAACAATTCTCGTTAATATATCAATTATTCTTTGATATATTAATGAGAAAAAAAATTCTAAAAATTCATTAAAGATTGCAATATTTTCATTATTTATAGGGTATCCTGGTATATTTGGCTGGTGGATGGATTGTGCTTATTTTTGGTATTCGTTCTTCTGATTCACTGTTGGCCCTGGAGTCAGAGACTTCGAGTGGCTGCTACCAAAGGACGTTGCATTTATAATCTGATTCATAAACTACATCGTAGTGCTCTACTTATCAGCTGGAATGTTTCAATCCGCACACTGATCTATATTCCTATAGTATGCGCACTTGTCGGATGTATTTTCAATTTAATGGTTAAGATTATTCATTATTTTTATTTTTTTTCTGCCTCCATAACTTTAAAATCTATTTTTTTTTTAGTTGGATAAATCGCTTGACAATCTAGTTAATATAAGATCTGATACTCCATGGGTAAGATATTCATATATAACTATACAATACACTGCATTAAAGCAAAATAATTCATTTTTAACTACACTACGGTGCAAAAAAATCGACTCACTAATAAAAACTTTATTAAATGTGACCTTTTCCGAGAAAAGGGACCTAGTGTGTGAAAATGAAGTTTTGAGAAAAACGCATTTAAAGTTTCATAACGCATTATCACTTTGAACACACCTTCAGTTAGGAGATGCGATTTGGTATGGTTAGTTATGATTGGGTGCCGACTTTGGTGACGTCATGCCTATGTGGTGACGTATTTTTTGTAAAAATAACTATAAGAAAGGAAAAGAATAAAGTGACGCTTCAGTCTTGTGCCAACTGTATAACGAGTGCTATCAATATCTCAAAAAAACAATTTAAAACCAAAAAATCAAAAAAAAATAAAATTTTAATGTTTTTCTCATTTTTATCGATTTTCCCAAGTTCGTTTTGTACGTTTTTATGGGGTAAATAAATTTTTATCAGAAATCTAACTCATTTCATCTTATTCTACACCCTTTTAGGTACCAGAATCCACTCTTAAGTCCAAACCCGTTTTTTGACACACTAGGTCTCTTTTCTCGGAGTAGGTCACAAATCGAGAATTATTTTTAAAGTTTTTACAAATATTCATATAATTTGTTCCATTAACTCTTAAACTAACATATTCAATAAATATTGTTGATAATTTTTGAATTTTATAAAAAAAAAATAAGTGAAATTAAATTAAAAGATACAATTACAAATTATCATACTTTTTCAATATCACTTTAATTTAAATAAAGTTTTAATAAAAGATCAAATTCCATTTGAAATATCAATAAAATGAATAATTTCGAAATAAGCATCATTGATAGAAAGATAAAATATACAAAATGGATATTTCTGAAGTTCAACCTATTCAAATTATGTACATAATTAATCAAGGGCTAAGTCAACAACAAGTGGCAATTACACTTGCAATAATCAATAATTCCAATAATGTATGGTTACTTGTAAAAAAATTAAAAATGATTTACTATTTAATAAAGTTTTTATTGGTGGGTCGATTTTTTTGCACTTCAATGTATTATTGGCGAACATCAAGATAGGCGTGACATCCATTCGAAATACTGTATATAGAATTAATATATATGTAATCTAGCAAATTTACCCCTCTTGACAAATATTAGAAGAAAGTTATCGGGGGAAAAAACTCTATTCTCCCATTAGAATAATACATTTACTTCCCCGTTAACTAGCGCCTCTGATTTTCGCCAATGGTGTTTTCCATCGTTGGATCGTTTTCTTTTATCTATGGTTGGATGTTTAGACCATGAAATATATAGACACGCCTCTCTGCTACTCTCAACATAGAGTGAATTGAGGCCAACATCACCTACAGATGACGTCACGTTCTCGCATAACTTCTTTGTTTATGGCCCGATGCTCGGACATATGTTCTTTGTATGCATTAAATACCGAGTCCCGAACATTACCCCTAATAGATATTATTAATTTAGTGATTGAATTTTTTTAAGCTGTTTGTTTTTTCAAAAATTCTAATTTCACTTTCAGCCACTTTATAAATGTGTATTAAATCTTTAGACGGCTGAATTAAACACTGCTTTATATCGCTGTAATTTTTAATAGTGATTAAAAGTTGATTCTAATAATCCAGACTGGATCGCATTTAAACAAATGTCACTATCTAAATTTTTCTTCATTTTTTTTAACTAGAAGATAAAAGTAAATAAATATTATATGAAATAGTTATTTACTATGAGTTAAAGATTTCTAGGTCACTTGTGTTTCCACATTAAAATTAAAAAAATAAAAGAGGTAAATTTTTTCAATATATATATTTCGGGTTGTAAGCCCATTTTCAGGAATTTTAACTGAAAAAAAATTAAAATTCTGTACTTTTCCTGAAGATTGGCTTACAACCCGAAATGTATATATTTTTTTTATGATAATGATGAGAGAAGGAGCTACACCAAAAAGGTGCAACCCTAAAGGCTCCTCGGTTGGCCCCTCCATCGTGAAAAGAAGAAGAAAGAATTTTATGGGTTGGGCGGAGGTCGAAGGTATCTGTGGATACGGGTCTTAAATAGCTGAAGGTTATAAGTCGCGGGAAAGATGGTGGCAGGGAGCGAGTTCCAGTCTCTGGAGATCATAGGGATAAAAGAGTTGGATATTGAAAAAATAACCTGTATTTAAAATGAATAATTATTTACTTGATTTACCATTCGAAATTAATAAATATTTTGGTAACCTACAATTGATTAAAATAATAAAAGACATTGTTGTATATATGGACATGGGAGGGAAGTGTTGCTCGATGACCGAATTATTGTAAAATATGTAAGTAATTTAAATAAAACATTTTGTTAAAAAAATAAATAAATATTTTGGTATATTAATTTAATATTAATTTGCGATTATTGGAATCCAAAATAAATAATCTAAACTACGATAAAATTTATCTCAATGTATAATAATTCCTATAGTGGCCATGCTATTTCTGGGTGTTCCTACCTACAGATGACGTCACGTTCTCTAGGTGATGTTGGCCCCACCAAATCGACACCAGGGCGTGTCTATATATTTCATTGACTAAGGTTGGATGATTAAGTGCGCACTTCACTACACTCAGGGAACATTAAGTTTTTTGTTTCATTAGAACTTTTTCCAAGACTAGAAACCGTCTAACCAAATTTTAGTGAATTGGCAATTTTGGGGATGTTGAGCAATGGTTACCAATAATAATCAAAAGCGTCAAAAATTCAATGTAGAATTGTTATTTCTCAAGTATTAGATGAGAATCGATCACTATTTTTGAATTTAAGTCAACATGGACTGCAAATAGCAAGTGATATCCGATTAATAATAAAGGAATAAACATATTAATATTTAAAATGTCTATGGATAAAGTCTAAGCAACGATCCGTTGCAATTTATTTTTATATTTTTCTAACTAGAAAGCCAAAATGAGTTCTTTGTTTTGAAAAAACAAACTTTTGGAAACCTCGGGGAAATTTGTAGGACCCTTTCTTTCTTGAACTATCATGGGAATTAGTATTTAAACACACATCGAGGAAAAAAAACATGAATGAAAAATATTTTTCTCGGTATTTCAGATATTTCTAAACAAAATAAGCAAAAAAGTGAAAATCCAATATAGTTCTGATCACCCAGAAGGGTTCATATGTCGAGCATAGTGAATCACAAACTTATCACCGAGGGGTGAACCGCGACCTAAAATCGTGTACACCTACTTCCACTTTCACTTTCATTTCCAAGTAGAAGACAATAGATTATCTAATGAATTCCAAAGACGGTGTACACCTAATTCCAATCGCGGTTCACCCTCGCTTATCACTAAAGGCAAACACCAACCAATGATAGTGCGCACTGGAGTAGTCCAAAAGAAAACAATCTATAAAAACTTTCTCTTTTTCTTTCTTTACTTCTCTAGTATAAATTTCACGATGAAGAAAACAAAAAATCATTAATTAACGAATATTTTTTTTAGCATATTTCACAAACTATAAATCTCGCTATCATCATGAGTTTCTTTTTTTTTAAAGTTCACTTCCTACTCAAATTCTTAATTGGTTGTTTAATTACAATTGGGTACGGTTATTGTATTTGGGAAGTTAGGTCTGACTTATATCAGGTATGTATCTTGCATATTTCAACTTTGTATCTTATTTACTCTAGAAGTTAGTAATACTATGACAAATGGTCAGAGAGATAATCCTATACTACTAAAGCGCATTTGTGCCTGCCTATGTATCTACCTATGTAACTATGTCCGTCCCCCCAGGGGTGGGGGTTGGCAGGTGGGTATTTCTTTTTGTGTCTGTACCTATATCCAGAGGGCTACTAAAGGGTATTTGTGCTTGTGTAGATTACTATGTTTGTCCGTCGCCCAGGGGGTGGGGTTTGGGGTCCAGGGGCAGGGGTTTTAAGGTGGGGTCCAGGGCGTGGGGAGTCAGGGATGTGAGGGTACTAGAGGGCCTGTGTCTGTACCTATATCATCACATACTACTGAAGGGCATTTGTCCCTGTATCTTTGTATGTCCCAGGGGTGGGGTTGGGGTCCAGGGGCAGGGGTTTTAAGGTGGGGTCAGGGCGTGGGGAGTCAGGGATGTGAGGGGTACTGAGGGCCTGTGTCTGTACCTATATCATCACATACTACTGAAGGGCATTTGTCCCTGTAACTTTGTATGTCCCAGGGGTGGGGTTGGGGTCCAGGGGCAGGGGTTTTAAGGTGGGGTCCAGGGCGTGGGGAGTCAGGGATGTGGGGGTACTAGAGGGCCTGTGTCTGTACCTATATCATCACATACTACTGAAGGGAGCATTTGTCCCTGTATCTTTGTATGTCCCAGGGGTGGGGTTGGGGTCCAGGGGCAAGGGAGGTTTGGAGGTGGGGTCCAGGGGCGGTAGGGAGTCAGGGATGTGGGGGTACTAGAGGGCCTGTGTCTGTACCTATATCATCACATACTACTGAAGGGCATTTGTCCCTGTATCTTTGTATGTCCCAGGGGTGGGGTTGGGGTCCAGGAGGTACAGGGTCCAAGGGTGGGAATTCGTGGGGTGGGGTCCAGGGGGCTACTAAGGGAGATTTGTGCCTATATCTGTACCTATAAATACATACCTATGTGGGGTCCATGGGTGAGAGTTGGGATTCATGGGGAAAGGTGGGGTTCCAGGGGATGCGGTCTCCATTGGTGAGGAGTCAAGGGGGTAAGTTTAGTGGGTTGGAGGGTGATCAGAGGCGGGGGAGAAGTTCCGGGGTTGGGGTGAGGGTGGTGAGATGGAGGAGAGGGGGTGTTCAAGTGACCGTGGGGTCAGGGGAGAAGCTCCTTGGCTAGCAAGAGACCCATCAAAGGCGGTCCTTGCAGCTAGTTTACCTACTAATAGGATCGCAATTTATTTTTGTTAGGAACCCCAAAAAATAAAATAAAATAAAATTAGTGCGATTTAGTATTCTTTAATTGTAATTAATAAAAGCTTTGTTCGGGTTGTAGTAAAAAATTTTATTCACTAATATTAGAATTTATTATTATTAATATTATTTAATTACCATTAATTGTGTTTTTACTTTTAAGAATGGTGAATCATGGCACCCTAATATTGAACCAAAACTAGCTCATTTGGTTAATGTTGTATTATTAACATTCTCCTTGCATCTAATTGACAGACAGGTAATCAATATATCGAGAATTTATTTTAAAATTAAGAGAGTTTATTAATAATCGCAATCCTCCAAGTATCGAATCTTATCCAGAAATTTATCCTTGTTCTTTTATCTAGGATGTGAAATTAAACTTAATTTACAAGTGTGTTGCATCTGCTAAGTGATAAAAAAAATCAACTGGCGTGTTCACAGACACTTGATATATACACTTCAATTTTTAAATTAAAAACGTTGGAGCCATTTTTGAGAAAATCAAAAAAAAAAAAATCTTTCATGTAAATGTCGCTTCCAGTCTTCCGATTTCAACTAAAAAGCATGGTATACTCCTTCTACCCTATACTCAAACTTAAGTTTCGAAATTCGTATCTCTGAGACTTATGGTTGCGAAATGCAAGTGGGGTAAATTCTTACGTACGTAAACATCAACTTCCGGTTTTTCTATTTTAGCCAAAATCTTGTTATACGTCTTGTAGCCTCTAGATAGCTTAAGTTTCAGAATTTCAAGGCTCTGCAGACTTTCCAGAAGACAAGATATGAACGATTAAAATATTTATTTTAGGACACTCCTAATTTACAACCCCTTCCTCTTTTTTTAATCGGATTAAAATTTGACGCTACTAATAACTCATTACACTTGATAATACACTAATTTTTAAAAAAATCCTAGTAGCCGTTTTTGAGGAGAAAAAAAAAAAAAACGAAAAATCTTTCATGTAAATGTCTACTTCCGGTTTCCGATTTCAACCAAAAGCTTTCTGTACTTCTGTATTGAGCTTAAGTTTCGAATTTCGTAGCTTTGGGACATATGGTTGCAGGAAACACGGGAAATTTACATACACTTCGTACATAAGCACTGACCAATGAATTTTTGGCATCTGGGGACCCAAATTTCTGGTTTTATGTCTTAAATCCGGTTGCAACTATTGAGGTCATCGATTCCTTCAACCTAGAAGTTGCAAAAATGAAATTAACTTTTCACAAAGAGAAACAAAGTTGTCCTCTGCTTGATGCAAATAAACATACACACATATATATATCGAGATGATATATATATATATATTATTTATTTGTTTGAGATTATAGTTTCGAGCTTGGTCTTCATCATCAGTCTTTCTTCAATTATAAATGTTTTTCATGGAGTCAATATCATGTGGATATTGAAAACTTGGTGTTCCTTCGTCTCTGCTGGTCGGCTAGGAACCAATAAAGACATTCTCTCCGGTTCCACATTCAAATATAACAATGTAAGCTTCCCCTTTCTCCTTTCTCCTTAGAAAGGCTGCACAAAAGAAGGGTTTTTCTTTTTTCTTTTATCTTTTGTTAGCAAACATCTTAAGCAGATTACTATTGATAACTCTATTTGATTGTTCAAACAGAGTTTTGAATTTCTATTGAATGATTTCAAAATTTCTAAAGATTCGATTGCGATTGCGTTTGCGATTCGAAACTATAGTCTCAAACAAATAAATAATATATATATACAGATATATCATCTCGATTATATATATGTGTGTATGTTTATTTGCATCAAGCAGAGGACAACCTCTTTGTTTCTCTTTTGTGAATCAACAACTCTGCCATACTTTCGGCAAAACAAAAATTTTCCAATGAAATTAAACTTTCTTCATCTCTGAGATACAAGCTCTCAAAGACTCAGGACCCGAGACTGGCCATCGCAATACTTCCTCATTATATTCTATGAATATAAATGTGAAAGTAAAAATTATAATACCTACTCAATCTAGTATTTAAAATTATTCGTGTTCATGTTTGGAAACAAATCTTCTCCTTTGTATATTTATTTAATTTTATTTTTCACAGGGGGGGGGCGTGTTGAAGACGAATAATTAAAAATTAAATTTTTAAAAGAAAAAATGTTAACTAACAAAGAGTTGGTACTGGACCTCGTTACCTCATGTATCGAATCTTATTTTGTTTATAATTGCCTTTACATAAAGGTCACGTTGTGATTACACGACAGGGCTGAAGAAAAATAAATTTACAGCTATGGTGCTGTGATTGATTGATAACTATTTAAATATAGATTAATAATAAATAAATAAGCCACTAACTATTATAAAGCCACGAAAATAAATAAAGAAAAGATTCAATTTCTATTTAATTAATTATTTTATTAATATTTTTTTCATTTTACTTTATCATACAGGGTATGGTCAAGTATTGTAATCGTGAATGAAAAAAGTGTTTTTTTTCCTTCTTTTTTTCGAAATATCTCAAAAACGGCTGAAACTATTTTGAATAAAAAATTGAGCGAAACCATGGCATTTCGGTCTACAAAAAAGCTTTAATAAGTAAACATCGAAAAAATTATATTTTTCTAGATAATAATTGTTTTCAAAATGTCTGTTAGTTAGTTAGTCTGTTAGTGTGCGTTACCAAATTTTTGTGGACGGGCTAGCTCAAAAACTAGTGTGAATATCGAAACCAAATTTCACACGTAGTTTTGGTTTATTGAGATTAAGAGCTGATTAGATTTTAGTACAAATTGACCGAAAATTAAGGGGGGTGGAGGGGGGTCAAAAAATGAAAATCTTGGCCATTTGAGAAAACTCAACCAAATTTTCTATACATAATCACTGGGACCCCCCAGAAGTCTATAAATGCAAAAACTAAACGCACAAAATGGGGGGGGGGGTGTAGGGTCAAAAAATGAAAATCTAGGCTCTTGTACCAAGCTCAACAAAATTTTGTATACATAATCAGTGGGCCCTCAGTAGTCTAAAAATGGAAAAACTAACCCCCCCCTTATATGATTATATAACTAACCCCCCCCCTTATATGATTATAATTAATTTTATTAAATATTAAATATAAGTGAGGGGCCAGGTTGTATGGTAAAGTCAAGTGGATGGCCACATCAGAATACGTCAGCTTATTTATTCATACTTCCCTGTGGAATTGATTCACTAGGGGCAAACCTACCCTTGTTGCTGTTTAATAATATGCTAAATATTTCTAACTCGATCTCAGATTCCTCCTTTAAGTATTTGCTTAAATAAAATCCGAAAAAATAATTAATATCCCTAAAAATATTATTTTTCCCTTTTCACAAAATGAGGCTTTTTTAAGGACGTTCCCTAATATACCTCAGATGCAGTTCGCTCTTTCCCCTACTCTCACATGCGCAGACAAGCAAAAATATTTTCACTGCGTTGTTTCTCGGATCTGGCAACATTTGCATTCTTTCCGACGATAAAAGACAAGAATAAAAAAAAAAACACTTCATGAAACAGCTCAATGCGAAATTCCAGATAGAGAAAAGTATAGTTAGGTTGAGAGAATTAGCCAAAAATCTCAAATGCACCAGCTGCAGAAGTTTTTTGAATATGGAAAAATTGATGAATTTTGATGACATTGCCAAATCATATCTCTCCCTTATCAGCACCATGAAAAGGCGAGAAGCCATCAAAACTTTTTAACATTTTTCATACAAAACGAATACCGCTTGATACAATTATTTTAACAGGAAAATATTTGTTGTATCTTTAGTTAATGATTCTCAGTTTTTCAAAATAATTTCAAGAAAATTACGATTGTTATTTAATGAAACAGTCGCTTTAAACATCAATCGGGATAGGGTTCGCGTGTTAAATATGCAAATTTCAAATGGTCAATATTTACAAATTTAGTGCCGCAAGGACTATTGAAAAAAATTTCTACGTATAAAGGACACTTATAAATATGTGTATTCAAAGTTTTAAAAGGATTGCAAGAAAATCGATTTATTAGGGAACGTCCTTAAAGGACTTAATTCCGTAACGTTTTGCTTTTAATCAAAATAGTTTTAGTAAGATTTTGAGATGTAACCACGATTACAATACTTTCATATATAAATAAAATAGTTCTCTTTTTTAGGCCGAATTTATTAATAGACTTGATTGTCGATGGAAAAGACAACTTTCTGAAGAACAACTACAAGTATCCAATACTCGGGAAGTTAATAAAATGCTTTTGAGAAACATCCTCCCCTATCATGGGTAGGTTTTTTTGTTATTTTTTGTTTAATTCATTAGAATTTAAGTTACTAAGTAAAATATTATCTTACTTGTTTAAGCTGAGCATTATTTAAACATGAATCGGTCAGTGGAAGATCTCTATTGTGAAGAATACCAATGCGGCTGGCTGTGATGTTTGCCAGTTTGATCGATTCTTCTGAAGAAAACGACTCTGGGATTGATAAAGTCAGCCTTACCGTTTTAAATGAGATAATTTGTGAATTTGACAAAGTACGATATAACAGGTCATTCAATAAGTCCGTAGGATAAGTAAGAAAAAAAACAAAATTTTGACAAAACTCGATTTT
>JALMQS010000099.1:5541877-5559482 GCA_024734495.1 Forficula auricularia | reverse complement strand
CACGACGAACACGCCTTTATAGAAATTTAAAAGGCTAAAAATCATTTATTTTAGGCAACTTAACAAATCTTTTTTGCTTCTCAGTAGGACCCAGAAATTAAAACCCGAAATCTCCTTCCGTGGGGGAGGGTACAGTCAAAAAGTAGAAATCGGTATTATTGTCGCTTCAAATTTTGCCTTTATATCCGTGGCCCCGCGAATTCGGCCAATATGACACCCCCCGCGTTGGCGCCTTTGCCGGCTACCGTGAGGACCAAGATTTGCCTTAGTAAAATCGTGGATGGCATGAGCTTTATCAACAGCGTACGCTACAATTGATTCTGAGCCGGCTTCGCATTTCTGTAGCCTGTGCCGCCGATCTCAGATTCCCTCCCTTTAAGTATTTGCTTTAAATAAAATCCGAAAAAATAATTAATATCCCTAAAAATATTATTTTTCCCTTTTCACAAAATGAGGCTTTTTTAAGGACGTTCCCTAATATAGCTCAGATGCAGTTCGCTCTTTCCCCTACTCTCACATGCGCAGAAAGGCAAAAATATTTTCACTGCGTCGTTTCTCGGATCTGGCAACATTGCATTCTTACCGACGCTAAAAGACAAAGAATAAAAAAAAACACTTCATGAAACAGCTCAATGCGAAATTCCAGATGAGAACAGTATAGTTAGGTTGAGAGAATTAGCTAAAAATCTCAAATGCACCAGCTGCAGAAGTTTTTTAGATATGGAAAAATTGAGTGATTTTAGTGCGACGTTGCCAAGTCGCCATCTCTCACTTGCCATGCCATGAGAGAAAAAATGAAAACCATCAAAAGTACCTAACTTTTAACATTTTTCATACAAAACGAATACCGCTTGATACAATTATTTTAACAGAAAAATATTTGTTATATCTTCAGTTAATGATTCTCAGTTTTTCAAAATAATTTCAAGAAAATTACGATTGTTATTTAATGAAACAGTCGCTTTAACATCAATCGGGATAGGGTTCGCGTGTTAAATATGCAAATTTCAATGGTCAATATTTACAAATTTAGTGCCGCAAGGACTATTGAAAAAAATTTCTACGTATAAAGGACACTTATAAATATGTGTATTCAAAGTTTTAAAAGGATTGCAAGAAAATCGATTTATTAGGGAACCTCCTTAAAGGACTTAATTCCGTGATTTTGCTTTTAATCAAAATAGTTTTAGTAAGGTCACGAGATGTCATCAATACTTTCATATATAAATAAAAATAGTTCTCTTTTTTAGGCCGAATTTATTAATAGACTTGATTATCGATGGAAAAGACAACTTTCTGAAGAACAGCTACAGTATCCAATACTCAGGAGGATTAATAAAATGCTTTTGAGAAACATCCTCCCTATCATGTGGGTAGGTTTTTTTTTTGTTATTTTTTTGTTTAATTCATTAAATTTAAGTTACTAAGTAAAATATTATCTTACTTGTTTTAAGCTGAGCATTATTTAAACATGAATCGGTCAGTGGAAGATCTCTATTGTGAAGAATACCAATGCGTGGCTGTGATGTTTGCCAGTTTGATCGATTCTTCTGAAGAAAACGACTCTGGGATTGATAAAGTCAGCCTTACCGTTTTAAATGAGATAATTTGTGAATTTGACAAAGTACGATATAACAGGTCATTCAATAAGTCCGTAGGATAAGTAAGAAAAAAACAAAATTTTGACAAAACTCGATTTTATTATTCAACATAGTTGCCTTCGAGGGCGATACAACGAGTATAGCGATTTTCCAACTTTTCGATACCACTTTTATAGTACGATTTCTCTTTCTCGTCAAAATAGGCCTCAGTTTCAGCGATTACTTCATCATTGGACTTCTTTTGGATTCTGGTGTGTAATAGTGAAGCCATGTCTCATCCATTGTCACATATCGACGATAGAATTCCATTTTGTTGCGGTTTAACAGCACTAAACACTGCTCTGAAGCATCGATTCGTTGTTGTTTTTGGTCGACTGTGAGCACACGCAGGCACCCACTTTGCACAGAGCTTTCGCATACCCAAATGTTCGTGTAAAATGGTAAAAACACTACCATCTGATATCTTTACAATGTCACACTTTCACCTTCAATTTGCGATCGTTAATAACCAATTTGTGGATATTTTTTATGTTTTCTGGAATAACAGCCTCTTTTGGGCGTTCACTGCGCTCTGCATCATTTGTGATGGTACGACCACGTTAAAATTCAGTAATCCACTTCTCTACCATTTGTCTCGATGGAGCAGAGTTCGGATAATGTTTATCAAGCCATTGTTTGGTTTCCACTGTATTTTTTTCATCAAAAAGCAATGCTTTATTAAAACTAGAAATTCACTTTTTTTTCAATAACAAAAGTTGCTTCACACAAAATGCTATAACTCACGAATCAATAGTCAGATTGCTGTCAAATTTATACACCTATCGTTTGAAGGTTAGTACTAAATAAAAATCATATGGAAAAATTCTAGTAACGCCATCTATGTGTCATCCTACGGACTTATTGAATGACCTAATAGTAGAGTTTTTTAAATCCTTTTTTTTTAATATTATTAATAATTTCAAATGTTTTCAATAGCTTTTATGTGAAACAAATGGAGAAAGGGTTGAGAAAATCAAAGTGGCAGGTTTGGCATATATGGCTGCTTGTGGATTAGCCACACAGGCAAGAGACAAACAAAATTCCATGCATCCTTTCCCAAGGGAACATGTCGCTGTTGTTATGATGAGATTCGCCACACGAATGATGAGCGCTCTAGCAACCTACAATCAAGAATGTAATAACTTCCAACAACAGAGTTTTCAACTTAGAGTGGGTAAGTAATGTATATATGTCTACTCGTAAGCTTTTTGGCCAAGACTAGATGAGGTAACAAGAGGAACCCCATTTCTCTTCTCCCATTGCTATTGAAGAGACCATGTCATCATCCTATCAGCTAGGCTTAGCTGAGAAGTTACAAAAAACAAGTTAGGTCTAGAAGTGTTTTAATATATTGTGTGATGGCGCCAAATTGTTATAATATATTTAGGATGTTTTATGTTTAAGGGTTACTGGATAAATAATAAACGTAATATATATTTATAACAATGGATTTATTGCGAATAGTTACAGTGGGAGGGCGGTAAGGTGTGTGACAGGCCTTACGATCGTATGCCAACCCCCGATCATCCCCCGTATATCCCTGTTCGGGCGCCAAATTGTTATAATATTGTTTTAGGGATTGTGAATAATATAACTCACACACATTGTTGTAATATGGTTTGGGTTTCAGGGGGTGTTCTGGATATGTTCGGGCGCCAAATTGTTATATTATATTGTGTGAGGGCGCCAAATCGTTATAATATATTAGTTGAATAAAAGATTTCACTGTCGATGGTAACAGAATTGTTTCTATTTTAGGTTAAAAACAAAATAAAATGAGAGAGTCTTCTGTTTTTTAAATAAAATAATCCTTAATTATTTCTAGAGACTATAGTTTCGAAGGCATTGCCTTCATCATCAGTCTATAATATATTTAGGATGTTTTATGTTTAAGAGTTATTGGATAAATAATACACGTAATAATAATATTTATAACAATGGGTTTATTGCGAATAGTTACATAGGGAGGGGGCAAGGTGTGTGACAGGCCTTACGATCGTATATCAACCCCCGATCATCCCCGTATGTCATCCGCCGATCATCAGAGACTCTCGCTTAAGTATAATTATAATCAGGTCAAGCTTTGCAAATTCAGAAATTACGCAAGCCTAATGCTTCTACGTTGACTATGAAACATGTTGACAAGGCATATCACAACAGAAGGATATTTTTAATGAATATATTGCTAATCGATTCAATAGCCATAAGTTCCCGGACAAGACACAAAGTTGTCTAACTTCTAGACGTGACCTCCCTGACAATTTCTTTGATTTCGTGACAAAAACACTGTTGGGTCAGAGGTCTGATTTTTCTTGGAATAACAAAATTACTTCTGTGGCAAAAGCTGCTGATTGTAAACTTCTTATTTCAGACCAAACGATTTTTTATGATGTCCACTTAACAATGATCGAATTCGCCCTGTCTCGCATTGAGGTGCAATTAAAGGGCGAGCTATGAGACTATGAGGACTATTAACTATGCTCTCGATTCCCTGGCAAATTATAGAACTGTCTCCGCCTTTATTTTTTTTAAACATACTACCATTGCGTTTTTCCTAACGAGATAAAATCCTCCTAAAGGCTCATTTAAGCAAAATACATTTTTTTCAAACATTCAACACTCCTTCGCGATTAGATACTAGCCGAATAAACTAATTTACCAACTCGGTTATCTCAATGATTTCTAGAGCTCTATTCGAGCTTCCGTATTTCCGGCGACCTAAAACCTTAAGTCGTTTAAGACCCGCGTCTACAGGTATCTGTAATACAATTCCGAGCCAATTCCTGAAATTGTCCTTGATGCAAGGATCCACCCAGGACTAGAGAGGTTGCATATTTTGGGTAAATCTTCATGTTACAATAGAATTATTAAAAAAATAATAAATAAACAATTAAATATCCCAGCGCCTCCCAATCGATCGCAGACCCCAAAGATCGAAAATAATTTTCTCTTCACCAGGGGCGCGACCACAACGAGGCCGTGTAAAGACAATTAATAACAAATTTAAATTTAGGGAACGAAGACAAGATTAATTTTATTACAGACAAAAGGATCAGCCGGGGCTCAGAGCGGGATCTTTGCATGTGTACTGCAACGCTTTGTCATAAGAGTTTTATCTCCTATATCCACTAAGCTACTGATCCCTGAACCCAAACTAATACCTTTTGTCTATATGAATTATGGAATTTCTTTTTTAATCCTTTCCTCGTTCATTTTTCGCAGCGTAGGCCTTGATTAATTAATTAAACAATTAAATATTCAGCGCCTCCCAATCGATCGCAGACCCCAAAGATCGAAAATAATTTCTCTTCACCAGGGGCGCGACCACAACGAGGCCGTGTAAAGACAATTAATAACAAATTTAAATTTAGGGAACGAAGACAAGTTAATTTTATTACAGAATTATTAATGAATCAAGGCCTACGCTGCTGAAAAAATGAACAAGGAGAGTATTAAAAAAAGAAATTCCATAATTCATATAGACAAAAGGTATTAGTTTGGGTTCAGGGATCAGTAGCTTAGTGGATATAGGAGATAAAACTCTTATGACAAAGCATTGCAGTACACATGCAGAGATCCCGGGTTCGAGCCCCGGCTGATCCTTTTGTCTGTAATAAAATTAATCTTGTCTTCGTTCCTTAAATATAATAAATAAATTTAACAAAAACTCTATTTCCTTAAGAATTTATATAATGGATTTGGCCTTTCATCCTATAGAATATTTCTTATGAATAAATTCATCATTTACTCGCCAATTTATTTTCACATACCTTATTACCTATTATATCTTCCTGTTTTTCATTATGATGTGTATAATGTTTATGTTTATAATGTAACAAATTTGTTAAGGCCTTTGCCGTCAGAAATTAAATAAATAAATAAATCTTTCATTCTAGAGGAAAAGGAGTAGGTAGACATACAAATGTCCAATCTAGGAATTTTCAAGGATTCGTTTTATTAATGAAATTACTTTTAATAAAAATTAATTTGATTTTTTTTTAATTCATAAATTATTGTATTATTTTGTTTTCAAGGAATATCACACGGACCTGTGAATGCTGGTGTTATTGGTGCACAAAAACCCCTATATGACATTTGGGGAGACACAGTCAACATTGCTTCTCGAATGGATACCAGTGGAATATCTGGAAAAATTCAGGTATTATAATCATTTAAAATAAGCTCACGTGTTGTGATGTGGCCATCCACTTAACTTTACCATACGACCTGGCCTCTAAAATTATTTATAATCGTGTAGAGAAGTTAGTTTTTGCATTTTTATACTTCTGGGGTCCCACTGATTATGTATGTATACAAAATTTAGTTGAGTTTGCTCAAACAGGCCTAGATTTTCAATTTTTGACCTACACCCCCCCCCCCCATTTTGGCGGTTAGTCTTTGCATTTTTAGACTTCTTAGGTCCACTGATTATGTATACAAAATTTGGTTGAGTTTGGTACAAACGGCCTAGATTTTCAATTTTTGACCCCCCCCCCCATTTTGGGCGGTTAGTTTTTGCATTTTTAGACTTCTGGGGTCCCACTGATTATGTATACAAAATTTGGTTGAGTTTGCTACAAATAGCCTAGATTTTTAATTTTTAACCCCCCTCCATCCCCTTAATTTTGGGTCGATATGCACCAAAATCTAATCAGCTCTTAATCTCAATAGACCAAAACTACGTGTGAAATTTGGTTTTCGATATTCACACTAGTTTTTGAGCTAGCTCGTCCACAAAAATTTGATAACGCACAGACTAACGGACGGACGGACAGACTAATAGACATTTTGACAAAACAATTATTATCTCGAAAAAAAATAATTGTTTCGATGTTCACTTATTAGAGCTTTTTTGTAGATCGAAATGCCATGGTTTCGCTCAATTTTCATAATCAAAACAGTTTCAGCCGTTTTTGAGATATTTCGAAAAAAAGAAGGAAAAAAACACTTTTATTCATGCATGATTGCAATACTTGACTATGAATATTATATATGTGGGGGTCTGAAGCATATGGGTATAAGTACATTTTTTTGGAAAACTTGCCCCGTCGCCATTTTGGAACTTTAACACTACTCACACGTAGTAACGATGTAAGTTATTTGCAAAACAAACGATAATCTACTTGAAGAAAGAAACACTTTTTTTAGTACATGCAATGTCAAAACAATAAGTTTAATGCTAGTACGTTTATTTTAAGTTTTAATAAAGAACTGAAAATTTACTTTGCGTTGAAAAAATTAAGAAAACAGCTCTGCCAACGATATGACAGCAACCACTAAACTAAAACTTTCGTAGATGATGGGTGCTGTGTTGCTACTTTAGCCAGTTAGCCTGGCTGCGTCATTTAGCAGCTTATTTAATAACTAAATCGAGTTGGAAAAAGCGCCCCTATGGAAAATGTGCCCTGGACACCCCTACAGAGTAGGATTACACTTGTATTCGTTTGCTACAATTATTTTACTGTTAGGAACCCTTAGGGCCGGTTGTATATCGTAAAGTAAATGCTTTTCACCACTAACTGGTAAAAAGCATTTACTTTGCGACATACAACTCGCCCACGAAGATGGAATTTCTCACCAATGGTACCAATTTATAACGTTGTGTCTGTAAGGCGGCGCCTGAAGCTAGTATCTAATAAAAATTAGAGAATGTGAATGAGTAACGTGAGAATATTAGGGTAAACTCAAGAGACCCGAACCTCAACAATGCTTTATAGCATGCCCTACAAGCAGTTAACTAATTTTTCTGAAATAATGCACTTGTACCTCTTTGCTTCTGAACCCCACATATAGTAAAGAAAATAAAATGAATTGTTTATATGATTGATCGATTTATGTCTTGTATAGGTAACAAAACATACAGCAAGAATTTTGAAAGAAAACAATTTTGACTGTGAATTTCGAGGAGACATACCAATAAAAGGACAGGGAATCATGCCTACTTATTTTGTAAGCTTATCTGACGATTATGAGCCTAACACGATAATACCATCATCAGAGTTCGAAAAACCAACATTTCAATCAGAGGATCTCAAAGAAGAAACCGAGCCAAGTGAAGTTCCGGATAAATTTAACACCAAATTATAAATTCACATCAAAAAAAAGACAATTTCAAGATATTAAAGACTAAGCCAGAAGACCTAATATTAAGCCTAGTTTACACGGACTTAGTACTTGCCATTAGTACTATTCCATTTACTAAGCAGTTAGCAGACGTCTCTTGCTAACCACTCTAATTAATTAGAGTGGTTAGAAGAGATACACTAATTAGTGTATAGTGAAAGGTGCAAGATGGCAATTCGAGTTGTCAATATACAGGGTGGGCCATAAAGATCAACCACATTTTGAAGAGGTATAAAAAATGAAAAAATTTAACTAGAAAAAAACTGAATATATTTTTGAAAAGAACATAAATTAATTTTTTTTTAATGTGTTTTAAACATTATATCAGACGAAAGGGGGGGGGGGGGTAAAATGAAAATTCTAGCCCTTTCGACCAAACTCAACCAAATTTTGTATACATATTCTGTGGACCCCCAGAAGGCTAGAAATGCAAAAACTAACCACCTAAAATGAAAATTCTAGCCCTTTCAACCAAACTATGTATACAAAATTTAGTTAGTTTTTGCATTTCTAGCCTTCTGGGGGGTCCACAGAATATGTATACAAAATTTCATAAAGATAAACAAAGAGGTTGTTATCTGCTTGATGCAAATAAACATACACACATATATATCGAGATGATATATATATTATTGATTTGTTTGAGACTATAGTTTCGAGACTTGTCTGCATCATCAGTCTTTTTTAATTATAAATATTGTTTTTCATGTAGTCAATACCGTATGGATATTGACTCCATGAAAAACAATATTTATAATTAAAAAAGACTGATGATGCAGACCAAGTCTTCGAAACACTATATAAATAATACAATACATATATATATATATATATATATATATATATATACAGATATATCATCTCGCTATATATGTGTGTATGTTTATTTGCATCAAGCAGAGGACAACCCAGGCGCGGATCCAGACCTCTGTTTTGGGGGGGGGGGGGGAGCGGTCGCCGGTATATAAGATCTACTTTTGATCTGGGAAGTGTGTCGCGATCGAATTGTCCAAGGGGGGGGGGTCGAGACGCCGCCCCCCCCCCCCACGTAGAACTTTGTTTTCTTCAATTTTAAAATTTAATGTTATAAAAAAATTAAATAAACATATAAAAAATGTTTGCTTTGGGGGGGGGGGGGCGGTCGCCATCGCCTCCCCCTGGATCCGCGCATGGGACAACCTCTTTGTTTCTCTTTTGTGAATCAACAACTCTGCTACTCTCGGCAAAACAAAAATTTTCAATTATACAAAATTTGGTTGAGTTTGGTCAAAAGGGCTAGAATTTTCATTTTCGACCCTCCCTCCATTTTGGGGGGTTGGTTTTTCAATTTCTAGCCTTTTTGGGGCCCACTGAATATGTATACAAAATTTGGTTGAGTTTGATCAAAAGGACTAGAATTTTCATTTTTAACCCCCCCCCCCCCCTTTTTTTTTCGTCTGATATAATGTTTAAAACACATTAAAAAAAAAATATTTTATGTTTCTTTTCAAAAATATATTCAGGTTTTTCTAGTTAAATTTTCTTTTTATACCTCTTAAAAATGTGGTATATCTTTATGCCCCACCCTGTATGTGCTACTTGCCATTAGTAAATAGAAACCATTTCTATTCACTCGCACTTGCCACTCTACTAATACTAACCACTTATATTGTGAGTTTACATGACATAGAATTAGTGCGAGTGGTTAGTACTAATGCTTAGTGCTGGGCTCGTGTAAACTAGCCTTAAGGGCAATTTCTAGCTTATACTATATTTAAATCTCTACAAAAAACATGTATGAAAATAATTTTTCTCCACGTTTCAGACAATTCTAAATACGAATAATCACCATAAAATCGAGTTTAGAATTTAAAGTCGACTGCGTATTTTTTAAAATTTTAATTTAATATTATTTTTACTTCAATTTTTTATTAATTTGTCGTCTATTTTATTAAAAAAAAATCTGATTTTTTTCCGAAATTGTTTTTTGAGCGTGTCTACATTATGTGTATTTATTTTACTGTCAACTAGTCAGTAGTTAATATTATAGGACCAAATAATTATGAATTTTATGATTTTATTCTCCAATCGCAACGTTTTGTTTGTTTATTCGGACTTCCTCAGGCTTTTTGGATTCTTTTATAAAAATAAAATTAGAATCGTTTTATAAAATGCACGGCCAAAACGATTCGAATTTTATATTTATAAAAGAATCCAAGAAGCTTGAGGAAGTCCGAATAAACGGACGAAACGTTGCGATTGGAGAATGAAATCATAAAATTTTATCCCCTGATTTTCATATTGATTTTAATCATGGACCAGAATGATAAAATTATAATATGAATAAGAATCACTTTCTTTATGTAATATTTGCAATTTAAGTACACTGTCTGTATTTTACTCTCTGGGAAGATCAAGATTAATTGATGTTTCAACCGAAACCACCTACAAGGATAAGTCAAAAATTACTTACACTTTTCGTTCTACAACTTTATTAAACTAAAATAGGTGTATTATTGTTGTTGTAGAATGTATTTCCGAAATACCTCAACATTCTACAACAACAATAATACATACAAACGGAAACTTTGGCTACAAGATCACTGTGGACCTTTTCCACGAGTCTCCATTAACTTATTAAAATAGGTGTACAACAGATAGATTATTTTTCGATATAGTCTCCACCTTTAGCAATGCACTTGGTCCAGTGAGCCACAAGCTTCCAGATGCCTTCCAGGTAGAAGGTTTTCGGTTGGTCATGAAGCCACTTTTTCACCGCATCCCGAACGTCCATATCTGAGCCAAATCCACGACCTCTCAAAGCTTCCTTGAGCGGTCCAAAGAGATGAAAGTCTGAGGGAGAGAGATCTAGGCTGTAGGTAGGGTGTTCCAGGGCCTCAAAGCGTCTCAAAGTTGAAGGTCGCCCAGCTCCCTTTTTTTGTGTTACGCTCATTCGAGCACTTTTAAACATTTCGATCCATAAAAAAACGCTTTTACGAGATAAATCACTTTCAACAAAAGTCTCCGGTGAACTTCAGCACCTTTCACACCCTCTGACCACTCCTCGTTGCCCCTCTTTGGTGCAATCCGATAGCGGAGCTAACATGCTTATGCTGTTGTAGCTAGACGACAACTGATTAAATTCCGCACACGTGACCACAGACGCGGCAACACAACGCATGCGCATGCGGCGGCCTATCTTAGTTTAGTAAAGTTGTAGAACGAAAACTGTAGGTAATTTTTGACTTATCCTCGTAGTATGATATATATACAATAGATTTAATGATTTATATTTAGGTTTGAAAAATAAATTTGAAACTTATAAATGTATTTAAAAAATGGTAAAAATAAACGAATCTGAATTTTAAAAAATATATACTAGTCATTTCAATTAAGTCTAGTCTATAAGTGTGCAATAAATTCTTCTTGATCGAGTTTAGTACTATGCCATTTATAAGTATTTACTTATTAGAGAATCATAAGATGGTGTCATCTATTAAATCCGATGGAATGGAATATTTTTAATTATATGTCAGAGGGGTTGTTTTTCACCCCCTCGGGAATCGAACCCGAGTGCCAGTAACAGCAATCCGGGCCACCTGGCTCACCTGCGGGATACGAACCTCTCTGACATATGCAAACGCGTAAAATATTTTACTCAAAGATTGTTATCTTAATTTGTAAAATTTCGCCATATAGTGATTCTAAATTTAAACATATAGCCATGCCATATAATTTAAATAAAGGTCGTTGAGTGTTTCGAATTTTGAAGAGATTCAAAATTCGAATGGCAATGGAATGAATGACTTTTCCTAATTTAATATGAAAGATATTAATTTGTCCGATGGTAATAGATTCAAATTTACTAGAAAATCATAAGATGGTGTCATCTATTAAATCCGATGGAATGGAATATTTTTAATTATATGTCAGAGATTCCATTCCATCGCATTTAATAGATGACACCATCTTATGATTTTCTAGTAAATTTGAATCTATTACCATCGGCAAATTAATATCTTTCAGTATTTACTTATTTTCATCATTATCAAGAGGAATCAGATCTAAGATCCTAAACAACTCCCCTCGACTTGACTCGATCTCATGTAAGTTCTTATACTACTCTAATAAAAGTCCCTTGCTTATTTTATTAATAGTACCTGGAGCCACCGAGCGATACACGGTAACCCCTGACCCTCCATCCGGGTTCCCCCAAAACTGCACCCCACCTCCTGCACCTCCCACATCCACCCCACCCCGCACCCAGTTTTTGCATTTCTAGCTTTCTAATGGTCTACATATTATGTGTATATTTGTTTACTCGTATATCAATTTGCCCACATTCGTTCTTATTGATAAATATTATAAAAAATAAACTGCTACGGATCGTTGCTAAACTCCATCCTAATTCATTTGAAATATTAATATATGTTTATTCCTTTATTATTAATCTGATATCACTTGCTATTTGCAGTCCATGTTAACTTTAATTCAAAAATACTTATCGATTCTCATCTTATACTCGAGGAATAACAATTCTATAATGAATTTTTGATGCTTCGATTGTTATTGATAACCATTGCTGAAGACATAGAATTGAAAAGTTTTTGTTTTGCCGAGAGTAGCAGAGTTGTTGATTCACAAAGAGAAACAAAGAGGTTGTCCTCTGCTTGATGTAAATAAAGATACACAAATATATATCGAAATGATATATATAACTGGCTCCCAGCAAAGAAAACAACAAACAAATTTCAATATCCATACGGTATTGACTCCATGAAAAACAATATATATAATTAAAAAAGACTGATGATGAAGACCAAGTCTTCGAGACTATAGTCTCGAACAAATAAATAATACTATATATATTTGTCTAGATTAATTTGCTGACGTAATGCTGCCGAGAGAGAGCGCCATCGGTATATTTGCGGCAAATTTGAAATATAATCGTAATTTGGACTCAAATTTCGAAATGAAAGACTCAATTGATTTTAAATTAAGAAACATTAAATATATTGATAATTATTTCCTTCCCCCCCCCCCCCACTTCACCACTCAAAAATTAAATATTCAATTCGCTTTTCTTTGCGCACAGAAAAAAAATCAATCACATCTTATTTGATTTATATATTATTTGTTTATTTTTTAATAATTTGCCACTTTTTTATAATTTTTTAAAAATCTAAATTTTGTTATTCTTATTTTTTGATTTTTACAAAATTAAACGACTTAAGACACGCATGCCCATATCCCAGGTAGCACAAGAATATTCTTTGTATATTCTTTCAATATCTTTTCCGAACATTCGTATATTCCATAGAAGTCCTATAAATCTACGTAGATATTCTAAGAATATACTTAGAAAGCCCATAATGCCACCTAAAAATGTTCTACAGATATTCTGGGAATCTCCCGAGGAATGTCCTATGAATATTCTACCCACACCCCGGGAATATCCCGAGGAATGTTCTAACAATCTTCTACAGATATCCTGTGAATATTCCGAAGAATGTTCTAACAATCTTCTACAGATATCCTTGGGATGTATATAACCAATGGGACCCCCCTCCAAGCTTTCTCTTCCCCACCCTCAGTATTTATTTTATGCACTTCTAAAGAATTAGCAGAGGTAAAATTTTAGTAAAATCACACATGTTTTATTATAATTATTTATTCGTGTTCAATAAATAATTACAAATAATTTATGTATGTGTGATTTTATTAAAATTTTACCTCTGCTAATTCTTTATAAGTGCATAAAATAAATACTGAGGGTGAAAGAAAGCTGGGAGGGAGCCATTGGTTATATAGATCCTGAGAATATCTGTAGAAGATTGTTAGAACTCTTTATTTAAAAATCTGCATCTTGTTCTTTAATTTAATAACATCATATTTCATAATTTCCAATAAAAAGTCCAAAAATAGCATATTGTGGGAATAGGGAATAAATATAAAAAACGAATTGATTTATTTTAATTAAAATTTTATTGTATCTTGTTCTTTATTTTTAAAACTTTTAATTAATTTCGACAAAGTGCCCCACTCTTTTTGATTAAGTATTACATTATTTTGTACTTAAAAAGCGTATTTTTAAGTTTTTTTTTAAATATAATTTATTAGTCTTAAATATTATTACTGCATTTGATGGTATCAACCAAATTTGGATGCTTTGGGTTCATTAAAACACCCTGAATAAAACTTTTTATTGAACCCAGCGCATTCAACTTTGGCAGATACCACCTCAATCTAATGCAGTTTCATCACAGCCACGAACTCTAACAACAAATATATTATTATAGAGAAAAGTTTGAGGATTTTAACAGAATCAAATGTATTTATTTTTATTATTATTAGTTTTTTTTATATAATTTCATTCAAATTGAGTAGGTATGAACCAGGGAGGTAGGGAGGGAAGGCTAACTCGAGAAAGTGTCTCCACCTGACGTCACCAGCCGCCATCTTGCAATTGGAAAGAATAGAGAATGCCCATAAGAGCAATGCTAATATTTATATAGTTTAAACTATATATCTTTAAATAAAAAGGTTCTTAAATAGAACATATATATATATATATATATAAATATTCAAAAATGTTATTTCTTAGATCTGCAATGAATTTAAATAGCTACTTTCAGTAAAAATTTGATAAAACAAAAGAGCGCACTCGTACCCATTATTAGGTAGATTTCGAAGAATATATGTGTATGTATGTATCCCAATTTTGTATGTGCGCTGCAGGCCGCAACATTCAACCGATTGCAATAAAATTTGGCTCTAAATTCAGTCTTGATGTAAACAAGAACGGAGTAGTTTTTGGTGACTTCAGCCCCAAAGGGTTGCAAATGGTGGGTGATTGAAATCTTAAAAAATTCATGACAACGTTAATATGCCTGATACCAATTTGGTTGCAGATACCTAATATTCTGATAATTAACCTCTACAACTTTTGTCTGAAATTTTTTTTATAGGAACAGTCTAAAAGGGGGCAGAACAATAGGGTTCGAAATCTAATCTAAACTGAAGGGAGGGTTCCTTCGTAAAAGATTAAATATTTTTTTATTAAATACTAAATATAAGGGAGGAAATAGGTGTATGGTAAAGTTATATGGATGAGCAAATCAATTTTTATTTATTTATTAAACCAATGTTTTTTACACAATTCAAAGATTAAGAATTAATAAAGTTATAAAACAAATAAAAAATTTTAATATATATTATAAAAATACCAAAAATATAGTTTTTTAAATCAGGTACAATTGTAAGAAAAAGCGAAAAACAATTAAACACATGAATGGGTTATTCAACAATTTTTAAATACATATTATAAAAATAACTAAAATATAGTTTTTAAATCAGGTACAATTGTAAGAAAATTTTGACGAATTAATATTTGGAACACGAGAAATAGAATAAATACCCGTAAAGTGCGTCAATTAAACTAACTCTAGTGTCAAAAAACTTGAAACTAGTTTATTGTTTTAAAGGAAAATTAAAATATATACAGTCTAATCTAAAACATAAACAATTTTAATAAAAAACAAAAAATATATGAAGAAAATCAAACTTGTTTTTTATCACTGTTAATAATAAAAAGAACTGTCTTAAAGATGGATACTATTAACATACGTTCAGATGGGAAGAGAAGGTTTTGTACCAATCGCAAGATGGCGGCTGGAGGGGAAATGCCTGTCCTGACTGGAGACACCCCCACTCCTGCTTTTCTAGCCTAGCTGTTCCTCCTTAGCTCCTTGGTATGAACAATGATTTTTATAGAGAAATGTTTGACTTCTTCATTCTTGTTATGTTTCATAATTTGATTGTTTTTTTCGAATCTCTTACATTTAAGAAATTTAACACGTGAAAATAGCAACGCTTTTGGAAAAGAACATGACAACTCATTCGTCATTCATCTTTGCGCATGGAACCATGGAATAGGCCACTCGTCTGTTAGCTTTCAAATTGAATACATTTACACACGTAAAAAAATAATCATTCTTTTTTTTTTTAGATTCTCTGCATTTTTTACGCTAAATAAAATTATATAATGGTTTTTAAAAATACTACCGTAAGTAATGCATCATTTCTTTTTAATTTTCATTGATAAAGGTAGAGGGATTCTCAATGCGTTTTTCTTTTTAAGGATTTTTAATTATGTGTAAAATATTTTAATTTAAACATATACCATTGGAATAATTATAAGTATTTTTATAAAACAAATATAATTTGAAATTCTATTTATTTTTTTTTCATTTCTAATACGAGGAGGAGTTGAAAAATAAGTTTCCCTGTCGACTGTGGTCAGAGTTGTGTATGAAAGTCAAAAAATAGAATGAGACATTAAAGATATGACATACCTTTATTTTATTATTCTCGTACGAGTACGTTGAGACATTTGTCATATCGCTTGATAAGCTTCAAAAAGTCCTCCAAGAAAAATTCAGGGCTTTGCATATGGAAGAAGCGTTGAACGGCTATGGGCGAAAGGCGACACAGCAGGAAAACGCGCAAGTCACCGATACACCATTGGGTAGAGGTCGCTGCAAATCAAGCAGATGGCGCTGTTGCAGTGCCTGCGCAAAGCGGAGACCAGCCTCTCATTTGAGCCCCGGTAGGTATGGAGAGAAGGTGCGTTTTGAATTCGTGGTCAAAGGAGGAAGTGAGAGCGGTTATCCGCTATGAATTGGCACGTGGAGTATCAGGAACAGAAATTCATAACCGCCTCGTGGAAGTCTATGGGTATGGTAAGTCTATGGAAGTCTATTCGGAAAAAGCGGCCTGGCCTTCTCACATCTGGCGTTCTGCTGTTGGATGACAATGCCAGACCACATTCGGCGAGGGCAACGCAAAACCATATTGCAACTCTTGGTTGGGAGCGCCTACACCATCCGCCATACAGTCCTGATCTCGCACCAAGCGACTTCCATCTGTTTCCGGCTTTGAAGACAAATCTCGGGGGAAGGCGCTTTGGAAGCAATACGGAAGTGAAACAAGCCGTTCAACGCTTCTTCCGTATGCAAAGCCCTGATTTTTTCCTGGAGGGCTTTTTGAAGCTTATTAAGCGATATGACAAATGTCTCAATGTACTTGGTACCTATGTGGAAAAATAAAGTTTTGTTATATCTTTGATGTCTCATTCTATTTTTTGACTTTCATACACAACTCTGACCACAGTCGACAGGGGAAACTTATTTTTCAACTCCTCCTCGTATATTCGTTTTTTTTCATTCAATTATTTATTATTATATTAGGGCCAGGATTCTTATAAAAATGTATATATTTTTGACCATATGTGCCTAATTTACTAGTTAATAAAGTATAATATTTCCATTTTTATAAAAAGATTGTATAATATATTAATAATAATAACACCTAATATGTAAATTCAAACATGAAATATGCAAAATCAAAATATTTGATGTTATTATTATTAATATATTATACGATCTTTTTATAAAAATGGAAATATTATATTTATATAGACGTTTATTTTGCATATAAATCCTGGCCCTAATCTGCTCTTATTAAACGACCAAAAATTGTTTATATATTTATTTGTTTGTATATATATATATATATATATTTGTATCTTGGTTCTATTTTGAAAACGACTCTACGGATTTTGATGAAACAAATTCTATTAACAAGTTTTGAGGATGAGAAAGCGATCTGGCTAGGTCTGGACCTCGGCAAATTTAATCTTAATTGATCTTTTCTTAATTAAAGTAATTATTGATAGATGAAAATTTCAATAAAAAAGTTTGTTTACATTTTTTTGAATTATCTTTTATTTTTAATTGGTTTTTTTAATTTTAAAACCCACTAATAGGTTATAGCAAATATTAATATATATATATTAAAATTAA
>JALMQS010000099.1:5520064-5541777 GCA_024734495.1 Forficula auricularia | reverse complement strand
ATTTTGAAAACGGCTCTACCGATTTTGATTAAATTCACGGGTTAGGGGGTTTTTGGGTTGACAATTCGATCTGTCACGGTCTCATCTTAGACAAAATTGTTTGTGATGGGTTTTTTTCGTAATCAAATTAATTATTCTCAGGTAGAATCTTAGGGATTTAAAAAGGGTTTCTCATTTCTTTTGTACCCAGGCAGACAATGGTCTGGGTTAATTCATTGTTCTCAAGGGCCTTGAAGAACTATTGTGATTGTGTTGTGTTGTTCTCCCTAAACGTTAGAATTATTATTAAACGTTTTATAATTGTTTTTATAAAGAAACTTATTTATTTAATAGAATAAAAAATAATCAAGAATTTATTTAAAAATATCTTTTGCATAACCAGGTCTCAATTTTCTGAAAAAATAACACATTTTGATAGGTTTTATTTATTAACAATTGGATGAATAAAAATGAATCATGTGGTTGAATCAAAACAGGTGCAGGAGGTGGGGTGCAGTGGTGGGGGATCCGGGGGTAGGGCGAGGTTTCCGGGGTGAGGTCGAGCGGGGTGGAGGTGGGGGGCGAGTACAGTGGGCGAATACTATATATATTTGTATTTTTTTTAATTTGAAAACGGCTCTCAAATAAAAATCGACTTTTTTATCAGAATTTTAAATTAAAAATAATATTAAAATAAAACTTTTAACTGAAGGAAGAAGTTACCGAGCATTGCTCGGTGCCCAGTATCTTTTATCTATGCCCAGGGTCGGATTCAAGAGACCCAGGGCCCCTAGGCACTTGACGCCCCCCCCCCCCCCACCATCTCGAAGCTATTTTGGAAATTTAGCAAATTAAATACACTAGTACAGAACATTTTTTTTTTTTTTTTTTTTATTCAAGAACATTGTATTTGTAGGGGCATCTAGCCTTTTTAATATACAATATTAGGCCAATTTAATTACAAAGAAAATAAACAATATGATACAAACAGATCAAGTAAGAGAAAAAAATTTAAAAAGGGAAACAACAATTATATGGAACAAAAACAATAAATATACTGAATATAGAGTATTTGTAATGTCTGTTGTAGATCCCTTGTGATCTTTTTAGGTTGAAAAAAAAAAGATTCCGCAACCGGGGGCCCCCAGGCCGGCTGGGCCCTTAGGCCCGGGCCTTGTGGGCCTAGGCGGAAATCCAGCACTGTCGGTGCCTCCAGGTACTATAGTCAAATCTCCAAGCTGGTCGTTTTTAGGTGATTTTTGTACTTGCGGGCGAGAAACGACTTAACTTAAAATTATGAAAATAATCCTCAAATTCACTCATTCCCACCTTATCAATGACAAAAAAAAGAATAAATAAAGTAAAAATAAAATAAAAATAAAGGATTATTGAAAATGGGAAGAATCATTTAATTCATTTGTGTTGTGAATGGTATCCTTGTTATTATAATTCCCAGAATAAAAGAATCATAGAGTAATACTATATGGAAAGAATGAATGAATGAGAGGTTGGATATTTGGTATGAAGTGAGCAATAAGTGTGAGCTCATATTTGCAGAGAGTTTTCCCATTGTCAGCTGACTTCTTACTTGTTTTCTTTAACTTTATAAAAATCTATTATAAACTTTTACTTAAATCTCCCCAAAATTTCACTTTAAAACATTTTTTTTTATGACATTATTCAAATAGAAAATAATACATTTATTTAAAATACGGCGTCCAATTCATGTGAGTAAATGACAGTTTGTCATTTGAGCTGGCACTTTTTTTGGTTATCTATGTTTGAATGGATTTATATGTAAAAGTGTTGAAATGGTTGATTTATTTTTCAGGTGACTTTAAACAGTTAAAAATCAAGAAAAATGGCAAATAATGGAACGTATAGTCTGGATCGTCCGGTTGTTTTAGGCGAACAAACCGAATATTCAACTGACCCTGCTTTTGGAGGATTTTTAAGTTCAGATTATAAAAAGTAAAAATATAAATATAAACCAGTATTGACACCCTTCGGATAATACTGTCAAATCTTGATTTTGCAAATTGTTAGAAAAATGATTCAACGTTTTTGTGTCTATAAGTCGTTCTCACGCTCTAATCATTCTATTTCACTTTTTGAAGACTTTTATTTTATTACCTAAATATTTCAAAATACTACTTATTTTTATTTATTTTTGAAATTTGTCGCGCTTTCTCGATTTCTTAATTAAGAAGAACATACTGTAGATTTGATTCTTTGGTGATTAAATTCTTGAATCTCTGAAAGAAAACTTACGGCTAAAACCACCCAGAATGCACATTGTTAATGAGAACATCTAATTAGCTGGTTAACTTCTCTTTCGATAAAGAACAATACTGTCAAATTTTACAGATAAGCCAGATTTTCTCCAATAAAGCTTATTGGTTATTCGTCAAGAGTTTCAAGGCAAAACAGTCAATTTTTTTTTATAATGATATTGATACAAGAAGAAGTTGCACCAAAAAGGTACAACCTCTGTAGTCCGCGGTGGACCCTTGTATCATAAAGATAAGAAGAGATTTAGGGATTGGGTAGGAGTCGAAGGTATCTGTGGATGCAGGTCTTTAAAGATTGAAGGTTATAATTTGCTGGAAAGACGGTCGGGGGAAGAGAGTTCCAGTCTCTAGAAGTCATAGGGATAAATGAATTAGCGAATGCGTTTGTTTATTTATACTTAAGATAGTATATTCAAAATTTTGAAAGGTCAAAAGCGTGGAATAAGCGGATCTCTAAATAAATAAATAATAAAATAATAATAATTAAATTGAAAGTTTTTGTGTCGAGAGTAGCAGAATTTTTATATATTGAAGGAGACAATAAAAGAGTGTGTCTTCTGCTGGAATTAAAAATTTTATTTATTTATAATTCCTGTGAATCCATTGTAATAGACTGATGAAGAGGGCAAAGCCCTCGAAACTATAGTCTCGTTATAAATAAATAAAATTTATAATTCCAGCAGAAGACACACTCTTTTATTGTCTCCTTCAATAATAATCATAATAAATAAATAATAAAATAAATAAATCTCTAAATAAATTATTTATTGAAAAACTGCCATAACTTCAGATATGGCATTAATGACTTGAAGTGTCAGTCACAGCTATCGATTTTATAATTAAAAAAAACTAGCAGTTTTACAGAAATGACGTTTGCTCCAATTTGAAAGAACCCATAATTTCCCAAACCTTCTGATTAACTGGAGCAGAGGGGGAGATTAGGGGACCCGAAACACCCCCCACCCCCATCTATCTAATGTCTAATGAATTTTTAAATAATGTTACACCCTATTACTTTTATAATAAGATTTTTTTAATATTAAATATTCAAAAATCACCTGCTTCTGACCTTCTATCAAAAACATTAAATAATAAATTTGCACTTGCGGCAGTTTAATCACAAGGGTGCTAATATTTATATATTTATTATATATATATATTATATATATATATATATATATATATATATATTATTTATATTATTATGTTATATAAATAACCATTTTGACTTTTTATTAGGCACGATGATTTGAAACATATGTTAGATAGTAACAAAGATAGCTTGAAACTAGAAGCAATGAAAAGAATTATTGGAATGGTTGCTAAAGGAAGAGATGCATCTGACCTTTTCCCTTCCGTAGTTAAAAATGTTGTTTCAAAATCTATTGAGGTTAAAAAATTAGTTTATGTTTATCTTGTGCGATATGCTGAAGAGCAACAAGATCTTGCATTGCTTTCCATTTCAACATTCCAACGAGCTCTCAAGGTACGTTCAATTTTTTATTTTAATATTTTTTCCAATGATGAAATAATGGGTACTTACGTATTAACGCCATCACAGCTACAGATTTGGCGGTTTTTAAATTTCGCCAATCTACACCTAAAATTTTTGAGATAAATCATAAAATATAATAATAAATCAGTTCCCCTCTGTCAAAAAACAACTTGAATAGGTTATGATCTCGGTTTGATTAGATAAAAAATACGTTCCCAAACAAACCTTGCAAACAACTTGAATAGGTTGGGTTTATGATCTCGGTTCGATTAGATAAAAAATGCGTTCCCAAACAAACCTTGCGGTAGCGTTAATGTGCCCGCATTTTTTTATCTAATCGAACCGAGATCATAAACCGAACCTATTCAAGTTGTTTGCAAGGTTTATTTGGGAACGCATTTTTTATCTAATCAAACCGAGATCAAAAACCGAACCTATTCAAGTTGTTTTTTGACAGAGGGGAACTGATTTATTCTATTTTATGATTTATCTCAAAAATTTTAGGTGTAGATTGGCGAAATTTAAAAACCGCCAAATGGAGCTGCGGTGGCGTTAATACGTAAGTACCAAATAAATGAACTTAGTCGGCACTATATTTAAAAAATATATATAAATTTGGTTTCTGAAGTTACCTAGAAGTTTCGGCTGAAATTGTGTTTTAGCCATGTGAAATTACCTTCAGAAATAGAAGAAGAAATGTTGAGTATTATGATGGGATAATGAGAATCATAATCATCAATGTGTACATATGTGTACCGCATTTTGTGTATAACTCCTAATTGACTGAAGATGGCCAAATAAAATTCAGGCCGAAACGTCTTATTAAAGGTGTTTTATTGATAAATTTTAAGGAGTTAGGTGTTGGTTCTAGGTGAAACATTTTAATATAATAATAAAACTTGAGCAAGATGCGAGGTAGGTTTCACAAAAAAGAAATAATGTTTTATTGAACCCAGTGATTCCATCTTTGGCTGATACCTTCATCTAATACAGTTTCATCACAGCCACGAACTCTAACAATATTCAACTTTGATTGTTTTAGTTCATTTAATGAATTTTAGAAACTCACGAAAATATTCTGAAAATAAGTTTTTTCTATAAAAATCAATTTTTTGTTATACATTTTTATTAGATCACTTTAAAAAGAGTACCCAATAATTTGTCCTGAACCAATAAAATTTTTTGATTTTTTTGAAATTAATAAATATTAGTTGGATTTTTACAAAATAATGTACATTTTGATAACTCGGGCCTATTGCGTTATTTCAAACTTAATGTGTGCCATTGAACAAGCAGCCTACCTTAGTCCTTCCTATCTTTCGAAATTCTATTTCGCACGCTTGTCTACCAATCTTGACGATATATTTGTGATTCGACAATGCGATCTCCAACTAAAACGTTATCGTATAAATAAAATCAAATTTGATTTCTATTATTAAGAATATCTCATCAAATTACTGATTCATTGCGATTTCAGCCGAAACTCTTCAATAATGAAAAATATTTAAAAAAAAATCAAAATATGTGTGTTTTTACCATTATTTTAATAACAATATTAAAAGAGAAAAATTTTAACAGAATAATAGTATCTGAAATATGTTAAAATCACTTATTTTATTTTAGGATCCAAATCAATTAATTCGAGCAAGTGCCTTAAGAGTCCTCTCAAGTATTCGTGTTACAATGATTGTCCCAATTGTCATGCTTGCAATCAAAGATTCAGCCTCGGATATGTCTCCTTATGTAAGGAAAACTGCGGCTCATGCTATACCCAAACTTTACAGGTAATCTAATTATAATTTATTCTGTTGGTTTAGCATTTCGTAACCTGCGAAAATTTGCCTTAGACCGCCCATGGTAACATTAGGAAATAAATTTAAATTTTTTTTAGTATAATCACGATATTTTTAGTGGAGCTATTTTTAAGTGTTAATAAATGTGGCTCATTCAAATCATTCGTGGTTCAAGTGTTCGTCTGCACCTTGGTAATTAGAGATTACCTGTGTGATTCTAACATAAGACTGTTATAAAAGCAGAGGTAGAATATTGATATACTAGAAAAATTTTATTTACATTAAAATTTCCCACTGGTGGTATAACTCAAAAAATTTTCCAGATAATATTTCATTCCATTTTTATAAAGATAAAATTTTTTCTAGATTGGATCCTGACCAAAAAGATGAATTAATTCTTGTTATAGAGAAATTATTATCCGATAAAACTACTTTAGTTGTAGGATCTGCTGTTATGGCATTTGAAGAAGTAAGCATATTTCAACTTATTTTATCTATAAATTTTTTTTTTTTTTTATTAAAATCAATACTTTTTAACTAATATAGCTAAAATATTAATTTTTTTTTCAATTTATTTTTGTGTGTTATTTCTAGCTTGAAATAATTATAAAGGTCAGGCTGAAATTACAAAAAACATAATTATTATATAAATATCTAATTCAAATATTAATGTTCTTATGTCTAGCATAATCATGGTCTATTTATATTAATTATGAGATTATATTTCTGAACTTATTCTTCATCCGTTAAGGAGGTTCTTTCGCGACAATCCACACAAAAAGTTTTAGCCTCGTAACCACTCTATAAATACGAACGGAACTAAAATTTTAGGGTATTTTTTTTAACGTGACTGTCCACTCACACTACGAAATCTCTATATAGATACACACATACTAGCGGGATCGTTTCCAAGCCATTGTGCTTATATCCCCTCCACTAAAAAAATCGCCCAAATATGTTTTTTTTTGTTTTTTATCAAAACTACATGGTAAATAATTTCATTTTTTTTTTTAAGTTACTCCTAATTTATTATTCTAACAAATATTAGTTTTTCATCAAGATGGTGAAAGTCCTTCAATGAAAAAAAATAAAATAATGATCATATCCCCACCCTTCCCCTATCTACCCTATGTTAAAAATGTCATTTTTAATTGCAATTATTTTGTTTGGTGTGGTAAATCGTCTTCAAATTTTAACAGTATGTGTATTATGCTTTTAATGACTTATATTCCAAGTTTCAAAGACATCTTGAATTTTTGCATTTGTGAAAGAACTACCTTAAGAAAATTAAATTAGAAAAATTTAACACAATATTACAATTTTCTAGTAGGTACTTGGAAATTTTTTATAATCAATTATATTTTATTTTATATGTATTTTATATGGATTCTAAAAGGATCATAAACAAAGCTTAGATTCTGTTTTTTTCATCCAGCACAGAGTATAACACCTTTGTGTAAAATTCGAGGGGTGAACCGCGACCTAAAATCGTGTACACCTACTTCCACTTCCACTTTCATATTCAAGTAGAAGACAATAGATTATCTAATGAATTCCAAAGTAATTCCAAATAATTCCAAAGACGGTGTACACCTAATTCCAATCGCGGTTCACCCCTCGGAAAAATTAGAACCATCATCATTCTTGTACCATATATGTTTTGTGAGTAGAAGACTTCACTATACAAATCCCTACAATAGCCGTTCGGGAATAGAGACATACAAAATTAATAACTACTTAAATAATCGTCTAGCCTTCGAAAATAGATTCTTGCAAATAACTATGCATATTAATTCACTTGAATTGAATACTTTCTCTACTTTTCACACTCATTTACACTAATATTCTTCTATATTATATACATTATGGAACCGATTTTTTTAGATTTTGTATTTACATTTTTTTTTTTTTTTATAATTTAGGTGTGTCCAGAAAGAATCGACCTTATACATAAGAATTACCGTAAACTGTGCAATCTCCTTGTTGATGTTGATGAATGGGGACATGTGGTGATCATCAACATGCTTACCAGATATGCTCGTTCACAATTTACTGATCCGAATATCGACGTAAGATATAAATAATTAAATATAGTATTTTTATATGAAAAAAGTACCATTTTCTTATTTTAATTTTTTAGGACTTGGGGGAAGAAGAAGAAAATAAGCCTTTTTATGATGACGAGGAAGAAATTAGTGATACTGATATTAAGTCAAAGAAATCATATTCATTGGACTCGGATCATAGACTCTTATTAAGGAATACTAAACCGTTACTTCAAAGCCGTAATGCATCAGTGAGTGGAAATTATATTTGATGGAATAATTTTAATTTTAAAAGATAGTATATTTATTATATTATATTTAATAATAATAATAATTATAAAACCGAGTTAAATTATAATATATTTTTATTTATTTAGGTCGTAATGGGTGTTGCTCAATTATATCATCATCTTGCTCCAAGATCTGAAGTGAATGTCGTAGCTAAAGCATTAATCCGTCTTCTTCGATCTCACCGAGAAGTACAATCTGTCGTTCTAAATTGCATTGCTTCAATTTCCATAATGAGAAAGGTATTTCTCAACATAATATTTAATCATGTCATTTTTACTTTACCTACATGGTATAGTCAAGTAAATACTTAATACTTTTAATCATGCATGAAAAAAGTATTTTTTTTTTTTGCTTTGTTTTTTCGAAATATCTCAAAAACGGCGCTGAAACTAGTTTGGTAAAAAAAAAAAATTGAGGGAAAGAAACAGCATACGTTAGTCGATTGTTTTCTACATTTGATTCAATCGCGAATCAACTGTAGGGAATTTTTGTCAAATATTGAGTGAAAATAATATTTGAACTTATATATTTCTAACTTGAAATAATGATCTTAAATAAATTTTTCTAATTAATATAACAAAGAATAATTGCTATATCAATGAGAATTGTTTTTGACCGCGCTTATTTGTTAGTTTTACTAACACCAAATACTGTATATGTACAGTATTTGCTAACACCTGGCCAATCAGATGAATGTGGCCGTGTCACAATTGCCGCTTATTTCAAACCAATTGAATTATGATTCTATTTTATATTTTAACTTGAAATTTTTGAGTAATAGCCGTAAAATCAAGAAGTATAATACACATTATATTTATTTAATCTTATTTATATTCTAACTTATAAATAATCTGGTTGTTTATTATATTACACAACTCTACAAAAAAAAAATGTTTTTCTTTGTCCTAAAGTTTATTTCATGATTTTTCTATTAAAATAAAGGAAAAGTACTTTTATTCCGTATAAAGTTTGCTTTTGTAGGGGTTATAATAATAATAAACGACGAAAAAGGCCATTTTGACCTATTTTCGAGTCCCATTAGATATTAAACAGCATTATTTGAAATAAAAATACTTTGTTGACGTAATAGAAAACAACATCCTCTTTGAGTTTCAAATTACCACTTGTTTGTAACTCAATTAGAACTCGAGTTATAACTAAAAAACTAAGACCTTATGATTTTATCTATATTTATTATCCTCTATAATCACGTAGTTTTGGTTTTTTAGTTATAACTCGAGTCTCGGTCTCGGTCTTATGATAAAAAAAGAGAGTCATTATTTTTTCTGGGACCAAAATTGGGGGGGGGGGGGTTCAAAAAATAGAACTATCAATTTAAGTCCTAGACCCTTTGATCGATTTGTACGAATTTAAGGAAATGCCTCTCAATGCGAAGTTGAAGGGGGTCAAAAATCATTAAAATTAAAAAATTTTCACACAAAAATACTTGAAGCTATTTCCCCTAAAAAAGTTCCATATTTAAAAGAAAGTATGTTCATTTGCTAATGTGCCCAAAATTAAAAGGGGTTCTTTCGTAAATGATTATAAATGATTTTATTAAATATATTAAATATAAGCGAGGGACTAGTAGGTATATGGTATATGATAAAGTCATGGCCACATCAGCTTATTTAAATAAAAATTATGAACTTCTATAGAGTAATTAATCTTATTTTAATATTTTCTTATATTTTAAATATAAAATCAAATGGGTTTTTAAAATTTCGACAAAGATGACATTTTTAAAAATTCTATCATAAAGCGTGGTCTCTGATAAAATTATTAAATTTCATAAAAAAGAATTAAATATGAAAGTATCAATTATTTTATAAATTTATATAAATTATTTTTCTTTATTCTCTAATTTAATTTAATTTAATTTATAAATTGCTATTTACGCCCTAGGGCAATGTAAAAATATTTTAAAAATAAAATTTTCTAACTTTGGATGACCTCATTAATTGGGAGATGTTTCTTTTTTATTAATATTTTTAATATTTTATATTTCACTTTTAATACTGAAGTATTTCTAATTTTTTCAAGGGAATGTTTGAACCATACTTAAAAAGTTTCTTTGTAAGATCGAGTGATCCTACTCATATCAAACTTTTAAAATTGGAAATATTAACAAACTTGGCAACTGAAACTAGTATTACTGTTATACTAAGAGAATTTCAAACATATATCTCAAGTCAAGATAAAGAGTTTGTAGCCGCAGCTATTCAAGCCATTGGGAGGTGCGTATTTTCTATTCTATTTAAATTATATTTTTGATATTTGATTTGTTGTTGGTTATTTTAAGAGGTAATTAAGCAGTAGAAGTTCCTTATTTTTATGATATTAATGTAAAAAGATATATAAAAAAGTGCAACCCCTGTACTCTGGGATGGATTCTAGCATCATGAAAAGAACAAGGAGAATAGAAATGAATTTCAGGAATTAGGTCGGAGCCTTAGTTACCTGGGGATGCGGTTCTTAAAAGAGTCAATGTTATATGTGATATATCGCAGGGAAGAAGGACGCGCCAAGAGTTCCAGACTCTAGAAGCCATAGGTATAAACGTTTTGCCGAATGCGTATATTCGGTTAGTATTTAATTTAATCACGAAGGGATGTTGGTTTTTGTGAAAATTGCATGTTTCGTGCAAATGAGGCTTTAGCTGGGATTATTGATTTTATCTCGTCAGAACTAACACCTTGCTAGTATCTATAAAAAAGGAATAAGCAGAGACAGGAACGGTTCTACGATGAACCAAAGAATCGAGAACAAAAGCTAATGCTGGATCTCCTAATAGTCTAATAACTCGTTTCTGAATTGAATCCAGGGTGGCAAGAGCATGCTTAGAGGCTTCTCTCCAAAGATAAGAGGTATTTTCGAGACAGAGGCGAATTTGAGCTTTATATACAGTAATGTAATGTTGATGAAAGATAATTTAATTAATATTAAATATTTTCGTATTGAATGAAAAAAATCAATATAATATTCAAAATTTTTCAAATTAATAAAGGTGTTTGTTGTCTATTTCCACATGCCCTTTTCTTCAAATTCTCTGCATCGCTGATAATGTCATCAAATAGCATGACGAAATGATCCCCAAAGAAAGCTAACTAAATAAAATCGAAAAATAGAGAGATATTGTCTTTCGTAAACAGGCCATGGTTTTGCTTCGAGAACAGTCTCTGCTCACCTAGCTCTTTAAACCACCAACAACATTATTTTTTATCATTTACAGAAAGTTCATTTTTTAATTAAAATAAAATTTTTTAGATGTGCATCCAACATAGAAGAGGTAACTGACACTTGTTTGAATGGACTTGTTTCTTTACTCTCTAATAGAGATGGTATGGTATTATTTATGTTGATAATTATTAGTATTTGTAAGTATATTTTTATATTTCTATTAACAATTCAATTTTAGAGGCAGTTGTTGCTGAAAGTGTTGTTGTTATCAAAAAACTACTTCAGACTCAATCATCTGAACACAACGAAATTATAATTCACATGGCTAAATTAGTGGATTATATTAATGTTGCCCAAGCCAGAGCCTCTATTCTTTGGTTGCTAGGAGAATATTCTGAAAGAGTACCCAAGATAGCTCCCGATGTTCTAAGAAAAATGGCAAAAAATTTTATAAATGAGGTTTGAATAGCTTTTTTTTTAATAATTACCAAATATTTATAATGACAAAATTTTTTTAATATTGATTATTTTATTTCAGGACGATATAGTAAAACTTCAAATAATTAATCTCGCGGTCAAGTTGAGTTTAACAAATCCCAAGCAAACTAAATTATTATGCCAATATGTATTTAGTTTAGCCCGTTATGATCAAAATTATGATTTGAGAGATCGCGCAAGATTCCTTCGTCATTTTTTTCTATCTACCACTAATGGAAATGATTCAAAACTTGCAAAATATGCTAAGAAAATATTTCTTGCAACGAAACCAGCTCCAGTTCTAGTATCTAAATATAAAGGTATTTATTTTAAAGTTTATTTATTTTTATTTTTTATTTCGTCCATCAATAATATAAGCCCCAAAACATCAAAAACAATATAAGAACTTTTTGATAAAAATCACAATATTCACTATTGAATATATATTTATTAATAAACTAACAACATATAAAAGAAAATTATGCTACAACCAATTTGATCACTTTATCTGCGATCATTTTAATAGTGCATACTAAATATATTTTTTATGAAAAAGTTCTAATAGACAATTCAACATCTAAAGATGTAATAAATTTATAAAAAGATTTATATTCATCATCATCATCGAGTATACAGTCCTAAGACTGGTTTGATGCAACAATCCGTCAATTTATATTATTTTAAAAAATACTATTTTATGAATAAGCAATAAACCCAAGCCCGGTTTTACCATTAGGCGATCCTAATGGCACCTTGGCACCAAGGGCGGTGAAAAATTCAAAAATTAACGAAAAGCTAAGTTTTTTTTCTTTTTAAATATAAATATATGAATTACAAAAAAATTATTTCACTAAAACTTATAAAAATGTTTGATATTAAAAAATTATCTAATGCATGATAATTCTGAAGATGTGACGGTACAGCTGATTTAATGAATTACAAATAAATAATATTAAGGTGAATTCTTCTTCATTAGATGTCCTGTCATACATATGCAAAAATAATTTAAAATATAGTGTTCCAACTATGTTTATTAGTCTGGACATATTTGCGACATTGCCGGTATCGGTAGCTAGTTCAGCAAAGTTTTTCAAAATTAAAACATTAAAAAAGTACACTCATAAACGACTTGATGCTCTGGAAATAATAACTCAGGATTTTGGGGTGCCGGGATTTTGGGTGCCACCCCATGTGTAGACGTATGTGTGTGCTTTTGTATGATTTACCATATATATAAAGTTTTGAGGCGCCTAAATTTTCTTTCCCTATGGGCGCCAGATGCCTATACGCCGGCCCTGAGTAAACCGCCAATTTAAAGTACAACATTCTATTAATGATAAAAAAATTTTAATTCAGCCATATCATATGATTTTTCAAAATTTATTTTCAGATCTTGATCACTTCCAATTAGGATCCCTTTCCCATTATATAAATGCCCCTGCCACAGGATATCATCCTTTGCCAGAATTTCGAACAGAGGCACCTGATTCTAGTGTTCGAGAGGTTGAAACAACTCAAATTCCAGAAAAGATTCATAGCAAAAAAATATATCAACCTTCTAAAAAAAGGCAATTATTTTAAAATAATATTTCATATTATTATATGTATAATGTTTATTGATTAAACATTTTTACCATAATATAGATCATTTTATTCGGAGTCGGAAGACGACGAAGAGGAAGAAGATGATGATGAAGACGACGACGACGATGATGATGATGAAAATTCTGAAGTGGATAGTGAAAGTGAGTCCGAAACTCAGTCTGAATCTGAAGAATCGTCTTCTGAGGAGGAGGATGACACCTTAAGTGCCTCAAGCGATGAAACTGCCCGTCATAAGAAGGTTGGGACATCTAATCTATCTTTCCCGATTTTGTATTGTTTTTTATTATATTAATCATATTTTATTAATTTTTAGAAATTAAAATCTAATCAAATAAAAAAAATAACTTTAATTAATACTAAATCACATTCTGAAGATGATAATTTGTCAAGTGATAATGAAGATGATGATTCTGGCGAAACTTCATCCGAAGAAAAAGTTATTAAAAACCAAGATAAAAAAACTAAATCTTCACAGAATGATTCTAAGTCTAATTTAGATCTACTTCTAGAACTCGATGAAGTTTCAAGCTCAATATCTTCAATTATGACACCGACTCTTGGAGGATTTTTAACTCCAGTTACAAATAAATATGCATTTATTCCAAATACTTTTCAGGTAAATATTCTATTTAAATATTAATAAAAAAAAAAAAAAAAAATTTACCGCCTAGTTATAGAAAAGTGATTGTTTGGTACTCTAAGTTATTGACTTATTTAAGCCTTTCTTGAATTCCATTGGAATTAATTGATGAAAGCTAAAATGATTCAGGCATATTTTCCGAAAGCTGGAAAATTGCCAGAGTTGCACCTGTTTTAAAAAAGGTGACCCATCACGAATTACCAATTATAGTCCTATCGCGATCACCTCTGTTCTCTCTAAAATAATGGAATTGGTTATTAACAAGCATGTTTTCCTTCACTTAGAAGCCAACAAAATAATTAACGATAGGCAATATGGATTTAGACAGTACCGTTCCACAGACGACATCTTAACGTATGTAACTCATACCTGGAACAAAACTCTAGAGCAGCGGTCACCAATTACTTTCATTAGGGGTCCGTTTTTCAAAAAATAATGACTGTCTCGGTCCGGAAGGTAAAAAACTGAACTATTTAAATAATATGTTTAGATACTGTATCAAAGGACAAATAAAACGAATGGGTTCCGGTGCATTATTTTATTAAATAATAAACAAATGTTTTGAATAAAAAGAAGTAAGTATCAAGGGTTTTTACAATATTAATGAGAAAAATGACATTTTTTGTCTTGGACTATCCGTCCGAAGTTTGGAGTAAAGTTTGTGCAGGCTATTGTCATTAAATCTTGGAGATGTTCATCGGCGAGTCTGTTCCGGAATTTATTTTTAATGAAGTTCATCTTCGAAAATGCTGCTTCACAAACATATGTTGACCCAAACAAAGTGAGAAGTTTCAAGGCTAATTTTTTTAATTCTGGGTATTTATTACCACAAAGAAATTTTATCCAAAAATCTTGACAAGAAACTTCATGTTTTTGGTGTTTTAAAACTGCATTTTCTTGGAAATCGATTATTTCCATCTGGAGAGCAGCTTTATTACTCCCGAAAATATTTGCAGCTTCATTACTCCATTCATCCCCAGGATTCAGAGAGTAAATGTTACTGAGGATGTCGACGACATTCTCAATTTTCTTAAAATCTGTGAATCTGTTTTCAAATTCCGATTTAAGATCCTCAATGAACGTCTTGTATTGGCCGACGTCAAGCTCGTTATCACTGCAGATTTTTTTTAAATTAGGGAAGTTCATTATCAAGATCAATGTTGAAAAGATCGAGTTTTCGCAAAAAGCTTTTTACTTCTGTTAGGAGCTCCCATACAAGCTTTCCTTTGCCTTTAAGTTTAAGATTCAGATCATTGACGTGTTTAAAAATATCTGATAAGAAAGCAATGGAAGTTACGTTTTCTTTATCGCTAAGAAAACTTAAGTAATCGTTTGTTGACGTCTGATCAATTTTGAAAAGAAATGTCTTCAAGTCTTCTAAAATGGTGAAGAATCGTTGTAAAACGCAGCCTTTGCTTAACCATCTCACATTATTATGCGATAACAGATCGTCATATTGAGCATCCACTTCATCAAGAAATATTTTCAATTCACGATGGTTCAGTGCTGATTTTGCCCGAAGAAAATTTATTATTTTCATCACTTCTTGCATTATTCTCTCGAGATTAAGATTAAGTTTGCAGCAAAGCACAGTTTGATGAATGATACAATGGTAAGAAATCAAATTTTCATTACATTTTGCACTGGTTCTCAATAGGTGAACTAGTCCTTTTTTAGCCCCAACCATCATCGCTGGTGGTGCACCGTCGGTAGTTACAGATAAAAGCTTTTTTAAGTCTAACTCATTTTTAACGAAATAATCCATCACCGCGTCCAACATGTCTTCTCCTCGGGTTCTTCCTATTAACGGCAAAATAATTAATAGCTCCTCAACAAAATTTTGTCTCATTTTGTCCAAGAAACGTACAAAAATAACCAATTGTGCTTTATCAGTGATGTCACATGATTCATCCATAGCCAATGTCCGCCTCCGTAGTGTAATGGTCAGAGTAACTGACTGGCAACCCGGAGGTCTCGGGTTCGATTCCCGGCTATACCCAGACATTTTTTCTGTAAGTATAGGGTCTGGTAATAAAAATTAAGTGGGAGATAAATTTAACCGAATTTATCGCGCGGAGAATTTACCACTGCTCGAAGCCCCTAAAACCTTAGTAAATTGGATATTGAATTGTATCTAAGTTTCTGAGATTGGCTCGTGATCCCGGCTTCTTTTCCTTCTACTCTGTTCTTTTCACGATGGAGGGGCCAGCACATACAGGCCTTTAGGGGATCCACCTTCTGGTGTATCTCCTTCTCTCATCAATATCATTAAAAAAAAAAAAAAAAAAAAAAAGGCCTAAAAAGAGGAATTTATTTAATTGATGTTTCACATAAAAATGATTTTCTTCTGCCAAAACGTGTGTGTTTCTTGTGTTAGTACTCGCAGATAACGGAATCCGTCGAATAGTTTCAACAACATCTTTTCTGTTCTCAAACAAAACATTGCCTGCTTCGAACATGCATTCCTTGACTATGTCAGCATCGGTGAATGGTTTCATATGCTAAGCAAGAGTCCAAGAAATACGTAAAGAAGCTTCACCACATTTTTCCTGCTCAGTCATTGAACGACTCATGATTTGAGTCGACGATGCGTAGCTTGACAATAAATTTGCAATTTTAGATTTACGCAGATTACTGCCAAGTGGAAAATTGTCTGCAAATGATTTGTGTTTGGTCTCATAATGTCGATTTATATTCGAGCTTTTAATTAACGCAACTGTTTGTTGACAAATCAAGCACATCGGTACTGCTCCAGCACGATTTGGCAGCGTGAAACAATACAAATCGGTCCATTCTGGCAAAAACTGTCTATTTTCGACTTCCACCTTTCTTTTTTTCGGTTCCATTATAAAAAAAATAACTTGCAAATTTAGGCAGGTACCTTAACTCTTAGCGTAGCTAGGTAATCGTATTTAGCGCACTGCGTGTTGGCGTCCGTCACTCAACTTCAAAACAAAACACTGACGGCGCGGCCGGTATGCAAAATTCAAGTCGACAAATTAAATTATATATCGAAAGAAAATATTAATAAGTCATGGTAATTTTAGTCTTAGATAAATAAAGATAAAAACTGACAATTTTGCGCTCTATGCTCATCCGTCTCACTGACTCGCTTAAAAACTGCTTGCTTCTCGTGAAAATTTGCTGGCTTTCAGTGGGTGGAAATTCCCCCTAAGGACCAATAAACATTTGGTTTTATAAAGTTAGCAAAGGCCTTGGCAGAACGTGTCCTCAGAAGGAAAAATGACAAACCCTTAATCTTTATTGGGGCAATAGCCGACTTCCCACCTTTCTATTGTAAGCGAGCACGTAGCTACTCATCAAAGAACTTCCGCTTTTAAAACATTATTTCCAAAAACAATTATTATGTTTTGGAAAAATAAACAAATTGGATTCACAACAAAACAACAAAATTTTCTAATTACGTACCTTCTCAAGTTACATATTGTAAAATATTTTGTATTGTTAACACAAGGTCCGCATAAAATAGGTCTACGGTCCGCCATTTGGTGACCCCTGCTCTAGAGACCGGGAAAGAGAGTAGCCCTGGATATTTCAAAGGCTTTTGACCAAGTTTGGAACAAAAATCTTCTTGCCAAACTGTCAGCCTTTGGTTTTCGCAAATGGTTAGAAAGCTTTCTCGCAAATCGTAGTATTAAAGTTGTGGTTGACGGATCGTCATCCGAATCTTTCTCTACAAATACTGGAGTTCCCCAATGCTCAGTAATTTCCCCCATTCTCTTCCTAATATATATAAACGACCTAATTAACCAAACTTCAAACCCACTTTGCGATACACATTCACTATTTTAATGCTGCTGTTTATAGGTCTATTGTGGCTCAGTGGATAGAGCTCTCTATCCTTTACGTTGTTTGTCTCATACGCTTCTAAGGTTCATGGTTCGATTCCATTAGTGAAAATATATTTACAAGAAATAATCATTTATACCCTTCTCATAAATTTTTACTTTGTCCAATGCGAAATATCAAAAAATGGAATGCAATAAGGTTATTACTCTAGTATTAGATAAGAATTGATCGTTATTTTTGATTTTAAACCGATTCCTGCATGTCTTCAGCAATGGTTACCAATAATAATCGAAACGTCAAAAATCCAATGTAGAATTCTTATTCCTCAATTATAGGATGAGAATTGATGGCTATTTTTGATTTTAAGTCGATTCTTTCATGTCTTCATCAATGGCTTCCGATAATAATCGAAACATTATAATTCTGCTGAGAATGATATACAATATATTATTGTTACTGCCACTCAAAGAGGAGATAGAAGGGAATGTCGCATTGGATTTCCTTCACTGACTTTTCAAAACCCTGAAGAAGGAGGGAATAGCCTCGGTCGGTTTTTGAATAAAAATAAAAAGATAGTATAAATTAGCTTCTTTTTTTGGACTGCCTCATCAATATCCAGTTAATTCACTTATCAGTCCGTCTCCAAAAATTACTCCAATCTTAATAATCGCAACTTCAAAAATCCAATGTAGAATGGTTATTCCTCAAGTATTAAATCAAAATCTATGGCTATTTTTGAATTTAAATCAACATGGACTGCCAATATCCAGTGATATCTGATTAATAATAAAGGAATTAACATATTAATATTTCAAATCACTTAGATAAAGTTTAGCAACGATCCCTTGCAGTTTATTTAAAGTAATTTTTTCCTCAAATATTAATTAAATAAACATTAAAATATTGATTCGGTATTTCACCGAGAGTAGATATATTTTAGGGAGAAATAAACTAAAGAAAAAAATAAGCTGACGTGTTCTGATGTGGCCATTCACTTGACTTTACCATACAACCTGGCCCCTCACTTATATTTAATATTCAATAAAATTATTTATCATCATGTAGGGGAGGAGGGTTAGTTTTTCCATTTTTAGACTTCTGGTGGCCCACTGATTATGTGTACAAAATTTGGTTGAGTTTGGTACAAGGACCTATATTTTCATTTTTTGACCCTACCCGCCCCCCTCCCTCCATTTTGTTCGGATAGTTTTTGCATTGTTAGACTTCTGGCAAACACACTCTTCCAACACCATCCAAGAAGGATCTACACGTGGAAAATGCCGTTAGACAAGGGGAGATTTCAAATAGATTACATATTAGTCAGACAAAGATTCAGAAATCAATTAAAGGACTGCAAAAGTTATCCTGGGGCTGATATAGCTAGTGATCACAATCTAATTGCGATGAAATGCCAACTAAAATTTAAAAAACTAATAAAAAAGGGGCGGTCGCGAAAAAACTGGGATATATCTAAATTAAAAAATAAGGAAACCCAAAAACTCTTCGAAAACGTAATGAATAAGAAACTGGAAGAAAAAACACACACAAATAATAAAGAAGATGAAATCGAACAAGAATGGAATGACATGAAATCAAGCCTGACCGAAACAGCTAACGAAGTCCTTCAATCAAAGAAAAACGAAATTAAAAAGCCATGGGTAACAGACGAAATACGGCAACTGATTGACGAACGAAGAAAATTTAAGAACAGAAAAGACGAAGAAGGGAAAGAAACATATAAAAAATTAAGATGGAAAGTTATAAGAGAATGTAGAAAAGCAAAAGAAAAAATGATTCAAGAAAAATGTAAAGAAGTCAACGAAAATCTAGTATTGGGAAAAGTTGATGTAGCCTATAGGGCAATAAAAAGAAATTTTCAAGAAGACAAGCCAAAAAGCAAGAACATAAGAGATAAAGGAGGCCACATTATTCTAAACGAAAACGAACAGGCAAATAGATGGAAGGAACACCTAGAAGAACTCTATGGAGAAGAAAAAACAATGAACCCAATAGAAGAAGAAGAATCTGTGGACGAAAACGAATTAGGAGACCCCATACTCAGGTCAGAATTCGAGACAGCTTTGAAGGAACTAAAAAATAATAGAGCACCCGGAATAGACAATATACAAGCTGAAATCCTAAAGAACTCTGGAGAAAAGGCACGTGACAAACTTTTTGAACTAATTAGCAAAATCTATAAATTGGGAATCATCCCAAAAGATTTCGAAAAAAACAAAATAGTCACACTTCCCAAAAAGACAGGCGCGGATAAATGTGAAAATTTCAGGACCATTAGCCTAACCTCACATGCCTCCAAAATCCTAACCAAAATAATCCAAAGAAGAATAGAACAAAGAGTTGAAGAAAATCTGGGGGAAGACCAGTTCGGCTTTAGAAGAAACAGAGGCACCCGAGAAGCAATTCTCTCTCTTAGACTAATAATAGAAAGGGCTTTTATCAGGGAAGAATCTGTCTACATCGGATTCATAGACCTAGAAAAAGCATTCGATAACGTCAATTGGGAAATTATGTTTAAAATATTAAAACAGGCGGGAATAAAATTCAGAGAGAGAAGACTAATCTACAATCTATATCAAAACCAGACGGCAATTATAAATATTGGTGATGAACAAAGAGAAGCCAAAATAAAAAAAGGTGTAAGACAAGGATGTGTGCTGTCACCCATGATTTTCAACTTATACATAGAAGAAGCGATTAAAGAATTCAAAGACAAAATTGATACAGGTATAGAAATCCAAGGTCAAAAGATCGCTATGTTAAGATTTGCCGATGACATTGCCCTTCTAGGAAGCAATAAAAAAGAATTAGAGGACGCCTTGAATGGAATTAACCAAATCCTAATAGAAGAAATCAAAATGAAAATAAACAAGAATAAAACCAAGGTCCTAGTATGTACAAAAAAAGAACAAACGAGACAGGAATGCATCAAAATTAACCAAGAAAACCTAGAAGGAGTTAAGGAATTCCGCTACCTAGGAAGTAAAATAACATGGGATGGGAGGAGCGAAAACGAAATTAAATCAAGAATTGCCCAAGCAAAAATGGGGTTTAATTCAAAACAGTAGAAAACAGGAAGATGCTATTGAAGACATATGTATGGAGCATAGCCATGTACGGGTGTGAAACCTGGACAATTAGAGAAGAGGAGAGAAAGAGATTAGAGGCTTTCGAAATGTGGTGCTACAGAAGAATGATGAATATCAAATGGATGGATAAAATTACAAATGAAGAAATTCTTGGAAGAATCGGAGAAAGAAGAACCTTGTGGAAGAGTCTGAAGAATAGAAGAGGTCAGATGATGGGGCACACACTGAGACATGGGGGACTGCTTAGGGATATCTTGGAGGGGGAGGTGGGAAAGAAAAGGGGAAGGGGAAGACCCAGATTAGAATATTTCAACCAAATAATTGGGGATATGGGATGCCAGACATTTAGAGAGGTCAAACAGCTGGCGGAGGACAGAGTCGAGTGGAGACGGATTGTTGCATCAAACCAGTCTTAGGACTGTATACTCAATGATGATGATGAGACTTCTGGGGTTCCACTGATTATGTATACAAAATTTGGTTGAGTTTGGTAAATGACCAAGATTTTAATTTTTTGACCCCCCCCCCCATTTTGGGCGGTTAGTTTTTGCATTTTTAGACTTCTGGGGTCCCACTGATTATGCATACAAAATTTGGTTGAGTTTGCTCAAATAGCCTAGATTTTTAATTTTTAACCCCCCTCCACCCACCTTAATTTTGGCTCGATGTGCACCAAAATATAATCAGCTCTTAATCTCAATGGACCAAAACTACGTGTCAAATTTGATTTCGATATCCACACTAGTTTTTGAGCTAGCTCGTCCACAAAAATTTGGTAACACACAGACAACCAGACTAACAGACTAACAGACATTTTGACAATTATTATCTCGAAAAATATAGTTTTTTCGATGTTCACTTATTAGATCTTTTTTGTAAAAATAGTTTCAGAGGTTTTTGAGATATTTCGAAAAAGAAGGAAAAACCACTTTTTTCATGCACGATTACAATACTTGACCTGTATGGTAAAGTAAAAAAGGATGAAACTTCTTAAATAGGT
>JALMQS010000099.1:5452475-5519955 GCA_024734495.1 Forficula auricularia | reverse complement strand
TATTATTATTATTATTATTATTATTATTATTTATTTATTTTTAAAGGGCCTCCACATCTCCCCTTATAGCCCTCCGATCCTCCCACTCAGGATCCGGTTCAGTGGCTCAGGGTGTAACCGCAACCAGAACGGTGTGAAACCTTAGTATGCTTGCGACCAAGAATAAAATAATAATAATAACAATAAAAAGGGAATACCGCATGTCGTCAAACAATAAAAATAAATAAATAAATACACTGGGAAGAATAAATAAATAAATAATAAAATAAATAAAATAAAAATAAATAGTTAGAATATGTCACTGGGTTTAAAGAAATTGTTGTTAAATTATTTAAAAATAAATAATTTAAAAAACAGATAAATAAATAAGTAGACATGATGTTACCGTAGTCAAGGAATAAAAAATAAATAAATAAATAGGCAGGAAACCGCCATGGTCAAGATAAATAAATATTTGACTGGGAATATAGGCTACTGGGTAAAATATTAAATAAATAGATCAACGCTGAAAAATGGGTTGGGCTGGGCCATCTCTCCAGAAGAAATCAATAAGGTGGTCATTATTATTAGCCGTCACGATACATCTGGCAATCGGCGATAACACTCCGGGTCGCTCAGAGTAAAAACTCTCGAACCACTCTGTAAAAGATATCCAGCCCTGGGATCGCCAGACTACCGTGGAGGGCCTCCATGAAAAATCTGAGATCAAAAATTTCCCTTCTACTTTCAAGGGAAGAAAGTCCCAGGATCTAGCACGCTTGCGCGTATCCCGCCGGAACTCGCTGGAGAAAGCTCCACGGCATGTGCCGGACGAAACGCCTCTGAACTGATTCAATCAAGTTGATGGTACATGCCCTATTTCTATTCCAGACGACCGTGCATCTTTCTAGATGACTTCTGATCAATGCCTTAAAGAGTAGAGTCTCGTATCAGGTGTGAAGACATGAGGGCCGACCCATCTAACAATACCCAGAATTCTTCTAGCCCTACTATCTATATAGTCCACATGGTGTGAAAACCGCAAGGGCGCGTCGAAAATAATTCCCAGGTCCTTAATAAGCGTCTGACATTCAATTATGTCACTGTCCATATAATAGTCAAAATTTAGGATGGTCGCATTTGACCTTCGGGAGAAAGTAGACAGTACTGTTTTACTCCTGTGGAGCGGCAAATGGTTCATCACAGACCAATTCCAGGCCCTATTAATATTATTCTCCAAATTAATATGATCTTCATGACTCCTAGGAAAAAATAATTTTACGTCATCTGCATATAACAGAATAGGGCAGGTTATCTCTTTAACAAGATCGTTAATAAATATTAGAAAGAAGAGTGGTCCAAGGATAGAGCTCTGAGGAACTCCAGATTTGATAGGGTAGGCATCAGACAAAGAGGATGCATATCTCACTCGAAAAGTTCTCTTAACAAGATAAGAGGATGCCCATCCCAAAAGACTAAACCCAGAGCAGACATCTTCCTGAGTAGGAGAAAGTGAGGAACCTTATCAAAGGCCTTCTGAAAATCCAAGTAAACGACATCCACTTGGGCTCCATATTCAACCTCAGGTCCTGTTGTGTTCAAGAAAGACACCAAGTGATCACTGTAGATCGCCCCTTCATAAAGCCATGCTGCTTTTCAGATATTAAATTGCTAGCATGAGAGTAAATATGTTAATAAACAACCATTTCAAACACCTTAGCAAAGGTATTCGGATTAGAAATGGGCCTGAAATTAGAAATGTCATTTCCTTTCTCCCTCTTCGGAATACGAGTAATGGCCGAGACCTTCCATGCCTCAGGAAAAGTAGCCATTTGAAGACTTGTATTAAAATTGCAGCAAGAAGAGGATCTAGTAAACTGCCAAGACCCTTTACTATGAATGAAAGTAGCGAGTCGAGGCCAGGGGCTCATCTGGGCTTCTATCTGTTAATAGCATTCTCAACATCTGAAACAGATATTGAAGGGGGTCCATGTATGTGTATATTTGTTTACTCGTACACCAATTTGCCCACATTCGTTCATATTGATAAACATTATATAAAAATAAATAGGAAAATAATAATAAAAAAAAAATAATCGTATAAGATCTGAAATAAAAACATAAAATTATATAAGATTTGTTTCCAAGTTATATAAAAAAAAGCCACTTCAACCACTTTATTTGTAAACACACCTGTAATGTTATGATTTAGACACCTGTTAATTAAAAACAAACAAAAAATTCCTAATTTTAATATAATATTTTAATATTTGCTATAACCTATTAGTGGATTTTAAAATTAAAAAACCAATTAATAAATAAAAAATAATTGAAAAAAATGTAAAAAACTTTTTTATTGAGATTTTTATCTATAAATAATTACTTTAATTAAGAAAAGATCAATTATGATGAAATTTGTTGAGGTCCACACCTAGCCAGATCGTTTTCTCATCCTCAAAATTTGTTAATAGTGTTGGTTTCATCAAAATTGATAGAGCTGTTTTCAAAATAGAACTAAGATACAAATATATATATATGTTAACATTAAATGAAAGCGAAAGTTAAAAACTTTTATCCGGTCACTGCCCTATTTTGGTGCACTTGGGACCAGGCTCGTTTTGATAGTGAACCAAGAGTTGAAAAAAAGATATTCATTTAATGTTAACATATAAACATTCTAAATAAAATTTATTATTGAATATCTGAACAAAATTCATCTGTTTCGATTCCCCAAAGAATCAGACAGATGGGAATTGTAGTAAATTTATATATATATATAAACAATTTTAGCTCGTTTAATAAGAGTAGATATATATAATAGGTACGAGTACGGAACCCTCGGTATTCGAGGTTGACTCGCACTTCTCCGACTTATCATTGCCTTCATATCAATAAATAGTTTTTGACTGATTCACTTCTTCCTTGCCTTCTCTCCAACCCTTCAGATGTTTGTCGCCCCATTGGTTGAACACAATTGATTAATCTATATATTTAAAAGAATTTCAATTTATATTGTATAACATAAATAATTAAAAAATAAATAAATAATTTCTAATTTCAAAGCCATTTATTTGGTTAAAATATTAAATATCGCTTTTCGTTTTTCAGACTGTTCCAGCAATACACACACCAATGAAAATGATGGAATTGGTGAATAAAATGTCTGCAGGAGGATTAACTATTTCATATCGATACACTCGATCCCCACATCTCTTCTCAAATTCATTTGTTTCAATTGAATTGACTTTTACAAATCATGGAAAAGAAGAATTAAAAGATATACAAATTACTAATAAGGTATTACAACAATATTTTCAATGAATCCTAAAAATAATTAAATCAATAATAATTTTCTTTCTAGAATTTTCCTTTGGGGATGTCAATGCATGACTTTGCCCCTATTGCCTTAATATCCCAAGGGCAAACTCTGACGGATAATATTGGAATTGATTTTAATGATTCAAGTCAACCAGCGATATTCACGATTAATATTGGAAATATAGAACGAAATATACAAGTCCAAATTAAACCACCGATTGGTGAATTGATTCGTTCTATAGTAATGCCAGAATCTATTTTTCTTACAGAAACAGGTTATCTATTATTCTCTTAAATAAATTTTTGCCTACTAACTTGTTTATAATTTACACATCATCTAATTTTTACCAGGAAAATTAAAAGGTATGAATGAACATTCCACTATAATTGTAATACCTGAGATTTTACATGATGCGAAGAGTTTGAGTCAGAAAATATTTGAAATAGTTAATGTTGCTGCAATAAATTCCAAAGATAGTTCAGAATTAAAGTAAGTATATTCTATAAATATCCTAATGGAATCTAAGCGAGTGTTTGAATCTCAGTCATTTATTTCCAATTTTTAATCCTCATGATGAAAATATCCTGATCTGAAAGATGTACAGTTGTCTAATTGACTGACCTATTGTGAATCTAATCTAAAAACATTTGGACACACAAAATATTTTAAAAACAATCTTAACTATTTATATAAAAAAAATTAAGTGAAATCACGGTCTTTTGGTATACAAGAGATCCATCCTTATATAGTGAGCATAGAAAAAATGATATTTTACCAGACATTATTACTCAGTGTGTACTCCCGGGAGACAGGCGAAGCCTAGTATTGATTTCATTTAAAAATTTTCAAAAAATTTTTTTTTTGCTCATTGTGTTAGAAAATATCTAGAATGTGGAGAAAAATCATTTTTTCAAGTATATTCATTGTAATTAATAAAATAAAACAATTGAAGGAGACAATAAAAGAGTGTGTCTTCTGCTGGAATTATAAATTTTATTTATTTATAACGAGACTATAGTTTCGAGGGCTTTGCCCTCTTCATCAGTCTATTACAATGGATTCACATGAATTAATTTATGAATGAAAGGTTAAAATATAACCACATGAAAGATTTTAACCTTTCATTCATAAATTAATTCCTGTGAATCCATTGTAATAGACTGATGAAGAGGGCAAAGCCCTCGAAACTATAGTCTCGTTATAAATAAATAAAATTTATAATTCCAGCAGAAGACACACTCTTTTATTGTCTCCTTCAATATATAAAAATTCTGTTACTCTCGTCAAAAAAACTTTCAATTAAAATAAAACAAGTTTCGTCAGTACAAAATTATAATTTTTTAAAACCAATAAATCAAGTTTAAAAATTATCAGGATTTATTTAGCTTACCAATAAAGTTATTTCATGCTTTGAAAAATAAAATTATTCTTGTAAAAGGAATAAAAATGAAAATAATGTATCATCAAGTTTGCTCTGATCCCCTCCTCCCTCTTCGTCAGATTATAGACAATGGGTGTCCGTATGGAGGGGGTCAAGAGGATACACATTTTAATATATCGTTTAAAACGTTACTGAAAATCATATGTAGTACACGTAAAATTCATGTAGCAAAATTTTCTTAAAAAAAATAAATAAAAATATTTTCTTAAAATATGATAATACTATAAATGTAAGACGACAAGGAATGTATAGACCTAATTTAACCATTAAACAAATTTTGGCCAACTAAATCCACCAAATACCCGGCCTTGACATGTTAAAATAAATCTGAAGTTAACTAACAAGAAAAGTAGTTAATACATGTATGACAGTCTTAGATACCGTGAATTTATATATAAATTCAGATATTATTTTCACTTAATATTTGACAAAAATCATCTGATTTCGATTCAAGATCGAATCAAATACAGGAAACTTGTTTAGATACCGTGTGCTAATAGCTAACTCGTTCGCGTTATACTGGAATTATGGGGGAGTCTTAATCGAGTTGCGACTCACTAGAAACATAAAGGCTAACCCTTAGTAAATTTTATATTTTTTCTCATTAATATATCAAAGAATAATTGATATATCAATGAGAATTGTTTTTGACCGCACTTATTTGAAAAAGATATTTATCGCGAGACTACTGCGGATTACGCTATTGGAGTCCGTGGAGTCTTAAGTCTGGACCAAGAGAGAAAAAGATGTGATCCACTTAGCTACAATCCAACGTCCTTTCGCGTATAGCCCGCTAGACATTGGGATGGGTCACCAAATGAATTTAAAATCTCAGATGTTATACAGGGTGATTCACGGTCCATGGCACGTTAGACGTTTATGGAAAACGAAAAGGAGGATTTTTCTGAAAATTTAGCACCTTGCAATTTCTTACCTGTTCTATCGATCTAAAATATTTTCAGCATTGCGACGTTTCGACTTCCATCGAAAAGTCGTAGCAACTTTATTTTTTTAAATGGAACACCCCGTATATTAACACATTTTTAGAACCGCCCTTTTATTAAAATACTTTTTTGTTAATATTGTCCTATACCTATCCCTATCAATTTTCGAGATAAAAAATAATTTGTGTTAAATATGGTCCAAAACATGGCCCTAATTAAACTTAAATAAATTAGTGCTCTCAATTCATAAAAAGTTGATATTTTGGTGGTAGTTTAGACACACCCGAAGTATTTAATTTACGCCGCAAAATCGACTCCATATTATACAGGGCGTTCTAAGATTACTATTATTTCTGTTATTCATAAAAGGGGTCAAAAGTTGGTTTTTTCAAATGAGACCCCCTGTATATTACTCAATAAATTGCAAGACGAAGAAAAATGCTTTAAGGGGATATATCATGTCCCTATACCTAAAACATCAAGTTTTCTTAATTAAGCAGCTTTTTTGTGAAAAATTACTTTTTAATGAATTTAATTCTAACTAACCATGGAAATATCAAGCTTATGACAGTTTGTTGACTATTTATAAGTAACTTATAAAGAGTTTATTGACGGTGTTCAAAAGAATTTCCCAAAATGATCGCAAAAATAGATTATTCAAACCAAGTTCTTATGAAATCATTTATTTTGTACTAGCAGAACTTCGTTTGAATAATCAATATTTTCGATCATTTTGGGAGATTTTTTGAACACGGTCAATAAACTCTTTATAAGTTTCTTATAAATAGTCAACAAACTGTCATCAGCTTGATATTTCCAAGGTTAGTTAAAATTAAATTCATTAAAAAGTAATTTTTCACGAAAAAGCGGCTTTATTAAGAAAACTTGATGTTTTAGGTATAGGGACATGATATATCGTCTTAAAGCATTTTTCTTCGTCTTTCAATTTATTGAATAATATACAGGAGGTCTCATTCGAAAAAACGAACTTTTGACCCCTTTTATGAATAACTGAAATAATAGTAATCTTAGCACCCCCTGTATAATATGGAGTCGATTTTTTGGTGTAAATTAAATACTTCGGGTGTGTCTAAACTACCACTAAAATATCAACTTTTCATGAATTGAGAGCACTAATTTATTTAAGTTTAATTAGGGACATGTTTTGGACCATATTTAACACAAATTATTTTTTATCTCGTAAACCGATAGAGATAGGTATAGGAAAATATTTACAAAAAAGTATTTTATTAAAAGGGCGGCTCTAAAAACGTGTTAATATACGGGGTGTTCCATTTAAAAAAATAAAGTTGCTACGACTTTTCGATGGAAGCCGAAACGTCGCAATGCTGAAAATATTTTAGATCGATAGAACAGGCAAGAAAATGCAAGGTGCTAAATTTTCAGAAAAATCCTGCCTTCCGTTTTCCATAAACGTCTAACGTGCCATGGACCGTGAATCACCCTGTATATTTAATCTCTCAGTCCAGAGCGCTTGATCTATTAGCATGTATGTTAGATGCTTGCCATTAATTAATCGAATGTTTTTTACATTTGATTCAATTGCGAATCAAATGTAGGGAATTTTTGTCAAATATTGAGTGAAAATAATATCTGAACTTAAATATTTCTAACTTGAAATAATGATGTTTAATAAAATTTATAATTTTTCTTATTAATATATCAAAGAATAATTGATATATCAATGAGATTTCAAATTCACTTGGTGATCCATCCGAATGTCTAGCGGGCTATACGCGAAATGACGTTGGATTGTAGCTAAGTGGATCACATCTTTTTCTCTCTTGGTCCAGACTTAAGACTCCGCAGACTCCGCAGTAGTCTCGCGATAAATATCTTTTTCAAATAAGCGCGGTCAAAAACAATTCTCATTGATATATCAATTATTCTTTGATATATTAATGAGAAAAATTATAAAATTTATTTAACATCATTATTTCAAGTTAGAAATATATAAGTTCAGAAATTATTTTCACTCAATATTTGTCAAAAATTCCCTACATTTGATTCGCGATTGAATCAAATGTAGAAAACATTCGATTAACCCTTAGTAGTAGGTAGTGCATTGCAAGAACAGGCAACAGCTAACCAATAATATAAGTAGATACAAATTTTTCATTTACTTGTATTTTTTTTTTCAGATTCGTCGGTCAAACATTAACATCCCAAACGTTTGTTTTTATAACTCTTAAACTTTTAGAAGAATTCAAAATAAGTATTGTTGTTAATTGCGAGAAGATCGTTATAGGATCAATTTTATTAAATGATATTAAAGGATATTTCAAGCATTAATAAATATGTAAATTATTATGTTAAATTGTTCAAATTATTAAATTATTGACAATCTTTTATAGTTTAATACACTAAATTGAAAATTATATATATTTTGTTCTTAAAATAAGTTCTAGCAAATACTTCTTTACATTCTCCTATCAACGACTCTTCTTCAACAAACTGTATTTCCATCAAGCAAAGGACAACCTCTTTGTTTCTCTTTATGAAACTGTTAACGGACTTCAATTTCCAAAATTAGAAACTGTATTGTTGATAAAAGAATAAATAACTTAGGAAGAAAGTTTTTAATTTTAAACCAATTAAATAAAGTTAATGCCTTAAAGACAATAATTTGTTCCATCAGCCTACAAAAGATTACCATATTATCTAATGGAAACCAAAACTATAGATATTTGTATAAAAAATAGTTTTAAGTTACTATTATATATATATTAGGATGGCCTTTATTTATAGGAGTGAAAAATTTACTTAATATTTTTTACTTTCGCAATCCATACTTTTTTTCGTTTTACTATAATATGGAAGTGTATCAAATATTTCGCCAAAATATTAAAGTTAACACATGCCCCCAACGAGCTTAAAAATGAAGGAGAAAAGTTTTTCTGAAAATTCAGCCATTAATTATTAAATGTATTTTTAAAAGATCATATGAAACAAAAAAAAAATTAATTTTTAATAATTTATTTAAATAAATTTTCTTTTAAGAGTTGTTTTCTTGGAGTCTGGGTACAACTTTCCGTGGTCTTCTACACTTTGGAGAATAAATTGATTCTGATCTTCATCCCCAGTTAAGATCCCATTCAAATCTTGCATCAATTTTATTCCTCTTTCGGCTGTATCATTGACAACACGGAGATTACGAAATGTTTCTTGTGATTTTAAATAAGAATCGTTCCAATCCCAAAGATCTGGATTGAGATTCAGAAAGCTAATATCGACATCCAATTTCGTTAATAAATTTAAACTTTTCTGGGATATAAAGTCTTCTATTGTTTTTTCTGGAAAAATTATTTGATATTATATTAAAATTCTTAATGACTTGAATTATAAATATTTATTTATAGAGGTGGAAAGCGGGATGCGATATGCGGAGTCATCCGTAAAAAAAAATCGCGGATATATATATACTATATATAAAAAAAAAATCATACAAATGTATATATATATATTTTGGCTGAATTTTCAGAAAAACTTTTCTCCTTCATTTTTAAGCACGTTGAGGCATGTGTTAACTTTAATATTTTGGCGAAATATTTGAGACAATTCCATATTATAGTAAAACGAAAAAAGGTTTGGGTTGCGAAAGTAAAAAATATTAAAATTGAAAGTTTTTGTGCCGAGAGTAGCAGAATTTTTATATATTGAAGGAGACAATCAAAGAGTGTGATGAAGAGGGCAAAGCCCTCGAAACTATAGTCTCGTTATAAATAAATAAAATTTATAATTCCAGCAGAAGACACACTCTTTTATTGTCTCCTTCAATAAAAAATATTAAGTAAATTTTTCACTCCTATAAATAAGGGACACCCAATATACCGGGTGAGTTTTTTTATCTTGAGACAGTCTTATAACTCAAAAACAATGCATTATATGAAAAAAGTTTCAAATAAAAGTTTGTTTATATCGAGGGGGAAACTAAACTATGCTATTGTTTGTCGAACTAGAACAAGCTTTCAAGGGTATTTCAAAGTCAACTTCTGTTTTTTAAATGGAAACCTATATATTTCTTTACGGATCCTTAATCTTCAAAAAAAAAACTGAACAATTTTCATAAGAACTATTTTTTATCCGACATCAAATAAACGAATGATTAAATCAATTAGATCTCAAAAAAAATTTCTAATAATTATTCAACTTAATTATCAAAAAATAATGATCAAATATTTAATTATTAAATAAATAATTTAATACACTTTAACAATTATTATCAAAAATAATGATCAAATATTTAATTATTAAATAAATAATTTAATAATTTTTCGACATTGGTCTGAGACATTCCAGAGTGTATCGCAAGTCTTCTGGATGAATTCCAATTCCAATTTTGTTATTTTGGCCTGTTGTAGATTCTTTGTAGCCTTTACACTTTATGTTTTTTTAACAGATTTATCTCACGATAAAATGAAGCTCCTGAGGGTGTATCCCTGTCAGAAAAATGCAGGGCATCCATTTGTCATTTCAATGGCAGCCCCATAACACTTCTTCCACATTCCCCATAAATTAAGACCATTTCAATTCTGTCTTCAACAAAATCCTCCATTTTTACTATAGAAATACAATATAACTATCTAATGGATTGACACGAGAAATAAACTTTTTTAAGCACAAGAATTTTAAAAAGATCTATTAAGTAGAAAATAATCTCTTAAATTGAGTATAACGAAATTTTAATATCATTATAAACACTTATTTTCATTGTATTGACTTTTCGATTTAATAATTATTTATCAAATAAATAATTATTTAATCATTATTATTTGATAATTAAGTTAAATGATTGTTAAAAATAATTATTAAGAGATCTAATTGATTTAATATTTTATTTATTTGATGTCAGATAAAAAATAGTTCTTATGAAAGGTGTTCAGTTTCTTTTGAAGATTAAGGATCCGTAAAGAAATATATAGGTTTCTATATACAAACTCAATATATTTCGGATTATTGTTCCATCATCAGGAGTTTACAGGTCAGTTTTAACCTGTAAACTCCTGATGATGGACTAATAATCCGAAATATATTGAGTTTGTATAAACCTCTTTGAGTTTTATTTCATTCACTGTGAAACTACACACCCTTTACTTTATTAATTAAATTTGAAAGTATTTTACAAAAGTACTTACTATCTTATTCTAGGGTAAAGTACTTTAAAATATAATTTTAATAAAAACTTTTTATAACCTTTTTTGTTGTCCTCAATGTACTTAATTAGAATATTAAATTTCATCAAAATTGGTTGAGTCATTTTCAAGATATTTAGAAAAAAGTATTGGAATAAAGTACTGATGTTTGTAGGCCGATATGTACCAAAAACTAATCAGTGCTTCATTTTGTTAAAGTATGATAGGTTTTTAATTTCATTTCAATCGGTGCAACGGTGTGGAAAAAATCGTCGACGAAAAAAAAGAATAACATCCATCCATCGCACTAAATGAAAAAATCGCACTTTTTGGCCTCGGGACTAGACCTCCATGTAATTTTTGGCAAAATCCTCACGTGATAATTCAACCTACCAAGGAAATGAAAACTACAATTTGTGACTTTGATTGAGACCATGGGTTCCAGTGGCATAGCGAGGGGGGGGGCATCATGCCCCGGGCGCTACTCACAAAGGGGCGCCAAATGGTCCGCAAAACGAAAAATTGCTGGACAATTTTTATTTTTATTATAATTGATTTCTGGAAAATATATTTTAAATTTTGTCCCAGTGTAATATATTAAATGTTAATTCGTAAATAAAAAGGAAAAATAGGAAAACTAATAGTCTAAATCAAACTGTAATAATTTTGACATATCTACGATCAACGATGGGACAAGATCGCCTAACGTGACCTAGTATTTTTAAGTGTGGAGAGAGAAAAATTTGAAATGATCAACTTCGATGATATTATTGATAAATTTGCTTCATCAAAAGCTAGGAAAATTTATACATAGTAATTAGTTTTATTAATGTATTATAATCATATTTTTATTATTTATATGTATCTCCTTAGAGATAATAAATATTTACTTTTTTTATTGTTTTAAAACTGCGTGTTTTTAAAATATTTCTTTATAAATATGTAAAATTATTAATAGTTATCTTTTGAACTAATTCTAGATGATCATATACATTTCAAAATCTAGTCTTGTTTTCTCAATTACATTTTTTGTCTCAAATTTAAAGCCTAGCTTGAGCCTATGACTTTATTTATTAATTTTCGAGTATATTTTACATATATATTATATGGTTTTCGAATGGGGGTGGGGGGGGGGGGGGCGCTAAAAAGGTATTGTGCCCCGGGCGCGAGTTAAGCTCGCTGCGCCACTGATGGGTTCCGTAGTTTTTACATGAGGACCCTTTGAAGTTGTGCATGACGCGAGACGTATTCCAATACTTTATCTGTTTTTTTTTTTGTTTTTTTTTTTTAATGTAATCGAATGCATGGGTGCACCAGTAAAGATGCAGCCCGTATGGATCTCGAAAGACCCTTGCATTACCGAAGAGAAGGGAAAGTTGATTAAGTGAGAGGGTGTAGACCAGTGGCGTAGCTACCTAGGGGCTAGGCGGGGCAGTGCCCGGGGCCCCCAAGCTCAGGGGGCCTTCGAATCCTTTCCAGAAAATCTCGATCGAACTGCAACAATTCAGAATGAAATGATTGAGAGCTTGGGGACCAAACTCGAAACCCATCTACTAGAACAAATTAGGGCGTCACCGTTTTTCGCCATCATAATGGATACGACACAGGACATATCGAAGGTAGATCAGCTAAGCATTGTTGTGAAGTATGCAGTAATAACCAGATTGGAAAATGGACAGCCATTTGATATAGAAGTAAAAGAAGTGTTTCTAGGCTTTTATGCAGCCATCAAACATGGCGCAGCAGATTTAGTCAACCAAGTGACTACATTATTTTACGACAAAAATATTGATTTAAAAAATGTGTGGGGCAAGGTTATGATGGAGCCAGTGTGATGAGTGGTGTGTACAATGGTGTACAAAAACATATTAAGGATATCCAGCCTAACGCGGAGTACGTACATTGTGCCACTCATAATTTAAATTTGGTGATAAATGATGCCGTTAGCAGTTGTGTGGAAATACAGATTTTTTTCGCAACGTTGCAAGATTTGTATAACTTTTTCGGAAACAGCATCAAACGTTGGGATCTACTGTCAAAATTCACTGGCGAATCGGACACCACTCTTAAAAAACTAAATCCGACTAGATGGTCCAGTAGGGTCAATACGATATCTGCAATAAAACTTCGTTTTTTTGATATCATCAAAGCATTATCAGAAATAGTTCTAAAGAGTCCTAATAAAGATGAGCGTAGTGAAGCAGAGAGTATTAAAACAAAAATGCTAAATTTCGAGTTCGTGTTGCTTTGCGAATTCATGCACAGTGTATTGAATGACATCAATTATGCATCCAAAACTTTACAAAAATGCGACATCAATTTGGGCGAGGCAAGTAAAGCTTTAGCAGAGACCAAAGCAAAGTTGCAAATTTATAGAAATGATTTCGAATTATTCAAGTGCAAAGCCAGTGAAACTGCAAGAAAATATGGTATAGATACCCATTTTCAAGAAAAAAGGCAAAGGAAAGTTAAAAAACATTTTGATGAATTAGCTGCTGATCACCGATTTCCAAACAGAGAAGAAATATTTAAAATTGAGATTTTCAATAATGTACTAGACACATTAATAGCTCAATTAAATACACGTTTTACTGGTATGAGTGCAGTCTGTCAAATATTCGATTTTCTAACACCAACATTTTTATTACATGTTGATGAAGCAACTTTATTACAAAAGTGTGACGAATTCCAAAGAAAATATTCAGATATAATAGGCCCTAGCTTTTCACTTCAATTTATTAATATTTACCACCTAGTTTTACCTCAATTAACTCAAGCATGCACTGTTCACCAATTATGTAAGGAAATAATGAGCAAATATGGAGTGCTAGAATGCGACCTAACGGAAGTATTTACAGCAATGTTATTATTCTTTACAATTCCTGTCACTTCTGCAGCAGCTGAAAGTTCATTTAGCAAATTAAAAATAATAAAAAATTATTTAAGAAATAGTATGGGCCAAACTCGACTCCGACATTTATTGCTAATAGCAATTGAAAAAACAAAAAAAAACCGCATCAAGCCTGGATTTAACCGAAGTCATTGATACTTTTGCGAAAACTAAAGCTAGGAAAAGATTTTAAATATAATTCTTATTTAGTCAGTTGGTAGCTTTACATAATAAACCCTTGAATCTTTTCTATTTCGTTTTATTGCCCAATACCTACACCAAGTATTAATTGTAATTTATGTTGTTAATGTTTAATATTTTTATTACCTGCCCTGCAGTGCACGAAAAAGAGCTGATGATAAAGTAGCTTAGCATTTTTAAAGTATTTGTGTATTTAATATTTTTACTTGATAAAACCTAACCAGTTTAGATAGCAGTGGGCCCCATATTTTGATTTGCCCCAGGGCCCTTGGTTACCTAGCTACGCCACTGGTGTAGACGTAGGTGTTTATGCACTCGGGTTTTGAAGGTTTGAAGATTATAAGTGCTGGGAAAGATGGAGGCTGGGAGAGAGTTCCAGTTCCTTGAAGTCATGGGGATATATGTATTGGCGAATGAAGTGGTCCGGCACTTTTCTAATTTGACCGCGAAGAGTGTTGGGAGTCGGCAAAACGCGTGCTACGTGCAAAGCATGCTTTGGGGGAACTATTGATTTTATCTCATCAGAGCACCTGCCGTGATAGTATCTATAGAAAAGGGAAAGGGCAGAGACATTTCTTCGATGAGCTAGCGAGTCGAGGGAGTCGGTGAGGGTAGAATCGTCAATTAGCCTGACGGCTCGTTCTGAATTGCATCCAGGGTAGCAAGAGAATATTTAGAGGCTCCTCTCCATAGATGAGAGCCGTATTCGAGACAGGGGCGGATCTGGGCCTTGTAGATGGTGAGAAGATGTGGGGGCTTGAAAAATCGCTTGGACCTGAATAAGTAGCCAATCTTCCTTGCTGCAGATTTCGCCACAGAGGAGATGTGTTCATTCCAAGACAGGTCAGATGCGACAGAGACGCCCAACATGGATAGGCTGTCACACATTTTCAGGGTATTCGAATCGAAGTGAATATCAGAGAAATCTTTATTTTCGCGCCTAGAAATTAGACAACATTGAGTCTTGTTTTCATTAAAGTTAACTAAATTTTGAGAGCCCCATTCATTCAGTTTGTCTAGGTCGAGAGTGATTGAGGAGGCAACATTGATTCGATTATTCGGGAGTGAGGGTTTGCCGTGCAGTTTCGAACTGTATAAAGTAAAAAGGGCAAATTCTTTTTCTAATTCCTTGCTGATTACTATACCATAATTATGGTTATTACTCCATTGGACTCTGCGATTCTCTTCAACCCGTTCAACTGCGTCGTTTGAATTTTTCGCTTTCTACGTTTAGTTCTCTTGTTCGCCGCTAGTCTTGTCGAAGCCCAGCTTTTGCCCATCCCTCCTCTGTGAAACCCAGGCCATTTTTTAGGAAAAACAATATATTAGCATACTTTATTTACTTACGTCTAAAAATAAATAAGTTTTGCTTTTATTATTTTGTGTGTGGTTATTAACATTACAATATTTTTTTTGCCGTAAAAATGTTCGAAAGTGAGTAAAGCTAAGTAGGTTGACATTTGATCAATGCATACGTTAAATGAATTCTCAAAGTAAGTCACCTTACCTAGCAATAATCAAATTTATTAATTATTTTCTTTATATTTCTATGTTTTTGTTTTTATTATATTAGATTTTAAAATATCAATTTCATATCTATTTCATTTATTTTATATTTCAATCATAATTTTCAAATTCTAATCACTTACCTAATTTTATACCTATATTATTTCAATTTCATTCACATATTTTCTTTTTTTTTTTTAATAAGTCTCCAAAAAGAGATTCCAGAACAAATAAAACCAAAATTCACTTATTGTATTGCAAGTAGGAATGGAAATTTTTTTTTCAAATCTAGGTTGAATTAAACTTTTGAGATTTTGGATCAGTGGAGTTTTTTTTAATATTCCTAAAAGGGATTTCTGGTGTCTACAAATAATAGCCATTATCCATTAACCAATATATATTCGGGCTTTTCACTTCATTAACATTTAAAAAATCTAATCTAACAATTTTTTGATTTCTCACTCATGTATCGAAAATTAATTATTTTCTTCAGCTTGAGCTGAAATCTTTCATTATGCTAACATAACATTAATTTGTAAATTAAATCAAATTTGAAATTTATTTAAGAAGAAAATATTTTGACACCAACGAATTACTCAGGAAATCCAACCTGGTTAATAATGTGTGAGCCATTACCTCAGATTACAGTCCATTTTGAAGAGAATAAAAAATCGGACTGGGTACGCTGTCTTCAAAATCAATAATTTTGTAATGAGTCTGTGATTTGTTTGGGCTAGAAAGCTGAAGCTTGGTCCAAGATGGAGCAAAAGTGTCAAATTTCTGCTCAATAGCTACAACCCTTCAAGAGCTGCCCATATAAAGATTTTTTTCCGAATTTCAGCATTTCCAACTGAAAATTCTGAATCTAGAAAAGCCTAAAATCTAATCATTTGTTCAATTTAGATATACAAATATTTTTGGCACCATAATGAACTTTCTGCGATCTTCCGTTCTCACTTTATTTTGGCTATCAGATTCCAGACAGGCAGAACAATTTTTTTATTTGAAAATCATTATTAGACATTGCTAAACATGAATAAGAACAAAAAAATTTGAAAAATGTCTAATGAATTTCTGGTCACTCCCTGGGCATACCGAATACCGTATATTTCCGCAGATAAGACGATAATTGAACATTAAAAAAGGCCCTCAAAATGCGAGGTCGTCTTATAGGACAGATATAAAAAAAAAATTACATTGGCAGTGCTGCCAGATGCAAGATAATAAAATTTGTTCATTCGAAAAATTACGAATTGGACATAAACATAATTCCGTATACGCTATACAGTTAAATTATCCAGTTTATGATCGCTGATCTAAACTAAATTCATGAGCTGTTGATAGTTTGGGGTTCATCTTATAGGACAAATATATGCTAAAACTATAAAACTTTGACGAAAATTTATACCTCGTCTTATCTGCGGAAATATACAGTAATAATTTTCCTATACAGACTGATAAAACAAAAAGAGGTTAGTCCTAGTTTCAGATTAAGTCCCTGGATCAACGAGCATGCATCGAGTGATGCTCGGTAACTTTTTCTTTCAGTTAAAAGTATATATTAATATTATTTTTAATTTAAAATTTTGATAAAAATGTCGATTTGAATTTGGATTCAGAATTAAAAAAAAAAAAACGTGTGCGTGGAATCCATGCCCGACAAAGTGAAACTTTTTTCTATTGATATATGTAAGTACTTTCTAATGGGTGGAGGCTTACAAATTATATCGAATTTCGTAGCTCTGAGATTTATGGTTGCGAAGCGCAGGTGGAGGGGGTACATTCTCAAGTACTTAAACATCAACTTCCGGTTCTTCTATTTTAGCCAAAATCTTGTGGTACTTCTTGTAGCCTCTAGATAGCTTAAGTTTCAAATTTCAAGGATCTGCGACTTACCGAAGACGAGATATGAACGATTAAAATATTTATTTTACGACACTCCTAATTTACACCACCTTCCTTTATTTCAATCAGATTAAAATCTATACACGATCAATAACTCATGACACTTGATAAAGTACACCAATTTAATTAGGTAAGTGAAAGTCATATGGTATTCACTAAACACGACTAAATAATTAGTAGAAGTAAGTGAAAATCAAATGGTATTCACTAAACATGACTAAATAATTAGTAGAAGTGAAAGTCATGTTATTCACTAAACATGACTAAATTATTTATTAGTAGAAGTAAAGTGAAAATCAAATGGTATTCACTAAACATGACTAAATAATTTGTATAAGTGAAAATCAATTGGTATTCACTAAACATGACTAAATAATTAGTAGAAGTAAGTGAAAATCAAATGGTATTCACTAAACATGACTAAATAATTAGTGGAGGTAAGTGAAAGTCAAATGGTGTGCACAACACAATAGTGCACTATATCCTTAGTGAATATTGACTACGTCACTGCCTGAGAAACATGGTCTCGTTCCCTCTGCCATACCTCCTTTATATACCCTCAATGGTAATCTATCCTTAGTTATCTTCCAAGAAATCGAAAATGAGCTCAAAATAAAAGTCTAATGACCTCAAAAGATTAGACTTTGCCCTGAGTTCATTAGGGATTTCTCGAAAGGAAACTTGGAAAAGATTACCATTGAGGGGTATAAAATGAGGTATGGTAGAGGGAGGAAGACCGTGTTTCTCAGGCAGTGACGTGGTCAATATCCACTAGGGATACTGGACTATTGATTTGTGCACACCATTTGGCTTTCACTTGCCTCCACTATTCGAATCGTGTTTAGTGAATACCATTTGTTTTCACTTACTCTAATAATTATTTAGTCGTGTTTAGTGAATACCATATGATTTCACTTACCTGCACTAATTATTTATTTAGTCGTGTTTAGTGAATACCATATGACTTTCACTTAATAAGTACACCAATTTTTAGCGAAATCGTTAGAGCCTTTTCCGAGAACCCGATTCTATATATATATACAAGAGTTGCTCATTTAATAATATAAGAAAAGAGTACCTGGAGCCACCGAGCGATGCTCGGTAACTTCTTCCTTAAGTTAAAAGCTTTATTTTAATATTATTTTTAATTTAAAATTCTGATAAAAAGGTCGATTTTTATTTGAGAGCCGTTTTTAAATGAAAAAAATACAAATATATATAATGTATTCGACCACTGTACCCCCCACCCCACCCCCGAAACCTCGCCCTACCCTCGATTCCCCACCACTGCCCCCCCGCTCCGCATCAAGATCACTTTCTCATCCTCAATAGATATGAGTTAATAGAGTTTGTTTCATCAAAATCGTTAGAGCCTTTAAAAAAAAAAAAAAAATACGAATATATATATACCTGGAAGACCGAGCTTCGTCCGGGTTTAGTTATTGCTTGACAATAACACACCACAATCACAATAGTTCTTCAAGGCCTTTGAGAACAATTAGCCCAGCCCATTGTCTGCCTGGGTACAATAGTAAAAGGAAAACCTTTTTTTAAAACCTTAAGAATGGAATTTTCCTACCTGAGAATAATTAATTTGATTACGATAAAACCCATCAAAAACAATTTTGTCGAATATGAAACCGTGACAGATCGAATTGTCACCCCAAAAACCCCCTAACCCGTGAATTTCATCAAAATCGGTAGAGCCGTTTCATAATAAAACTAAGATACAAACAAATATATAAATATATATATATATATATAAACTATTTTTGCTCGTTTAATAAGAGTAGATAATAAGATTTTTAAATGTTGATGAAACCTATATGTACACTTAAGAAAAATAAGAGAAACCTACATCTACAATGATATAAAAACACCTGGCACTAAATAGGGATGAGGACTCAACTACCGAGCTAGAAACATTGAAAGTCTTGGGTTCATTCCCTTGATGGTCCTTGGTGTCAAAAAATGTTTTCTTCAACTTTTAAACAAATTTTCTTATTAAACAATTAAGACTGATCATCATCATTTAAATTATTCTTAAAAAAAAAAAAATTAAATAAAGAGGCCAGTGCCCTAGAACAGACAGAGCCTCCCAACCGGTGTGCCGTGACGAGACTGGGTGTGCCGCAAGAAAATCGTAAATATGTAATGAAAATAATTATAGTGCCAACATACTTCATTCTCATGGATATGCATTTTTATTTAAATTAAATTTGCCAGCATAAGAGTCCACTCTTAATGTTATGTCATTAAAATGGTAAATAAAATTAAAACTAAATCTATGAAATAGTCTCTATTTTCTATTATATGTGACGAAACTGGACCAGAACATTAATCTTTATTTTTCCTCGGTGATGTCTGTTGGTTATCCAGAAAAAGTATTTCAATCTGAGTTTTGATCTAAAATAACAATTTGCGCTCATATTAGAGAAGTGCCGGACCACTAGATTCGCCAACATGTTTATTTTTTTCCCATGACTTCTAACGACTGGAACTGGACTGTCTTTGCCTCCCACTTTCCTCAGAGAATTTTTAATCCTTCAAGGCCCATGTTTACAGCCACCTTCTTCTCCACATTTTCTCTCCTCTTCTCATTGGTAATATAATAATGCATTTTCTCGGTGCGCCTCTTCTTGCGTTGAAAAAAAAAATGTCCCCGAGTATGTTCCTTCGTTCCCAGATCTGTTAAGAAAGAAACAATGGCAAAGTTTCAAGCAACAATATTTAGGCATCTCCGAATGCTAATGTTATTAATAGTTAGGCCATGTAATCAATAAAATATTCAAACCGATACAACTCTAGTTTCATTTCCGATATCAGGGACCTATTTTTTCTGTCGGTGAATTTCTGATAAAGCGAATTTAATTTTTCAAGTGTGAAGACGAGTTAAAAATATATTTCGGAAAGCAACTATAGTTTCTTTCCCGAAACTGTAGGACATATTCTCTCTCTGCCGTTGAATCCTTGATACATCATATATCTTATTTTATTTTTTGAGCTAAAAGACGGAAAACACAACTTTATTTCATCCAGAATATTGTGTGACGTATTCTAACTCCCTGTGTATCCCTGATATCAAGAATTTATTTTTTTGTGTTGAAATACGAATTAAGATCATATTTCAGAAAAATTCTTCGATAAGAAGAATTCTGGCTTTTATATTAAAAAACTATCTTATTTTAGTTACTATCTCTGTGCTTATGAATAAATTTAATCTAAAATTTTCAAGAAAATCTATTAAGCTGTTCTTGCTTTCAAAACTAAAATTGAACTATGTACTAATTAAGTATAAAACTGTTTATTTAAAAGTTGCATAATTTAAATCTCGAATCAAGCTCAATCTTTAAATTAGTAGACAGTCAGTTGTATAAATTAATTATAATCTATTTATTTAACTATAACACAATTTCTTAACAATTTTCTTTATAATAAAAACATATATCTGCTTTGATAAATTGTGGCCTCTCGTAAGTGTAGCATTTTATTGAAAAGATGGGAAGCATTCTGCCTAGAAAATCAATGTAGGCTCCACGCAATACTTCACATTATATTCTATATCAGGGGTCGGCTACCTTTTTCGGACGGCGGGCCATTTTCAAAATAAATTTTTTTATGCGGGCCGCAAATTCAAATGTAACTTAAATAGTGCTTTTATATCATATACGAGTATAAATATTATTAAAAATAAATATAGAAAAAATTTATTTTTTATTGACATTCTATAATAACAATAATGTCCGAGAACAAGAATTTTACAATTCTGAAAAGGGAAAACAAGAAAATACAATTCAAATTACATATGTATAAATATGTAAATATAAAATATTAAGGAAAATAGTTTATCTTTCATTTTATTCATTCATTATAATTCAATGCGTTTTTGTTCTTGAATATTGTTTGATAATTCATTTAAGTCCGGTTGTGTTTGGGATACTGAGATCCTCAACAAGTTTTGTAAATTTTCATCCGTCAACCTCGTTCTATATTTTGATTTTATGAAATTCATTCTTGAAAATGTTTGTTCTCATAAATAGGTGCTTGAAAAAATACAAATCATTGATTTTGCAAAATTTTTTAAATTGGGAAATTTGTTTTCTGGTAGATTTGAATAAAATGCAATTAAATTATTTTCATCAAAATTATTTTTACATACATTGTTAGATTGCAAATCATTTAACTCTAGTTGTAAATTCTCTGGTGGTTTTACAATATCAAATTTTAAAGGATTTTCAAATATTAATATGTCCATTTCTTTTGCATAAAAATCTTGAAACCGATGACAAAAGTTTTCATCCAGTACTTTTAGTGACTCAATAAAAATATTCGAACGACATTGTTTGTCGTTTTTGGTTAAAAACGATTGCAAAATAGGAAAATGACAATAATCTTTTCAAGTTGAGAAATAAACAATTTTATTTTAAGCTGGAAACTTTTGATTTCTGTAAATAGCTCGTTGATTAACTTTCCTTTGCCTTGTAGTATTATATTTAATTTATTGAGGTAAGTTGTAATGTCCACAAGAAAACGCTCTAAGTTTGTTGATTTTTCCTAAAATTATATTGGTTCTTTGGCGGGCCGCGCAAAGGGCCACATGCGGCCCGCCGGTCGCAGGTTGCCGACCCCTGTTCTATATCCTTACATGATATAGAATATATAATATGTGAAAGTAAAAAAAGCTGATGTGGCCATCCACATGACTTTATCATAAATCTGCCCCCTTAATATTTTAAAATTAAATACAATAGAAATTGATTTTTTTCTGGGCTTTTAAATTTTATAAATTTTTTTTTTTTTAACTCCTCTCTGAGTTACTATAAATTTCACGTAGATAATTATTCTCCTAGGGAATTAAATGGCACCTAGGCAAAATTTCAAATCAAATCTATTCAGTTCTTAATCTCACTATAAAAATAAATAAATATGAAATTTCTTTTTGATACTCTCATTGGTTTTTGAACCAGTGCGTACAAAAATTTGATAACTAACTAAAGAACCTACCTCACGGCCATTTGGACAAAATATTCATTATCTCATAAAATTCATTTTTTTCGATGTTCATTTTATAAGGTTTTTTTTTATAGAACAAACGCCCTCATTTCGCTTAATTTTTTATTTTTATATCAAAAGAGCTTTTGAAATATTTTGAAAAAAAATGAAGCGAAAAAAAAAATCATGCACGATGGCAATACTTCGTATACAAGTATTTGTTAAAAAGCATATTTGATTAATGTTACGATTTGTATTTAATCTTAAAGGAAAGGATTGCTGACTAATAGCAAATCCCATATTTCGTGACATTAAGCCACGAGTTACTAAAATTAAAACAATAAAAATATTAATTTAAATTATATACCCTAAAAGTTAAATCATTATTTTTAACTCAACTTAATAAAACTATATAGAATCCTTAAAAGCTGAAGAGTTTTGACTAATAGTCCAAAATAACGTGTTTTTGATGTCATGATCTTTAAGATTTTTTCTAATTAAACCTTCCTCCATGATAAAATCAAAATATTAATTAAATTTTTTTAGCATTTTATTAAGTCGTTTCAATCCCTACTTCTGAAAACATTTTCAAGCGTAGATAAAGAAACTAGAATCATTCAAAATCAAAATGTGTGACTCGAGATTCTCCACTCTCCAATCCGAAAAAAACTTCCAGGACATTATAATCAAACTTCCAAAGTACCAAATAAATTTTGATAACATGCTAATTCACAACGACCTACCATATCTACCCATAATACTCACATTCAATAAAGAATTTTTCTGATTGACAAAATTAAATTTATCCCATACAAAATTACTCTCTTAATAGAATCTTTTAAGGCATAATGGAGGAGTAATGTTTAGAATCCAGGTTTAGTAAAATAAAATAATAACCCTCTCTACACTTTGCTTCCATAGAATTATATTCTCAAAAATAGTTTCACAATTATTTAAATAGTATTACATAAAGAGACAAAACGTCTTATGTATTCATGAGAGTATCTTATCAAAAAATTAAATTTCAGCGGAATAGTTGAAATTTTTCTGCATACAGATATCACAACTTTCAATGGAATATCTTTTTATTAAGCTTTTATAATAGTAATTTTTCCAAAAATTTTACTTTTATTAACGGAAGCTTGTTTTACTTCTGTAAAAATATGTATGGTACAGATAAATTACAAGTAACAGCACAACATTATAATTATCTAATCAAGACATTTCTTATCGCATTTATTTTTCCCTTCTTTAACTAATTAATAGCTCTATTATATATATATTTATTAAGATTAATGGAGATTGCATTAAGTTAAAAGATAATAGATTTTTATTAAATTAATTAATTTTTTTTTTTAGATGATCTGAATGGACAGTAATTGTCTACTTTACCTTAATGTCAATATCTCAGTTATGAACCAAAATATTCAAAATACAGCATTACAACAAGTAAGTGAATTAATTTTTTTCTAAAGTATAATCAGAGACCGGATTTTTATACAGTAAAAACCTAAAAATATGCATCAAAAAAATGTTAAAATAACCAATGAAATAGCCCAAATATGCAATTATTTTTTATGTAATGTTAATGTATTACCAAAAAGATAAAAACGCTTCAGAATTCGCCGACGCCTTTAACGAGGCAATACAGAAGGGCCTAGAAAACTATGTCCCCTCAAAATCGATTAAGGGAAACAAGGATTCTAAGCCCTGGTTTGGTAAACAATGTGGAGATGCCGTCCGCGAAAAAACAAATCTTTTCAAAAATGGCATCTTTCACGTCTAGAATGTGAACGAATTGCATTTACCAAATCGTGAAGTTCTTGAAAAAAAATTATCTTTGAGGCAAAAAAAGCATTCGATCAGAGGATAGCTGACCATCTCGCATCTTGCCCCAATGGAAACCGGGCCTTTTTCTCTTTATTCAAGACAATAAATAGTAATTTCGCGTCTCCCTCACTTCCGCCCCTCTTTCACCCGAACGGTTCAGTGGCCACAACAACCTCGGAAAAAACTGAATCACTAGCCTCATTTTTCGCCACTAATTCTACTTTAGATGACAAAGGGCTTAACCCGCCATCTTATACCCCCCAAACCAACCTCATGGGAAAAATAATTTTCAGGCCCCAAATAATCAAAAATGACATTAAAAAATTGAAATCCGACTCCGCCGCTGGCCCCGATGACATCCCACCAATTCTCATTAAAAAATGAGCCCCCGAACTTGCCCCTATTTTATCTAAGCTATTCCAACTCTCTTATGAATCGGGCATATTCCCCAAAAGCTGGAAAATAGCCAGAGTCACACCTATTCCTAAAAAAGGTGACTCTTCACAAATCTCTAATTACAGACCTATCGCGATCACCTCTGTTCTTTCCAAAATAATGGAAATGGTTATAAACCAAAACGTTCTTCGTCACTTAGAAAATAATAAATTAATTCACGATAGGCAATATGGATTTAGACAAAATCGTTCCACAGGCGACATCTTAACCTATGTCACACACATATGGAACAAAACTCTAGAGAACGGAAAAGAAACCCTCGCTGTAGCTCTAGATATCTCAAAAGCTTTCGACCAAGTTTGGCACAAAAATCTTCTTGCCAAACTGACAGCCTTTGGATTCACACCAACACTTCACAAATGGATAGAAAGCTTTCTGGCAAACCCTAGTATAAAAGTTGTGGTGAATGGAATGTCATCTGAATCTTACTCCACAAATGCTGGTGTTCCCCAAGGCTCGGTAATCTCCCCCACGCTCTTCCTAATATACATAAACGACCTTATCGATCAAACGTCAAACCCCACTCATTGTTACGCCGACGATAGCACTCTGCACGGCAAGCCCTCACCCCCGAATAATCGAAACAATGTTGCCTCCTCAATCACTCTCGACCTAGACAAAGTGAATAAATAGGGCTCTTAAAATTTAGTTAACTTTAATGCAAACAAGACTCAATGTTGTCTAATTTCTAGATGCGAAAACAAAAATTTCCCTTTTTTTTAATAGTTTTTAAGGAATTTGGTGTTGGTACTTGGTGAAACATTTTTTAAAATTATTGGATAAAAATACTTGGTAGGTTTCACATTAAGATATAAAAAAAAAATAAAACGAATTTATTTTTAGAGAATCTTTAATCTCGATATATATATTTCGGGTGACTAACCCATCTTCAGGAGATACAGAAAGTAACAGTTAAAGATTCTCTAAAAATAAATTCGTTTTATTTTTTTTTTTATATCTTAATGTGAAACCTACCAAGTATTTTTATCCAATAATTTTAAAAATTTCCCTGATATCAACTTCGATTCGAATACCCTGAAAATGAGTGACAGACTCTCCATGTTGGGCGTCTCTGTCGCATCTGACCTGTCTTGGAATGAACACATCTTCTCTGTGGCGAAATCTGCAGCAAGGAAGATTGGCCACTTATTCATGCCCAAGCGATTTTTCACGCCCCTACATCTTCTCACAATCTACAAAGCCCAAATCCGCCCCTATCTCGAATACGGCTCTCATCTATGGAGAGGAGCCTCTAAATATTCTCTTGCTACCCTAGATGCAATTCAGAAACGAGCCGTCAGGCTAATTGACGATTCTACCCTCACCGCCTCCCTCGACTCGCTAGCTCATCGAAGAAATGTCTCTGCCCTTTCCCTTTTCTATAGATACTATGACGGCAGGTGCTCTGATGAGATAAAATCAATAATATCCCCCAAAGCATGCTTTGCGCGTAGAACTCGTTTTGCCGACTCTCAACACTCTTTCGCGGTCAAATTAGAAAAGTACCGGACCACTTCATTCGCCAATACGTATATCCCTATTCAAGGAACTGGAACTCTCTCCCAGCCTCCATCTTCCCCAGCATTTATAATCTTCAAATCTTCAAAACCCGAGTGCATAAACACCTACGTCTCCACCCTCTCATTTAATCAACTTTCCATTCTCTTCGGTAATGCAAGGGTCTTTCGAGATACATAGGAGCTGCACCTTTACTGGTGCGCCCCTTCTTGCATTCGATTGCATTAAAAAAAAAGTCCTTAAAATAAATAAAATATTTTCCATAATTATAATAATAGAATAAATAATGCTCTGTTAAGGTAGAAAAAAAGTAAAACATTTGTTATGTGTATGAAACAAGTATAAATTATAACAATTAAAATTAAGAGGGAGATAAATTTAAAAACCTAATTTATCGATCGGAGAAACTGCTCGAAGCTCCTAAAAACTTAGTAAATTGGATATTGGATTGTATCTAACTTTCTGAGATTTGGCTCGTGATCCCGGCTTCTTTCTTCCTACTCTGTTCTTTTCACAATGGAGGGGCCATCCCATACAGGCCTTTAGGGGAGGCACCTTCTGGTGTATCTCCTTCTCACATCAATATCATAATATATATATGTATCTTAAAAAATTAATCTATTTAACTTTTTTTGCTGGTCTTTTTGGTTCATTAATGTGGGAAACCACTGATTCCCATAGAATCCAAGCTGTCTGAAGAAAATACCAGCTTTGATGGGGAGTGCACTTGCCCCACCTCGAACACACACTTACCCCATAGACAGAAAATTCCGGGGCAAATGCGAGCCCACCTCTTAAATTCCAGCAGAAAGAGTTTTAGAATTGATAACCTTCTCCTTTTTTTGAATTCGGTTAAAAGGGTGGAGACACACTAATTTCAACACAATTAAGTGATAGTAAATCAAAATTTCCATAATAAACATAACTGATTGAGAAAATAATTAAGGATAGAAAATAGCTACCAAATTAGTGTGAGGGTCGTCAATTCTAGTATGCCACGTTGACGTCTGCTGTTTTATTTTGTTGCTCGGGGGTACCAACCAATTATATAGCTCTCACAACAAGAATATTTCCCACGTATGCAAAAGTTTCTGCATCCAGTTTTACAATAATATTAAGAAGCCTGTAGCTCAAACTCGCACTTACCCCACCTGACCATTTTGAACAGTATTCTCTATATAATGTATTTCAACTAAATTTCTTTATTTTTTATCTACCTTGTATTTATAAAAATCTATAACCATTCGATTTTCAGAATTTCTACAAATAATTTGTTTGTTATCACTGTTTCACAGCGGTTTGAAACTGCCGCCCTGTCGAGCACATTCGGGGAACAGGGCGGCTTTTGGTACCTGAAGCCCATGGTAATGGATTCTTCCCCGCAGTCACCTCCTTCTCCAACTCCAGCGACAGCCTTCTTGTCGACTCCGACAAGCCCTGGAGAATCGGCAGCTCCAAACAATGGCACTTTGGCTCATCCACCTCCCCCGCCACCTCCTTTGCCCGCACCCCCCAAAAGAAGTCAAGCCAAGCTCTCCACTATGCCGTAAGTTTTCATTCATTCACACAGGCAACATATCTAGTGATTATTAAACATTTTCACAAACAATTTTTAAATAAAAATTTGAATTATCATCTTCATACTCAGTAGGGTAGTAACTTATAAGCATAGAGTAAGTATAGAGTGGAAGGCTCCATACGGAGCCAATGTTTTTTTAGCGCATACGAGTTACAGAGCTCTCTGGCTAGACCAGAGCAAAACCATTAGGCAATAAAATGGTGGAAACCGCTATCTTCGGGGCAAATTTTGGTGACATTATCAAGTGTAAAATATATATATAACATAAAGGGTATATAATTTTTATCTATGAGAAAGGCTTTGAATTTTCTTTGATCTTTGGATAGCTCTTAAGAACTAAGAGTTTGACAAGTGCAGTCGCTAGAGAGCGGCTTTTTCTATATACGGTAGCCTTCCACTCTATATTACTCTATGCTTATAAGATGCAACTACTCTCCACCATTTGACTTTTTTCGATACTAATTATTTCACTTCTCTAAAAGTTAGTGATACTGATAATCTGTGGAAAATATATAATATATTGGTGTTTTCTTTTCTTTTTCTTTCCTACTTCACTTTCTAAAATATCTGTTCTGTTCATATTATCAGATTGCATTTTGAGAATTTTTTAAATATTTATTTTTAAGTGATTTTTCAAGCATGTTTTTTTTATTCCCTTGAATCGGTTATTATTTTTCTTTTTTTATTAAACATAACACACATGTTACATTTAAAATAAATATATTTAGTGCCATACTGGGCCATTTCGGCACTTAGAATTTGGTCATCATCAACCTAACAATTTTTAAAAAAACAACAATTACAATTTTTTTGCAGAATTTTATCATTGAAAGAGCATACAACTACCTTTGATAATCTTAAAATGTATTTTAATATCCAATTCACTATTTTATTATGTTTCCTTTAAAAAATAAAACGGGGCCTCTATTAGTGTCGCTAAGTCGCTATCATCTGTCTATCCATCTGTCAGATCATTGTAGCTCGTAAACGAAATGAGATATGAATAAAATTTGAGATTGTCAAAGGTATTTGTATGCTATGCTCTTTTAATATCGACAATGATAATATTGTGTAAAAGTTTTATATATATACGAGCTGTTACGGGTGTCTTTTCGGTACTCCATCTCATCTCGACCCTCCGGGCATGTTGCCCTAATGAGATGCGTCTCGGGATGAAATTATTAGGTGTCCAAAATTGATTACCCCCCAAAGAGTAAGCGTGCTAAATTTGGCCCAGATCGAACAAAGGGCTTAGAATTTGAATATTTTGGCCCCTCTTTCGCCTCCACGCACTCATTATGAATAGTTTATTTTTCCAGCAATAGTTTCTCATAGTCTTAAAGACTAACTCTACAAAATTTGATCCCGATCGGACAGAGTTTTTTTGCCCCCATACACATTTTAGGTAGTTTTCGAATTTCAATAAATCATTAAAATAATTTTTAGATATTTATATACAAACATTTTTTAAGCCAAAAGCAAGTATACATATTATTATCTTAAAGAGATATTGCATAATCAGTGTAAACACATTTTTTCCCCTTTTGACCCCATTATTATCGAATTTCAAAAAATCCTGAAATCACTTTTTAGATATTTGTATGTAGGAATTTAGTTAAATAAAATCAAGAAGATATCTTCCCTTTCTTAATAGATAATGCATAATCAGTGTAGACAGATTTTGCCCCTTTTTACAACCTTAGGGATCGAATTTCAAAAAAAATCCTAAAATCACTTTAGACATTTTTATAAAAAAAAAATCAATTAGTATCAATTATTATCATCCTTAACAGATATTTCATAATCATTGAAAACATATTTTTCTTCTTTTAGGGATAAAATTTCGAAAAATCCTTTCTAAATGAACCTCTATATTCTAGAATATATCCTCTCCAAATTTCATATCTCTTTATTCAGTGGTTTGGGCTGTTTCGTTGAAGATTGAGTGTATCGGGTGTTTATATATATATATATATATGTGTGTGTAGGAGGCGGGTTTCGCTCCCTTGGCTCGTAGGGGTTAAATAACACACGTATTTATTGATTAAATGTATTTATTTACAAAAAAAGGGGGGGGGGGGATTTACATATTCTCGTCTAGAGGTTCGTCGTGCAAACATTTTAAAACATCACCTTTGAACTAACATCAATTTACAACATCAAATATCTATTTAGAACTGACTGAGTAGAATGAGAAACTCAAATCGACAAACATGTCATTATGTAAAAACCCGTAAAATTCTTAGAATACTCCCAAACTGGCTCCTACTGGTACCAGGTCACGTTTTTGGGGTCAAAGGCTGTTGTAATTCGGTTTGACTTAAAATAATAACAATTATGTATAGAATATACATTTTGAAGAACAACATTAGCTTTCTTTTGAGATATTAAGCGTGATTAAAAATGTGTATATTAAAATCATAATTTTTATTAATACATATCTTACAATCAATCCCTAAATTTTATTGTTACTTTATATATAATAGGAATTATTTTTTCTTTGAATTTAGTTGGTTTCACGGGAAGATATCACGTGAGGCTGCTGAACAATTACTTTCGCCTAAACATGATGGACTTTTTTTGGTAAGAGAATCCACTAACTTTCCAGGAGATTATACACTATGCGTATGCTTCCAAGGAAAAGTGGAACATTACCGAGTCAAATACAAAGATCGTCAGTTAACAATTGATGATGAAGAATATTTTGACACATTAGCTCATTTAGTTCAGGTATTTATTTTAATAAAGCAAATGTCTTGAAATATCTCTTTGAAACCGGTTTATTTTTTTAGCATTATGAACAAGATGCTGATGGCCTATGTACTCAACTAACACAAAGTTTGTCCAAACAACCTGAACCTTGTATTGATACAAAAACCTTTGCAGATGCTGGGTGGCTTATTCAAGATCACGAATTAGAGGTGAGTTTTAAGAAGTCCTAAAGAAATTCAAGAAAAAGTAGAAAAAATAAATATTCTTTATTAAAAATTTCTTCCTGATGTAATTAATGAGTAGATTCTGAAATGCGATGTAAGCACACCACGCGTAGTCTTACTATAATTTTTGAATAAAATTTCACCGTTACAATACAATATGTCTATTTTTCTTTCGATTTTCTCCAACCTTAGAAAATTAATTAAAATTGTTCTCCTTTTTCCTTATTATCATATTCAAAAATCATTAAAAAAAAAAATTGTATGTTATTCCAATGCGGCGATATAAATTTCCAAGTCGTCTCTCGGAAAGATGCTGAAAATTGATTATTTATGCTTTAATGAATTATTATCATATTCATCTTCGCAAATTTATATATTTTTTAGACAAATTAACTTTTAAACTTTTAGTTTTAATTTTTTTCTTAAAGCAATTTGAACCGCAAAAGTTAAATAATATGATCAGTAATTTCTTATGTTAATTCTACATTTAGAAAATTATTTTATTATTTTTATTTATTAACATTTATTTCAAAAACTTTTCTTTTAGCTTCGGGAAACTATTGGTAAAGGCGAGTTTGGTGATGTACGGTTAGGAATTTTACGCGGTGATAAAGTTGCTGTAAAGATGCTTAAAGATTCAAGTGAAGCCGCACAGAAATTTCTTGGCGAAGCTCTTTTAATGACGTCTTTAAAGCATGAAAATTTAGTTCGAATGCTTGGACTTGTTTTTAATAAAGAACACATTTTCCTCGTAACGGAATATATGAGCAAAGGAAGCCTCGTTGACTACTTGAGAAGCCGAGGACGTCTTCATGTCACTAAAAGGGATCAAATCAATTTCGCCTAGTAAGTTCTAATACAATTATTTTACAATTTTTAAATATTTTTATTCACAATATATAAACAGGGTGATCACGAAGAGTGTAAACAATTCTGGGATGTTGCTATTACAGAACTACGGCTGGTCAAAATTTTAAATAGAAGTACTTTTGTAGATACATTTAATATCTATTTAACAATGAAAACAACACACATTTATTATCATTAATAATATTTAAAAACAGAACTGAACAGGCGAATTTATTTATTATCCAAAATATTAACTCAAATGAATGAGTTTGAATCACGGCCGCCAGGAAGTTGTAGGTCCTTATAAAAATATAACCAAGTAGTGAAAAGATTGTTTATAAGCCTGTAGTGGAAAACAATTTTTCACCCGAAAGATTAAGTTGACTTTGATTATATTTATACCGTCAACTTCCAAAAATACCAAATTAATTAAATAATTTATTTAACCAATTGATCCAAAAATTGCAAGTAAGTCGATTAATTCCACTTATAAATCGAATTTAGGCTAGAATTTAATTTTAAATTAGATACAATATATTAAACAAATGATTTAAAAGTTTTAATAAGTTTAATCTAAAGGGTTGGAACTTATAAGGTTTTATTATGTTTTAAAGAATAAAAAAGGCAAATATTTATTAAGAAACTTTGTAATAAATTGTTTTATTAAACGAGTAAAATATATATACCTATATATAAATTAAATTTTTTGATATTTTCCCATTTTGACCATGAAGGAGCAAGTTTTCGACAAAGGCCACTTTATAACATTTTTAAACTAGATTAAATTTGCTAGAATTCAAACAAAAGTTTCATCTTAATTGGATAAATGGTAATCCATGCCCCAATGAGGTTGAAGTTTTGAAAAATTTCAATTTTAAATCGCAATTTTTCTTCATATAATTTTTATAAAAAAAAAATAAAACCGACTTCAAAAAAATTAAATGCAAACAAATAAAATAATAATAACTTAAAAATAAAATAAAATACACTAAAAGGTATAAAATAATTATCTTATTTAGTTACAACTAAACGACGAAATATTAACATGAAATCACTTTTTGAAGTCGGTGCCAAACATACTATACCTATAAGCGAGCCTACCCGCCAAATGTAGTAAGTAAGATCCGTCGAGTGCGATTCATAAAATGTATATGTTTGGCACCGACTTCAAAAAGTGATTTCATGTTAATATTTGCTCGTTTAGTTGTAACTAAATAAGATAATTATTTTATACTTTTTAGTGTATTTTATTTGATTTTTAAGTTATTCTTATTTTATTTGTTGCATTTAATTTTTTTCAAGTCGGTTTTATTTTTTTTTTTTATAAAAATTATTTTTATTTTTCTCTTTTTAGTGATGTTATTAATAGTGACTTAATATAATACCTTGCATGCATCTCGAAAGAGAAAGCGTCGGGCGAATGTATCAGAAAATGATAATAAAATTCAATTCATAAATAGAGAAATTATCTCGAAACTTTTGCGGGTTTTAAATGAATGTTTTAAGATTTTTTTTATAAAAGATTTTATTTATTATAATTTCGATTATTTGCATCTTACTTAGTACGTTTGGCGGGTACGCTCGCTTATATAGTTTGTTTGGCACCGACTTCAAAAAGTAATTTCATGTAAATATTTCGTCGTTTAGTTGTAACTAAATAAGATAATTATTTTATACCTTTTAGTGTATTTTATTTGATTTTTGAGTTATTATTATTTTATTTGTTGCATTTAATTTTTTTGAAGTCGGTTTTATTTTTTTTTTATAAAAGATTTTATCTATTATAATTTCGATTATTTGGTCATGAGAATTGGAGCTTTTTGTTATTTCGCCATTGATCATATCTTCAGAACTTGACCAAATTAACATGGTATCACCCCTAAGGTACCCTCTTTCCAATATAAAAAGAATCGTTAAAATCGGTTCATAAACAAAGAAGTTATGCCTGAACAAACATATCAAAAAAGGTCCAATACCAATGAAAAAAATAACGGGACCAATCGGAAGCCAGACTGAACCCAATTCAAAAAAAATCATCATAATCGGTTCACAATTGGCTGAGATATGAGGTAACATAGACAAAAAAAAAAAAAAAAAATCAGTCGAATTGAGAACCTCCTCCTTTTTTTGAAGTCGGTTAAAAATGAAATCCACTCATCCTAGAAACTTGATTTCTATCTCATTCTCTAGGAAATTTTGTTAACATGAACGTTTACTTGTACCACTTTTTTGATAAAAGTCTTAGATTTATAGATATCCAGCATTTCCATGACAGGAAATGATCTATTTTTTTCACAAAATCGCAGTTTTTCCTTCACAAAATGAAAACCACTCATCCTAGAAACTTGATTCATGTCTGATTCTCTAGGAAGTTTAATTGACTTGAACGTTTACTTGGACTACTTTTTTTATAAAAATCTTAGATTTATAGATATCCAGCATTTTCCATGTCACTTCTGAGGATTCGGATCATATCCATATCATATCATTGAATGCGCTATATTCTTTGAAGCCTGTTAGGTAAATAAAAAATTGGCTGATAAATTGACAACTATTTGCCAATATTTTATTAGTTCTTTTTTTGTCTCTTTTGGACAGAGGAGTTTTGTAACTCGTCCTTTCATTTAGAGATAAGAAAAACAAGGGTTGGATTTGAAATTAGGCAGAAATAAGGATATCTCTGCGTTGCTAAGGTAAACATTTTGTTTATTTTCAAAAAAAGAAAAATTTTAATTTTTTTTTAGATATGGTTGAAATATAGTGATTCAAGAATTGAGACTAGGAGTATAGGTGTTGGAACCAGTGATAGATTTCTTTCCGAAAATGATAGTTTAGAAAGGATGAAAGAGAAAATTGATATTTTGGAGAAGGAATTGGTTCAGGTTCGAGAAGAGTTAGATACTATTAGAAATGTTATTGGCCAAGGACAGATTAATTCGGCGGTCTGTCAGGAGAGAGATATTTTACTAGATAATTCAGGGGTTAGAGAAATTGATAATAGAGTTTTAATTTTAGGGGATAGTTTATTTAAATATTCGGCATCTTATACTGCATCCCGGGGGTTTAGTTCATGGTGTTTCCCGGGTATAAGATTTGAACAGTTGGAAAATATGGTAGAGAGGTATGTAGGGGCTAGAAAGGATTTAGTTTTTATTCATGTAGGCACGCATAATATCTATGATATTACTGCTGAGGTATTCCGTTTAAAATTTGATAGATTAGTTATTTCTCTTAGAAATAAATTTCAGGGAGCAAAATTAATATTTAGTGGTATAATTTATAGAAGGGATGTAGATTTTAGAAGGATTAATTGGGCAAATCCTACTATGCAAAGTATAATGATGGGATGGTAATGGGGTCTATGTTTAAAAAAATTATTACTGACTCTTGTTTTTCATAAATACCCAGTTTTGACCAAATAATAATGATTTTAATGTAGTGAAACGACATTTTATGAAAAATCACTTTGGGTATATTCAACTATGGTTATGAAATAACACTCTGTGCTAATTAAATAACTGTTTAATAATAAATTCATGGAACATATATTTCTTAGGCTATATTTAAATAAATAAATAAAACAATAAATAAATAAATAACAAATAAATAAATTTTTTTTTATTTATTTAATGTCACCGGGAACAAAGCCCATTTAGACAGCACATAAGTAAAGTGTTAGTAGGGTTAGTGGGGGAGCCGAGTTTTCAGCCGGTAGAAATTTTTATTCGTCAGCTAGGATCGAACCCCGGCCTCCCATTCCAACATCGTCATAATCGATCGATGTCGAAACGAGACCAGTGCGTTAGCCAACTGAGCCAACCCGGCTCAGTAAATAAATAAAACAATAAAATAATAAATAAAACAATAAAATAATAAATAAGTAATGAAAGAGAATGAATTAAGAATCAAATTTCTAGGATGTGTGGATTTCATTTTATGAAGAAAAATTGCGATTTAAAATTGAAGTTTTTCAAAACTTCAACCTCATTGCGGCATCGATTACCATTTGTCCAATTAAGATGAAACTTTGTTTGAATTCTAGCAAATTAATCTAGTTTAAAAATGTTATAAAGTGGCCTTTGTCAAAAACTTGCTCCTTCATGGTCAAAATGGGAAAATATCAAAAAAGGTGCGAGTTTTTGGGTGATCCGGGGGGCTGCCGAGGTCGAAAACTTGGATTTTGCGCTTGAGCCCGAACGGTTGGTCGGAGAAAAAAACCTAAAAATACAATTTGTAGGAAATTTTATGACCTTTCATTTTGAATAGGAAGGTTATTTACGAAAAGTTGATAGTTTTCGAGTTATAAGCAAAAAACCGCTAAAAATGGAAATTTTCGATAATATATAAATATATTATTATTATTTTTTATTTTTTTACAGTGATACTTGTTCCGGTATGGAATATCTGGAGTCTCGAAAAGTAGTACACCGAGATTTAGCTGCTCGTAACGTGCTTATTGCCGAAGCAGGTGTCGCCAAAGTTTCAGATTTTGGTCTTGCGCGGGACCAAAACTTCACTCTAGAAGGTGGAAAACTCCCTATCAAATGGACAGCACCGGAGGCACTTAAACATAGTGTAAGTTTATAACAATTTAAATTATCCAGAATATTGCGAACAATTAATTAAGATGAATTATTTCTTTATAATAAATTATTTTCAATTGCAGAAATTTTCAAATAAATCTGATATGTGGAGTTTCGGAATTTTACTTTGGGAAATTTATTCTTTTGGTCGTGTTCCGTATCCACGAATAGTAAGTCACATAAAATATAGGAATTTTTCTTGATAAATTTATTTAATAATTTATTTTAGCCTTTGGCAGATGTTGTTAAACACGTAGAGAAAGGTTATAAAATGGAAGCACCTGAAGGATGTCCTCCCGAAGTTTATGAAATGATGAGACAGGTATAAACACTTATTTATTAAATACAAAAATATACATATATCTCTAGCACATCAATTTTTTTCTTTTTTGAATTTACACAATAAGGGTTTACATTGACCTATGTACACTACATTTTATAAATAAAAATAAAATAAAAATAAATAATATTCAACAATCATAATTCTGGAAGACTGCACAAATTTAAATCAGAGTGTGTTCTGTGCTTGATATAAATAAATACTGGTAGCCACCGTATAACACGGAGGTTAATTTCTGGAAAAAAGCCATGAAAGGCGAATTTTTATTATACGAAACAAAGAACTACACAACAGCCTTAGGTTCCAAAAGTTAGCAAAACTATACTACAGGCTGTCTTCGGACCAAATTGGTTCCAGAAATGTGTGCGAAAGTACAACTATGTAAAAAAAGATGTTAAATAAAAAAGTATTTTTTGAAATTTAACATCTTAGGAATCAAAAGGGGCAAAATCTATATTAATTGATTTGGCAATATCTAGCAAGAGAGATAAGATATCTACTTGCTATTTTTATAAAAAAAATATTCTACATAATACATACATTCTAAAAACTAATTTCAAGATTTTTAAACCCCAAGGGGGTAAAAATACGTAAATTCTATTGATATTTTATTATGCAATATCTTTTAGAAAGGGTAAGATATCTATTTGCTTTTTGCTTAATAAAATTCTACATACATATCTCTAAAAAAATAATTTCTGAATTTTTTGAAATTCGCCCTCTACCTGACCAAAATGACTGAGGAGGCGAAAAATTAAAATTCTAAGCTGAAATTAATTCGTAATATTTTTCTCGTCTTTCCTTGATCAATTTTCTTAATTCAAAAAAGTTAGATACATTTTTGAGCCCAAATTTTTTTTGGGAGGCCAGGTTAAACGGAGGCTACCTGTATAACTATATACATATTTATATTTATTTATATCAAACAAAACAACTATGATACTCTCGGCAAAAAAACATTTTAATTTTAAAGTGATAATAATTATTTTTAGGCTTGGGATCTACTACCTGAAAATAGGCCAACATTTAAGGAAGTCAAAGCAAAATTGGGTCTGTTAAAAACACACACTATTTAAATTTATTTGATATTTAATTATAAAGCATTCCTTAAATAATCTTTCAATCTTCAAAATATGTTAAAAAAAACAAACAAACTATTAATTGGATAGATCAACTAAGAAGAGCGTCAAGAGGTAATAATTTTCCATAAGGTTCAAAATATACGACTAAAATTCATGCTCGAAATTTTAGGAAAAAATTTTATAAAAGAAAACTTTTTTTAAAAACCTTTTTACAAATTTTATTCCAAAAATCAAAAAAACTACTAGGATAAATCTTAATCACTTTTTTATAAATCATTGGAACTACAATTTTTCATTTAAGGCTATCGTCCAAAGAAACATTGTTGATCACAAATATATTTTATATCTAGTACTTAGGACTATTTTCACATCCATTTACATGATTAAGGAATGGAGTTCAGTAAATATATTGGCCTAACCAAATACTCCAAAACAAGGCCTAGACATAAACTATGACAGAGAAAAAACTTTCAAAATATATTCAAATTAAATCATTTTCACAAATGTTTATAGTTCGAAATTTAGCAATGAATTTAAATATATCATAAAATATTCTATTAATTTATGAGAATCCTGTAAAAAAATCATTTATAGATATTGATTGATTTTTATTATACCGTATAGGTATATTTAAATGAATTTTGGATTTTTTTCCATTTATCATTTATTTTATTATTATTTTTTTTTATTTTTATTTTATATATATATATAAATTTTACAACTTTATTTCTGTTTATATTATTTATTTTTGTTACTTTATTAGTTAGGAAGTTATTCCATCCCAAATAATAATAAAATAATTTTTTTGTTAAGGTATTGATACTTCTTATACTTTTTTAGAAAAATTTAAAGAGACCAGGGCCGCGCCAAGCTATTCGGCCGTCCGTGTGCAAACTTTAATTTTACGCCCTCTTTATAGTCTTTTCAAATGTCTGTCTAACTGTTTTGTAGCACTTTGGCTTGGCCGCCAGTATTTTTTGCACACATTCGCCCTATAGTCGGCGCGGCCCTGAAAGAGACATCCTGTAATATTTAAAATTTGATGGGGACATTCATTCCTATATCTGCGTGAAACATTTATTATCTATTTATATAGATATTCTACGTTTTTGGCTTTTTCAAATAATGCAAAGAAAAATATTTGTTAGGCTTTTATGAAATATATATATACCATATATATATATATATATATATATGACAATCTTCTTTAATTTATAAATTCTTCTTCATTAGATCGTAAACTTTTTATAAAATATTATTTCAAGAATTCCTATAACTTCTACCCCCGAAATTGCTTAAGTAAAATTAATTAATGAGAAAATTGTTCGATAGTTCATTTAATTCTATTACAACATATTGTTATTGATATTCCATACTTTTATATATCCCAGTAAATAGAACAAAAAAAAAAAATCATAAGTGCTCTAAAAAAGGTAATTTAATATTTTTTAGTCTTTAGTTACATTTGGTATCTATTTTTTAGTTTTTATTTTCTGCTTTTTTTTCATCATCTTCAAATAGTACTTAAAATTAAGGTGAATTACACTCAAAAGAAAAAACTGGCTAGGTTTTTCGATAGAACCAAACTACTACCTCCGTATCTTGAGAGAGAATACACAAGATACACAATTTATCTGGATGAAGGGTCGCCCCGCTCTCTTTCTCTCACTCTACCACCATGACATTCTGCATTATTCAATCCCTCAACGTAGAAAGCCCAAAATAAAATCGTTTTTAAGGAATTTGGTGTTGGTACTTGGTGAAACATATTTTGAAATTATTGGATAAAAAATACTTGCTAGGTTTCACATTAAGATATAAAAAATAAAACGAATTTATTTTTGGAGAATCTTTAATCTCGATATATATATATTTCGGGTGACTGACCCATCTTCAGGAGAAACAGAGGGTGACTGACCTGGATGAGTCGAATTTGAATGCAGGTCAATGGTAAAATTTATTTTTAAGATAAGATAAGAAAGGTAGGAGGTCTATTTTGTTTAATTCCCCCCCCCCCCCACATCTACCTGAGTGTAAATCCTCATTTCTCAGAAGGCCATTCAAAATTAAACAAAATAGACTTCCTACCTTTCTCCCTCCACTAATTTTAAATATTTACCCCTTTGTTATCTTAAAAATGGATTTTACCATTGACTTGTATTCGGATTCGACTTATCCAGGTCAGTTGCTTTCTGTTTCTCCTGAAGATGGGTTGGTCACCCGAAATATATATATATCGAGATTGAAGATTCTCCAAAAATAAATTCGTTTTATTTTTTATATCTTAATGTGAAACCTACCAAGTATTTTTTATCCAATAATTTCAAAATAAAATCAACTCTTCGTTTTTTAAAGGCAATTATTTTACTATATCAGACATGGCTTGTGGATGCAATGAAGCACAAGTGTAGATTTTTTTGGCCATCCACTTGCCATACAACCTGGCCCCTCACTTATATTTAATATTAAATAAAATTATTTATAGTCATGTAGGGGAGGCGACTGTGGGTCAGTGGGTAGAGGTTGGGTTGCTGACTCCGAGATCGCTGGTTCGAGACCGAGTCTCGGCAGATGGATATTTGTAGTCGCCTCCTCTTGGAAAGTAATGGCAACCTATCAAGAGTATAATTGCCAAGTGACCTCTCCAAATTAGCCGTTCGGAACCGGCGTTAAAAAGTAGGTCCCGTATATCTGTGTAAAACAACTAAACACACTCAGCACAGGTATATGTGGAGAGGCGCCGACACCCGTTTCGGGTATGTCACTCGAAGAAGGGGAGGGGGGTTACTTTTTTCTATTTTTAGACTCCTGGGGTCCCACTGTTTTTTTTTTTACGATTTTCTAGCATATCTGAATTGTGGGTCGCTCCACTCACTTTCTCTCACCCCCCACGCTTCCTTTATCTTTCTCTCTAGAATTTCCGTTACATTCATCTTGAATTACTACTGCGCCAAAAGAAATTTCACTTCCAAAATAAAATTAAATAAGCTGACGTGTTCTGATGTGGCCATCCACTTGCCATACAACCTGGCCCCTCACTTATATTTAATATTTAATAAAATTATTTATAATCATCTAAGGGAGAGGGGTTAGTTTTTCCATTTTTAGACTCCTGGGGTCCCACTGTTTATGTAAACAAAATTTGGTTGAGTTTGGTACAAGAACCTAGATTTTCATTTTTTGACCCATTTTAAAACCCCCTCCCTGTATGGTAAAGTAAAGGTAAAAGCAAAGCTGATAGTCTGTTATTTCAAGCGCCAATTCCGTTGTCAAAACGGTTCCCCCACTCTGCCAACTCCTTCCACCCCTATCTTAGTTATTTGACCGCTCCCAGGGAGCAGCACTCAACGAATATTGACCCGGGGATTTAAAAATATTTATTTTATTTTATTTATTTATTTAACAAAGTATACAAACATAGGACCTTAGGTCCCACCTAGTGTTTATACATAATTTAGCAACAATATTTTACAAATTTGGCAAAAGAGTTCACCAATACACAAATTTTATGGGGGAAGAAGAGAAAAAAAAGTAGAGAAAGATTAGAAGACATAAAGGAAATAAGAGTAAGGAGTATCAGTTATTGGGTGGGATCCATAAAGAACGAAGACCTGAGAGCACCAAGAGTCGGGTTTGCATGAAATTTGGATGGAAGTTCATTCCAAAGCCTTGCACCCGCCAATTTGAAGGAATGAAAGAAGTGTTTAGTTTTACAGTGCACCTGCACTAGCGTTGTCTTCCTGGTGGAGCGACCGACGACAAATAGATTTTCTAAGTAAGACGGGCAAATAAATTTTTCAGAATTTAATAGCTTATAAAATAATCACACAACACCGCCAAGCGTAAAATTTAGAAAGAACTGTGTTTAAGATGAGTTTTTTATCCTGGTCCGAAAGATGGCTACGTGGTTATAGATTTAAGACAGCATAAATATAATTATCGGTTATTAATTAAAAGTGCAGTAGATCAATAATAATGTAATTATTAATATTATAATAATATAATAAATATTATTAATATTATTTACAATATTTTTATTAAATCAAACCACGTAATAGAACCGAATATGTGCAAACGACTCCGGTTCGGTTAATATATATTCAGTTCGGCTCGGTTGGGTTCGTATAGCTCCTTTTCGTCAACCAACCGAACCGTCTAAATGCCAACCCGAAAAGGAGCTATACGAACCCAACCGAGCCGAACTGAATATATATTAACCGAACCTCCGAATGTTAAGTCCGGACGGGGTGTGTTTTGGACTCGCATTTTCTTTCTAATCAAACACACATTGAAAACCTAACCGCCAATGGTCGGGCGGGGTGTGTTTGGGGCTCCCATTTTTTCCTAATCAAACATACATTGAAAACCGAACAGCCAATCGTCGGATATAAATAATAGTGAAAAAAGCACCTTGGACTCTTGTATTTCAGTGAAGAAAAAAAAATGAGGGCATCTGATTTTCAGTTCAGCCAAAAGTATTGCTGTATAAAAACAGTGTCAATTGAAAAAGTATGTTTAATGAGACTCCTTTTATATGAACTATATATTTTCAAATGAGCGATTTTAATTCCCGCTCTCTTTTATTATAATATACATAAAAATAATGATTTATCGCCAAGTTGACATTCATTAGTTCAGCGCGACATGGGGTAATGGTGCGCCACTGGTGGGGGAACACAGATGACAGCGAACCTGGCGGTGAGAAAACATAACATCACTCAGACATACAGGTTTGTCTGAGCCATGACGGCTTTGACCCAGTAAATCTCCATCCTGAGTTTAACAAATTGGTAAAAGCAAAGCTGAAGGTCTGTTATTTCAAGCGCCAATTCCGTTGTCAAAACGGTTCCCCCACTCTGCCAACTCCTTCCTCCCCTATCTTAGTTATTTGACCGCTCCCAGGGACCAGCACTCAACGAATTGACCCGTGGATTTAAAAATATAATTTTCGGTTTTTAATTAAAAGTGCAGTAGATTAATAATTATGTAATTATTAATATTATAATAATATAATAAATATTATTAATATTATTTACAATATTTTTATTAAATCAAACCACGTAATAGAACCGAATATGTGCAAACGACTCCGGTTCGGTTAATATATATTCAGTTCTATATATGGTGCGCCACTGGTGGGGGAACACTGATGACAGCGAACCTGGCGGTGAGAAAACATAACATCACTCAGACATACAGCTTTGTCTGAGCCAACAAATTTTTATTTTTATAATGATGTGAAGGAAATTCAAAAAATAAAAATAAAAACTATTTTATACAAATTACAAATTTTAGCATTATATATATTGTAGCTCGTCTTGTTTGATTATCTGGAAACACTATGTTGTTGGCTTATTCAAGTCAACCCGATTCTAGTTTTGTTGCTTTTATTCTAACCGAATCCTGAGACTTAAATAAAAGAGAATAATATATAGGGCTCACAATTCTGTCTTCCTCCTTAAGATTAGATGACATAGCATGTAAAGTGAAATTTTCCAATAACATAATAACTAGAAATTAATATAATTAATGAAAATATTTCGATTTAATTGTGCTATTTATAATAAGAATAATTTGATATATTATGATAGTTTCATTTATATTTCATATTCAGCATAATTTTAAATTTTGTATATATTTATAATTTTTCTTTGGATTTATTTTCAAAAAGCCAAATATATCATATTTCTATCAATTCTAAATCAGACTATTCTATAAAAATATTATTTTTGAAAAAAAGTGGAAATTTTATATCTATTCCTGTAAACATTTTTAGCGCCTCTAGTCATTTTGTGTGCAAATAAACCAATTTATTTTTAGTTAAATGAATCTTAATATAATTTAGATATCTTATATTCACAATTTCCGTTTTCATTTAATTTTTATTTCCTTTCCGTCTTAGAATGAATAACAAACATGGTTTTGATGGTTTTTCAGTTGAGTTCATTCATGATGTAATTACAGAATTTACCTAAGTTAATCGTCCGGATTAGTAAGGGCCGGGTATAAAATAATACTACCTACCTACTAGAAATAGAAAATAATCACACCTCCTTGCCGGAAAACGTATAATAAATGTGTATTTTATATATATATTCTATATATATATAAAATTCTTCGCCCGATACACTCATCATCAAAACAGCCAGAACCACTGGACATAGAAACATGAAATTTGGAGAGGATATTACATCTATGACATAGGGGCTCACTAAGAAAGGATTTTTCGAAATTCGACCCATAAAAGGGTCAAAGGGGGCAAAGTGTGTTTTCACTGATTATGCGATATCTCTTAAGGACGATAAAATATCTACTTGCTTTTTACTTATAAAAATACTAAATTAAAATATCTAAAAAAAAACAAATTCAGGATTTTTTGAAATTCGACCCCTAAAGGGTCAAAAGGGGTAACATATCTTTGCAATGTGTTTACACTAATTATGCATTTTCAATTAAGAACGATAAGATATCTACTTGATTTTTACTTAATAAAATTCTAAATACAAATATCTAAAAAAAATTTCAGGATTTTTTGAAATTCGACTCCCAACTATTCAAAATGTGAGTGGGGGCAAAAATTAAAACTCTCCTATCTTGATCAAATTTTGTAGAGTTATTCTTTATTACTTTAAGAAACTATTCCTGTAAAAATCAACTATCAAAATTAACTGTATGGGTGCGAGGGGGGGGGGGGGGGGGAATTATAGAAATTTTTAGCTTTTTAATACATTTACTCTTTAGAAAACTGTGGATTATTTATTTGCAAATATCTAAAAAATAATTTCAAGATTTTTTGTAATCCGACCCTCCCCCCCTCAACTTTCCAAAATGTGAGTGGGGGCAAAAATTAAAACTCTCCGATCTTGATCAAATTTTGTAGAGTTATTCTTTATTACTTTAAGAAACTATTCCTGTAAAAATCAACTATCAAAATTGACTGTATGGGGGCGAAAGGGGGCAAAATATAGAAATTTTTAGCTTTTTTGTACATTTACTCTTTAGAAAACTGAGAGTTATTTATTTGCAAATATCTAAAAAATAATTTCAACCTCCAAAAATGTGTGTGGGGGCAAAAAATTAATACTCTCTCCGATATAGATCAAATTTTGTAATGTTAGTTTTTAAGACTATATAAAATGTATTCTGTAAAAATCAATATTTAGATATTTACAAATAAATAACTCTCAGTTTTCTAAAGAGTAAAAATCAATAGCCAAAATAAGTGCGTGGGGCGAAAGAGGGGGCAAAATATTACAAATATATATTACAGACCTAATATCACATGCCGAGACGCCGCCCGCCAGGGCCACCTGCCCGGAGGGCCGAGGTGTAGAGGGCGTGCCGAAGTGGCGCCTCGAGCAGCTCGTATTATATAAAATTGAAAGATAGCAGCCTCCCTCCCCCGAATTTTTTTTTTGGATACTCTATAATAATTTGGGAAAGGCTTATTGACTCGATTCCCAATACACCAGTGAAAAATTTTCTCGAAGAAGACAGTAGATTTCACATTTTTTACCTGATTAAACTGTTAAGAAATATACATACTGACCCGCTAAACAAAAATAAGACATAATGAAGATCTAGCTAGCTTTCTAAGATTCAGTCAATTTTTATAAAAATTCAAAGAATTAAAAAAAACTTATAAGTTTTAAAAGTGCCTGTTCATGGTACACTTACTGTGTGTGATAGCTAATTTTTACTCGGTACGCCCAGGAAGCTTACGAAGCTCATTGTATTAAAAAAATGTGTGAAGCGTGAAGAAAAATCAATTTCAACAATGATTTTTTTCTCTGTCTGGACTCCGATACCCACGATAACTTAAATACGTTAAGTCCTACTTATTCAGTGGCGTAGCGTAAGTTTAAGAATTTTCAATAAAATTTCATTTTACCCCAAACCTTAAAATTTTTAGAAACGAAAAAATATTTAATGGTAAAATATTGAATTTAAATATAAATTTAAGGATATTTATTATTTGTTGAAAATCATACAAAAATGATTGAAATTACTGAATATTGTGAAATAAATACTAGTTTGTTGATATTTAATATCAATTTCATTAAGAATAAATAAAATAAAAATAAGTATTCATTTATTTAATTAAAAAGTAATAGTGAGTAGATATAATAATTGCAATACGTTTGATTACATATAAATCACATTTTACAGGCTTCTATAATATATTAGAAATAAAAATAAAATACATTTTCAAAATTAAAATTTAACTCTCAGCAAAGATTTTTTAATTTTTTTTTATCTTTAAGACGCGGTCATAAGCTCGAAGTTATAAAACTTTTTATAATTATTTCTAAAATCTGCCACCCCTATTAGATTGCCGCCCGGGGCAAGTGCTCCCCCCCCCCCTGCTACGCTACTGTACTTAGTTCGTTCTCATGCCAAAATGTTTGAATTTTCAATGCGGAGAACTGTTTAGATATTGGTTTCTCTAGCTTTAAAACTTACGGTTCAAGAATGCTGAACAAGATAATTTAAATAAAAAATTAAATTTTTAATAGTTTATTATATTTAAGTTAATTATTAGGGAGGGTCTTACTAGCCAGCGTACCTAGTTTTGAATAAGTTTACTTTTTCCTACAAATTTCCTGCTATTTAACAGCTGTTATAAAATTTAGAGACGAAAAAGAATTGAATAATTCATATGTTAAGAATTCAATAGATTAATATTTTAACTATATCATGACTGGATTCAACCGAATTACTTATTAAAAGCATCGCCATTCCCTCAAAAGCCTCAATATTAAAATAAATTTAATTTGTTTCTGTGATCTATTTAAATTATTTTTCGATAATATTATATTTTTTCTTCTAAATTTGTTCTTAATTTAAAGATTTTCAATAGACATAAATTTAATTTAGCAAAAAAAATATTTAATTTTTTTTATTGATATTTTTAGATAATAATTATTTGAGATATTTACGTTTTATTTAGCAATAAATATATCTATATATATCTATATGTGTATTATATAGATATAAATAAATATTTACATAATTTTTTAATATTATATTTTTAGTGAAAGCAAAGATTTAAGTATCTTTTTGAGTGTCTTTTTTTGAAAAAAGATGGAAATTATTTCAAAAATCAACCCAGACCTATAATATTAATAAATGAATTTAACTTTTAAGGACATCATAGATATTAGAGAATTAGAGAATATGCAATGTAAAAATATTTCTCTAATATCTATGATGTCCTTAAAAGTTGAATTCATTTATTAATATTATATTTTTAATTTTTTTATTAAAATTTGTGAAAATAAGCTTTATTCTGTCTGATTTTAATTTAGTTTGTATTTATTTTGCTTCATTTTATGAATCTAGTTTATTTCTGCCCTCCAAAATAACATTTAAGTAGATAATCAAGTCAAAATATTTTAATCTACATAACAAGAATCAATACACATTTTTCACTCAACACAATGAAACTAATTTTAAATATGTTATTGAATAATTAATATAATGAGCTTTTATTTAATATAAAAAATAAATATATTTTTTAGATTATATATATATATATCTATTTTTTTGTATATAAATTGAAATTTTCTTGAGTGATTTAATACTTAGATTGTTATACTTTACATTATATTTTCTTAATATCCTCTTAAAGTTTTAATTAATAATTTAGCACTATTTTATTCGTTTAGATTTTAAAGTTTTTTTCGGATTAGAACATCCATGATTTAAGTAGAAAATTAATTAAAATTTTCTATTAGGTACACGGCATTCGGCTTCTATTTTTGAAGCCATTTTTATTCTCGATATAGATACATAGAATGAATCAAACCAGAGTGGTATCGAAATATATATGAAAATGATTCCTAGGTGTTCGGTCACTCTCAATTTTTCAAATTTAATTCCAAATGACTGTAAAAAGATGAATCTATTTCAATCCAAAAAATATAAATATTTCTAGATATCGGGAAATTTTTTCTTAACCACGTTCTTCTAGGAATATGACGAAAAAAAATTGATAAATTGTGTGAGAGCTTCTTTCATCCCATGCATTTCAATTTGAAAATTTGTTTGGATTAATTAATTTCTGAGGCTACTATCGACACAATAATAAACACTTAAGAAATAGAGAGAGGTCAAAACTTGTGTACTTAAAATTTTAATTTATCTTTTTTTTCACCATCAATTTTGAATAGTGATTTAATCCCCCCCCCAAGAAAAACAATTTCTTAAATGAACCACCAAATGTTAGCATAGAAACTCAAGAACTCTTATTTAAAATGATCTGAACTACTTTTTTGAAAATAATATGTATTGAAATAAAAGATTAACATGGAAAGACCCCTCCTCTCCCCTCCCTCCGCGTAAAAACAAACAAACACTTTATAACTGAAAATTAGTTAATTCTAAAAACTAATCGAAAACTCATTTCTAATTTAAAGAAGTGAAAATTTAAGACTGAAAATTTTTGTCTAAAACCTCTTGAATTTGTCATTTTTGATGAGATAAACCATGATTTCGATACATAATTCTGAAGTATCTATCAAATGATTGTCAAGTTATTTTTGATAACCCATTGATGGAGACAATGCATCCAAAGAGCGTTACTCTTCAGTGCCGCAATTAGCCTTTGAAGGGCTGTGCTTGAGTAGGTGTTAAATCAAGCTCCATATATTTTGTTAATAATACAAAACTCATTGCCCCCCCCCCCTAGAGAAATCGAAACTCCATTATTACGAGGCACCACTTATGTATTTCTTATTAAATTATTTCGTTAGTTCCAAAATTTGTCAATTCTACTAAAAAGTTAGTTGATATCTTAATCGTAATACCAAAATTGAAATCTTGTGGGGGCTAATCAGCTGGCCGGCTGCCCCCCCCCCCAGGAAAACTCGCTAACTACGCCAATGTGTAAGAACTTAATATATCTAATAAATTGAAAGAATTAAGTATCTTTTTTTAAAAAATTAGATTTTTTTTTCAAAAATCAACTAGATGGCTGAAATCAAATATATTATTAAGAAAGATTCTAAATTCTTCTTCTTCTTCTTCTTCTTCTTCTTATTTTTAAACCTATAGGTTTGTTTCTTCCAGAACGTCATACCATCTCTTCTTAGGACGACCTCTACTTCTTATTCCAACCGGCTTGTTTGTCATCACTTTCTTTACCAGTCGGTCTTCTGGCATTCTTCTCACATGTGCATACCATTCCACTCTTCTTCTTTTAACCCATTCGCCCACCTTTTGTATTCCACATTTTTCTCTAATATCTTCACTCTTCATCCTATCGAGCCTGGTCACGTTCATTATCCTTCGTAATGTCTTCATTTCAGTCGTTTCCAATAATTGAGAAGTTTTTGCAGTATCGGGTCTTGTCTCCTGCTGCGTAAGTTAATATTGACGTACTACGGTTTTGTAGACTCGTACCTTGGCCTCCGTTCTTAAGTACTGATTTGACCAGATTGCATTGTTAAGGCAACCCGATATTTTTGAGGCTCTTATTGCCTGATGTCTTACCTCTGTTTCTAGGTCTTGATGAGAGGTCATTTGGATGCCAAGGTATGTGAAGGACATGACTTGTTCGACAATGGTATCGTACAGTTGTAGTTTACATCGGAGTGGTGATTTAGAGATTGTCAGTGTTTTGGTCTTCTTGGTTGACAGAGTGAGACCGAATTTATGCGCAACACAGCTAAATTTATACAGGAGGCGCTGGAGGGAATCTTCATCTTCTGCAACGAGTGCTGCATCGTCTGCGTAGCAAACGCATGTTAAATTTAAAGTCAAAATTTAGAATCTTTCTTATTAATATATTTATTTTAGTATACAGCAATTTAGTTCTTTTGACCGTTTTTACTATGCCTTTTTTTATCTTGTGGGCCTTTTCAGCCCCCCCCCCCTCCCACTCCCCCAACCCTACATGTACCTTTTACATCTGCCTAGTTAGGGCATTGCTCTCCTTTCTACTATGCATTTTCGAAAAATTTCAAAATTAATGGCAAAATCTCATCAAGAAATGAAAATGTCAATGTTTTTTAGAAAAAATTCTTCTGCTTTCAAACATCACAACAATATAAGCTTTGAATCAAAACAAAAATAAATCTTATTTATATTTTCTAATTTTGTTTTGTCACAGATAATATATTAAAATCAATTTTTTTTTTTTCATTTAAAGCAAGAATAAAAAACTAATATATTTTGTTTTTTTTATAAATCTGCCTCTTCCTTGAAGTTATTGTGCCAAGAAGGTTTGAAACTAATTATATTGCAATTTTGCAAAATTATAATTGTAAAAATTAAAATTTAATGATCATAATGTAACAATAAGTTTAAATGAATATTTATATGTATCTGAACTATTATTTTCATATATTTGTGTAATTGATTAATATATAATTTAAAATACATGATTAATCCTTAAATAATGTATTTCCTAAATGAATGGTATGTATTTTCTAATATTAATTTAACATCTCAAAAAAATATTAATTTTTATTTATGCAATTTTTAAGAGATACTAAACTTCTTAATTGAAAATATTCATAATTTGTAATTGGAAATATTTCTTTTTATTTCTTTTGTATTGGTTTTAAAAATGTTTTATTATTATTATTATTTTTAATTTCAAAACAGTTGATTAATTGCATATGAAAAACTGATAGATTTTGAAAGAAACCACTGAAATCATTTTTTTATGAAATCTTCTCATCCATACCTACAATGTTTCGAGTCTTTTAATCCTAAAATTTTTAACTTATTTCCCCATAATATTTTCAACTAAATTAATTTTCTTTTAATTCATAAAATAAATGACTATATTTTAATTTTTATTACTTTGTTACTCATAAATATTATTTAATTACTTATCCAAATTTTTTTTTTAATTCTATCTAGATAAATAAACTATAAAATTCAAATTCATATTTATCAACATTTTGAATATAGCTAATTATTCTAAAACTTTTTGAAATCTTATGGTACTTTCAATGAGATTGTTAATATAGATATATTAATTTCTAGTGGAGTTGCTAGAAATCTTGAGTCGATAAAGAAAAATATCAAATTTAAATAAAAACATTTTTTTTACTTTTGATAACATAGGGATAACTAATAGTAAAATACTATAATTTTGTGTGAAAACATGAAGATAAACAACATTTTTAATCTAATAATGTTGAGACCTTAGAATCACCGAGTCCGTAAGCTTTGCTTATTCTTGCCATGTGGTAGCTTATGGCATTAATAGACAAATTTTGGAGGCCACAGGTTAATTAAATGAGCTTCTGCGAGGACATTAATTATTTGTTTAGATGCACATTGTATGATTTCTCCGATATCACAATTACTCGTAACAATTCTAGAATTTTTTGAGTATCCATCTGGACGAGAACATCTCATCTAAAACACTTGATTTCATTGGTTTTACCAAATTTTCGCCTAGAGACCATGACTACCGTAGCTTTAATTATCCTAACTTTCCTTAAGAAAAAAGAGCTAAATATAGTCATTCTATAGTTTTCAAACAAGTTTTAATTTGATATTATGACACATTCGACAATTATGCACTCGAACGAACTGATCATGCGCACTTTTAAATTTCTGTAAGTGCACATGCTTAGTTGCACGAGCCGGGTGCAAATGCTCGAAGAGTAAAGATTAAAGAAAGAACTGATCATCTTGAGCATTAGACAAATTAGATAATCTCCTTTTTTTTTTTATTTAATTGGTTCGTCACATAACTTAAGTTGTCTCATTCTAGATATTATCAAAATAATATGCAATTAATATCAAAATTGCAATTTTCTGTATATTGTAATTTGTTTACACTAATATATTTTCATCTCTACTATGATATCCAATAACGTAACCAGCAATATGCGATTTTGGGCAAACAAGAGCCCAAAATCTTATATGTTTACTTAAGCGTTAAATTTAAATCCTGTAACAATTAGCAATGAGGCAGCTAACTAAAATTAAATTCATTGTAATTTCTTTGATTTTTCTTTCTTTATTTTTACAGTCTATTCATAACTAAAGCATAGTACTACTATTTATGATTTTTCAATAATATTTTATCATAAATGGCAGAGGACTCTTTGCTTTTGCTTAGTGGCATTAAATTTTGTAGTTTCGCCACTAATGGTATCCAAAGAAATGTTATAATTATAATATATATTAATATGATTTGTAAAAAAAAATTATACATTTCCTAGGAATGCTCAAAACGATTATGATTCATAATCCTGTAATATTGTTTTTTATAAGAATTTTCCTTAATAATCTATGATTTGTATTTTTTTTTTTTTTATATCTAATATATAGTTTTGATTGGTGTTGTATTACTTCTTTTCTTATTTTATGTTTTATAACAATTATGGATTTCTTTATTTTCTCGGTGTTATTTTCATGGCAATATAATGGACAATATTTGTAATATTGTTGATTTAATTCATTTTGATAAACGATTAATTTAAACTGCAGAGTAAACCAAACCCCAAATAATCAAACCAAATTTGTCAAAAAAATAAAAATAAAATAAAATGGTAACAAATTGTTAAAGAATAAGAAAAGATAACAAATATATTGTATATACTATATTGTAAATAATATAATGATACACTGAAATATTTTCTATTATTTAAAAAAAAAAACGTTATTTGAATTTATACAAAAATGTTTCCTTTTATTTAATCCTATGTTATTTTTATAAATTCTCTAATTAAATACTCACAAGGCCTATTCATTTGTTATGCAATTCCTAAAAACATCCTCATTATTTTACCCTTTCAGTATTTGTAATTTCTAAATTAGCTAAAACATGGACCTTTTCAAATTGATATAACATATATTATATTGTTTTTTATGGGGACGAACACACTATAAAAATATGAAAACTTTGGAAACATGCCTTTTCTATTAGTCATAGTTTGGAATAAACTTGGAAAGAGCAAATGCTCAAGCAAATCTTTGAAATCCCAATTTAAGTATTCAAAAAGCAGTTTCTATATTAGAGAGTTTGAGAAATATTTTTCGTGCGAAATTAGTTTGATACAGTAGAAAATGAAGTCAAATTTTAATTGAGAACTCACGGAAAGAACGGGGTAAGTCCATTTTGTTTTAAAATGAATTTAGGACGCATTCTGTTGGCCAGCCATCTTCACTACAGGCCAGTTGAAATACTCACAAAAAACGCTTTAAGTCACCGAGGTACAGAGATTATTTTTTTTAGTCGAAACGGAAATAACATTTCAAGTCTTTGCCTTTTTTCATAATTTAACTTTTGTTGTCATTTGTTAAAATATACTTAATTTATAAGAAATAAATTTGTCTTCATATTTAGCTATATTGCTTACACTCAATGCGGTGTTTTAAGTATTTTTTTTTTAATCTTTACTATTGACCGTGTGAAATTGAAAGGAGGGGAGGGTGTTCAAGAATAATTTAAAATATAAAATATACAAACAAAAACCGAAGAAAGCTGATAATAACATTAGAAGATTTTCATTTATAAGGATTTTTAATAACAACGCATAATTGCTAATGAGCCCAAAATTCAGAGAGGAGGGAGGGTTCTTTCGTAAATGATTATATTAAATATAAGAGAGAGGCAGGTGTATGGTAAAGTCATGTGGATGGCCACATCAGTTTATTTTTCCTCTAAAATAACAACGCATAAGCACAAAGGCACAGCGGCGAAATAACAAAAAATAAAACCCATTCTAAGGCCTGTTGTATGTCGCAAAGTAAATGCTTTTACCATCTACCCTGTGTTAGTGGTAAAAAGCATTTGCTTTGCGACATACAACCGGCCCTAAGCATACAATGACCAACTTTTTTCACTTCATAAAAAAATATACTTATTCCATTATAATAGGGCCCCCCTTCAGATTTTGGGTCCCGGGTCCGAAATTTCATATGAGGGGCCATTCCCACTAGAACCCCGCTCTGATAAATAAGTTGTAATTAATTCTTAATATAAGTAGAATAAACTACATTGGCCCTCCGGTATCATTTCCAATTTCATTATGACGACGTATCCTACGGGTGATGAGCTTGTGAAAAAATATAAGAAATTCTACCATGAATGTGAACTCAAATTAAGCTTATTTTTCCAATTACAGGGTATGGTCAAGTATTGTAATCGTGCATGAAAAAAGTGAGGGTTTTTTGCTTCTTTTTTTCGAGATATCTAAAAAACGGCTGAAACTATTTTGCTAAAAAACAATTGATCGAAGCCAGGGCGTTTAATTCTATAAAAAAGCCCTAATGATTGTACATCAAAAAAATTATATTTTACCAGATATTAGTGATTTTGTCTGCGATAATGTCTGTTAGTACGTTACCAAATTTTGTGTATGCTCTAGCTCAAAAATCAGTGTGAATATCAAAACGAAATTTCACATGTAATTTTGTTGCATTGAGATTAATTGCTGATTAGATTTTGGTTTAAATTAAGGGGAGGGGGTTTTCTTTCGTAAATAATTATAAATTCCTTGCCCCAAACAATTTTGGACCTGGGTTTGCGCAGACTAGAGTTCGCCGCCCTTTCCCAACATATACAATGGAACAATTTGTCCCATCAAAATTCCAGACGACCTTTCACGTCGATTAGGACTCTCTGGCTTATATTGATATTCTATCGAAAATAAATTTAAATAATGTTTCCTTAAAATTCTTGATTTTAAAACTAAATTTAATTTTCTGGCCTGTACGTTACAAGTCTGCCCCTCGAGGTTGAGCGCAGTGGTGTTCTGCACCACCTGAACCACCCTGTAGGCTGTTTATGCTAACTCGTCCTGCCAGCGTTTTTTAGGCCGACCTCAGCTTCCTTTCCCTGCTGGCTTGTTCATTAAAATTTCCTTGAGAATTCGGTCTTCGCTCATTCTTTCTTCTTGTGCGTACCAATTCTCTCTTCTAGATTTGATCCAGTCATCAATCTTTTGGATTCAACATTTTTCCCCTGATGTCTTCACTTCTTTTTTTTTTAATGCAATCGAATGCAAGAAGGGGAGCACCAGTAAAGATGCTTAAGTGAAAGGGTGGAGACGTAGGTGTTTATGCACTCGGGTTTTGAAGGTTTGAAGATTATAAGTGTTGAGAAAGATGGAGGCTGGGAGAGAGTTCCAGTTCCTGGAAGTCATGGGGATATACGTATTGCCGAATAAAGTGGTCCGGCACTTTTCTAATTTGACCGCGAAAGAGTGTTGGGAGTTGGCAAACCGCGTGTTACGCGCAAAGCATGCTTTGGGAGGAATTACTGATTTGATCTCATCAGAGCACCTGCCCTAATAGTATCTATATAGAAAAGGGAAAGGGCAGAGACATTTCTTCGATGAGCTAGCGAGTCGGTGAGGGTAGAATCGTCAATTAGCCTGACGGCTCGTTTCTGAATTGCATCCAGGGTAGCAAGAGAATATTTAGAGGCTCCTCTCCATAGATGAGAGCCGTATTTAAGACAGGGGCGGATTTGGGCCTTGTAGATGGTGAGAAGATGTAGGGGCTTGTAAAATCGCTTGGACCTGAATAAGTAGCCAATCTTCCTTGCTGCAGATTTCGCCACAGAGGAGATGTGTTAATTCCAAGACAGGTCAGATGCGACAGAGACGCCCAACATGGATAGGCTGTCACACATTTTCAGGGTATTCGAATCGAACTGAATATCGGGGATATTTTTATTCTCGGGCCTAGAAATTAGACAACATTGAGTCTTGTTTGCATTAAAGTTAACTAAATTTTGAGAACCCCATTTATTTAGTTTGTCTAGGTCGAGAGTGATTGAGGATATTTCGAAAAAACGAAGGAAAAAAACACTTTTCTCATTCTCGATTACAATACTTGACCATACCCTGTATGATAAAGTAAAAACAAATGAAAAAAAAAAATCGAAATTTTAAATAACAAAAATTCACTTAACAAAAGGTCAGACATGGACTGTTTTTCTAATATTTATCAAACAATTTTAGCGAAAAATAATTTCTTATAAATATTTATTTTTATTACATTATAGTTATTTGATAAACGGAGCATCACCTTATCTCATAATGATTCATGATATTTACCCCCTTCTATTCGAGTCCATATTCAAATTAATAATATTTCCTTTTAATTATGAGGATTTTTATTAGAAATATCACCTTTCTTCCATTTTTATTTGAAAATATTTTTAATTCCCCCCCACCCCCTTTTTTTTGGTCACAATCAATTTCACATAGTTAGTCATTTTCATACGGTTATATAGTGTGCATATGCGAAATTTCGTACGAATCGATTAAAGGGTCTACAAATTATATTGATAGTTTTATTTTTTTGAACCCCCCCAATTTCGGCCCCCGAAGAAAATAACTCTCTTTTTTATTATAGGTTCATTTTATAGTATATTTCATTTTTCTTGTTTGTTTTTTTTTAGTTTGAAAATCTCTCTCAATGCACTAAACTACATGTGAAATTTCGTTTTATATTCACACTAGTTTTTGAGCTAGAGCGTCCACATAAATTTGGTAATGCACTAACGTAGAAACAGACATTTTGACAAAATTATTAATATCACGAAAAATATAATTTTTTTGATATTCACTTATCAGGGCTTTTTGTAGACCAAAATGTCCTGGTTTCGTGTAATTTTTTTAATCAAAATAGTTTGATCAGTTTTTGAAATATTTCGAAAAAAAGAAGCAAAAAAAAACACTTTTTTCATGCACGATCACAATACTTGTCCATACTCTGTATGGTAAAGTAAAAAAATAATAGACGAATTCAGCAAATCCGAGAAGGGTATTGTTAAGGTAAAAAAAAGTTATATAAGATTGAAGTAGTTTTTGGAGGCGGGCTGATAAGTGAATTGTATGGATTTTGATGAGGCAGTCCAAAGTTCATAACTATCTTTTTTTTATTCAAAGCCGACGTTTTGGAGGTTTATTCCGCCTTCTTCATGGTTTTGAAAGGTCAGTGAAGGAAATACAATGTGACATTCCCCTCTGTCTCCTCTCTCAGTGGCAGTAACAATATTATAAAGTTTTTCATTCTCAGCAGAATTTAGTACTCTATTTCTTCGAACATAATATGAGGTGCCCCCCCCCCCCTAGGTAAAATCCTAGACGCGCCCTTGTAAGTACATACTAACATAAACAACAGCGAGATTTGAACACTGGTATGATAACGATGATAATTTACTACTTACCATTACCTGCAAGGCAAGTTCCAACAACTTTCAAGAACTCTGCTTCTGACTGTTAAAATTTTGAAGCCTCACTAAGTAATTTTTATGAATTTTGTTTGGGGAGACAGGTTTCGGTTCGAGGTGAAATGTTTTTTTATAAGAGTAGCCTTTAGGGCTGGAACACACTTGGCGTTTTTTTACCGATGCAGCCGTGCCAGTAGAGGCGCATAGGATGGTATTGCGACTTACACATTGGGCGGTAAAATAAACGATCGGATTATTTAACGTCGACGGCAGCAATGCAGCCGACCACTGCCACTACTTTCGTCGGTTTTTTTACCGACAACTAAATCACATTCATCGGTTAGCCGCTGAAATGGTGGCCTACATGAGTAAATGCACGTTTACACACTCGGCGTCCAGTCTACCGCCGACCGCTGAAGTTGAAAATTGAGAGTGGTGTATAGTGGTTATTATCATGGCCGAAGGGGTTATAATTGACAATGAATTCTTAAATCAGGAAATAAAGTGTAGAAGGCTCCAAATTCCTCTCTCCTTTTATTAATCGGATGAACCCAAATAAGTCTATTTTTTCGCTTCCTCTTCAATCGACGCGACGACGAAATAACAATAATGCAAGAAAGTTGTTCTCTATTCATGTTATACACAACTCTATTTATAATATAACAAAACGACAATGAAATAGACTCCTGTTGTTGTTGCACGGTGGCAGATCTGTGATCGACTGATGATGGTGGCGTCGGCAAGAATGTTTACCGCCCAGTGTATAAACGCTAGAGCGGCAGCGGCAAAAAATCCGATCGGTAAAAAACGCCAAGTTTGTTCCAGCCCTTGGTGTCGGTTCGAGGTGAAATGTTTTTTTTTATAAGAGTAAGACTATATATATTTCGAGCTACGAGCCCATCTCATTGAGAGAATTTTGAATTATTTTGATTATTTATGTCCATCGATTAAATTAATAAGTTGTTGTAGGGAAATAAGGACAATAGCTTATGCAAATAATTTTTATTTTTTGCCAACGTTTCGTCAAGTTTGTTGACTTCCTCAGGGCTCAAACAAATTAACTTCTTTGCATATTTTTCATTCTATCAATATTCATTCTTAGAAAACATAAGGCCAGTCATCCAACAAATTGAAAATATTTCCCTATTTAAATAGGAAAATATTTTTAATCTGTTCGATAAAGCGCCGAAGTTTCTAGAAGCTTCCAGAAAGTCTAAGGGCCGGTTGTATGTCGCAAAGGAAATGCTTTTTACCACTAACCAAGGGTAGATTGTAAATGGAGGGGCTGGGATGACCAATCATATGACAGGAGCTTTCAGAGCCTGTCATCTTATTGGACATCCCAGTCCCTCCATTTACATTTAATGGTAAAAAGCATTTACTTTGCGACACTTCTAACCAGCCCCTAAGGTAGATAGAATATACAGGGGACGGGGCCTGAAGAGGCGGAGCCATAAGGGGACGAAATCGGACAAACCAAGTAAGTTTTATTAATTTTAGTCTAGTCTTTCTCCTTGGATGGCCCCTTTACAGTCATTCAGGGTGATCAGTGATAAATAACTGTGATATTTTGAATGAATGCAAGAATGAATGATATAGTATGTAAGTCTATTTTATATTTATTTATTTATACTTAATTTTAGTCTTCCTCCCTATGTGGTCCCTTTACAACCACATGGGGTGGTCTGTGATACTCCAGTGAAATCTTGAATGAATGGAAGAATGCATGATTTAGTATGTATCTTTATCTATTTATTTATTTTATTTATCTCCCTGTGTGGCCCCTTTACAACCACACAGGAAAGTTTGCAGTAATACGCTGTGATATTTCGAAATAATTTTGAGCTATATAGCTAAAACAAACATAGTGGCGTCAATGGCCGATCCATAAAAAAATCAAGAGATGGATAACTACTAAATCTAAGGTATTGTGAATAATTTTTATTATGTCAGAAGGGTTGTTTCACTCCCTTGAATCCGAATTCTGAAATTGCAGTCCGAGTACTTGGCCTTCTCTTCGAGTTGTAACCAATCTTATATTTTATATAAAAAATGGTATGAAATGCTATTTATTCTAGATTTATAGATCAATAATGTGCCCATTGAGCATCAATATGATTTCAAAATTTTATTTTAGAAAAATTTAATTAATTAATTTCTTATTATTTTCTAGGTTCTAACAAATTGGCATATTCTAAAGCGAATCATGTTCCACTGTATATTTCTTTAGAATCGATTTCTTCAAGTTCATCATTTTTAAGGAGTTTTTTTTTTAAATTTATTTTTTAAAATTAAATTTTTTTATTTGAATTATAATATATTATACATTTTTTAGGTTTTAACAAATCACCTTCTAGAAATGAAGATATTCAAAGGGGAATCTCTTTAGAACCGATTTCTTCTTCATCAGAAAGTGAGTTTTTTTAATTTAATTTTTTGAATGGATTTTTTTATTTGAATAATATTAATACATTATACATTTTTTAGGTTTTAACAAATCACCTTCTAGAAATAAAAAGGTTTAAAGGGGACGATCTTTAGAACCGATTGAACCTTCAGAACCGATTGAATCTTCAACACCTTTAAGTGAGTTTTTTTTTTAATTGATTTTTTTTCATTTGAATATTAATTCATTCTACATTTTTTAGATTTTAATAAATCACCTCTAGAAATAAAAAGGTTCAAATGGACGATCTTTAGAACCGATTGAACCTTCGAAACCGATTGAATCTTCAACACCTTTAAGTGAGTTTTTTTCCATTTGAATATTAATTCATTCTAAATTTTTTAGATTTTAATAAATCACCTTCTAGAAATAAAAAGGTTCAAAGGGGACGATCTTTAGAACCGATTGAACCTTCAGAACCGATTGAATCTTCAACACCTTTAAGTGAGTTTTTTTTTTAATTGATTTTTTTTTCATTTGAATATTAATTCATTCTACATTTTTTAGATTTTAATAAATCACCTCTAGAAATAAAAAGGTTCAAATGGACGATCTTTAGAACCGATTGAACCTTCGAAACCGATTGAATCTTCAACACCTTTAAGTGAGTTTTTTTCCATTTGAATATTAATTCATTCTAAATTTTTTAGATTTTAATAAATCACCTTCTAGAAATAAAAAGGTTCAAAGGGGACGATCTTTAGAACCGATTGAACCTTCAGAACCGATTGAATCTTCAACACCTTTAAGTGAGTTTTTTTTTTAATTGATTTTTTTTCATTTGAATATTAATTCATTCTACATTTTTTAGATTTTAATAAATCACCTTCTAGAAATAAAAAGGTTCAAAGGGGACGATCTTTAGAACCGATTGAACCTTCAGAACCGATTGAATCTTCAACACCTTTAAGTGAGTTTTTTTTAAATTGATTTTTTTTTCATTTGAATATTAATTCATTCTAAATTTTTTAGATTTTAATAAATCACCTTCTAGAAATAAAAAGGTTCAAAGGGGACGATCTTTAGAACCGATTGAACCTTCAGAACCGATTGAATCTTCAACACCTTTAAGTGAGTTTTTTTTTTAATTGATTTTTTTTTCATTTGAATATTAATTCATTCTACATTTTTTAGATTTTAATAAATCACCTTCTAGAAATAAAAAGGTTCAAAGGGGACGATCTTTAGAACCGATTGAACCTTCAGAACCGATTGAATCTTCAACACCTTTAAGTGAGTTTTTTTTTAAATTGATTTTTTTTCATTTGAATATTAATTCATTCTACATTTTTTAGATTTTAATAAATCACCTTCTAGAAATAAAAAGGTTCAAAGGGGACGATCTTTAGAACCGATTGAACCTTTTATTTTATTTTTTATTTTTTTATTTTATTTATATTTAAATGCATTTTTGATACATATATATTTCAATATTTACAAATCTTAATACTAAATTTATAATATTTCCAAATATTTCTCAATAGAAATGTTCAACTGTCCCTCTTAAGATATATTCTAACTTGGTTCTTAAATTGAATCAGACTTGATGCATTTCTTACTTCAGCTGGTAAAGAATTAAATTCCTCAAGTCCTCTAAAATATAATGAATTTCTTGTGCTCTCTTTCCTCGCCCTCTCAATAAATATATTGTCTCTAATTCGCGTCCCATGGTCATGGATCTCATTGACCAATGTGAAATTCAGATAGGCTGGCAGCTGGCTATGATATAATTTATATACAAAACACATTGTCTGTAAAAATAAGAATTGCTTCACATTCATAAGTCCTAAGCTTTCCAGCATACTACTTATTGATGTATATCTGTCACATTTTAATATAAATCTCATGCATCTATTTTGTAAGAGTTGCAACTTATCAATATTCTCCTGAGTGCCAAAATATAATATTGTAGGACAGTAAGAGAAACTAGGACTAATTATAGTTCTATACACCTTAATTCTAGTGTTCATATTCAAATTATTACAAGCTCTACCAAAGTATTGCACTTTTCTGTTTACATTCTTCAAAAGCTCACTATGATGACTCTTAAAGTTCAACTTCGAGTCAACCACTACTCCGAGGTATTTAAATGAATCCACATATTCCAAATTTACACCATTCAGATAGATTGGACTTAACCCTTCTCCACCCACCCCCAATTGCATTACTTTAGATTTCGTACAATTTATAAACAGTTTATTCATATTTAGCCAGTCTTCCAACTTCCTAAGGGTTCCATTCATTTTCTGACAAGCCCTCTCAACATCACAATCCTCCACTGATATTAGTGTATCATCGGCAAACAGATTTATAAATACATCATCATTAATACAGTTACAAATGTCATTGATATATAATACAAACAACAAAGGCCCAAGAATACTTCCCTGGGGGACACCAACACTATCAGTTTGAGGATCGGAAATCACATTATTAATTTTTGTAACATGAGTTCGACCAGACAAATAACATTTAAACCACTTCACTGCACTATCACTAAAACCATATCTTCTCAATTTCACCAGAAGTAGATCCCGATTTACCGTCTCAAATGCACGCCGAAGATCCAGCGAAACTGCCACCACTACATTTCTTGGGTCATCGATCCACTTCTTCCATCTTGTTATTATCAACTGTAAAGCTGTCTCACATGAATGCCCCTTTCTGAATCCCGATTGATTTGGAGTCAAAATATTATTCCTATCGACATAATCAAGCAGTTGTTTGTGCATTACAGATTCAAACACCTTCTCTAAGAAGGGAAGTGAATTAACAGGCCTGAAACCATCTGGTTCCAGGGCGTTCCGTTTCTTTGAAATCGGTATAATTACTGATTGTTTCCAAGCCTGAGGAAACTTGCTGTCTCGGATAGACATATTAATAATTTCTTGAACCTTTTCCAGAAGAAAATCCCCGCCAAGTGAAAGAACCTTATCACTGACAATATCAGTAGATTTTTTTATTCAAATTCATAATTGCTTTATAATTGCTTTAACCTTCAGAACCGATTGAATCTTCAACACCTTTAAGTGAGTTTTTTTTTTTTTTAATTGATTTTTTTTTCATTTGAATATTAATTCATTCTACATTTTTTAGATTTTAATAAATCACCTTCTAGAAATAAAAAGGTTCAAAGGGGACGATCTTTAGAACCGATTGAACCTTCAGAACCGATTGAATCTTCAACACCTTTAAGTGAGTTTTTTTAAATTGATTTTTTTTCATTTGAATATTAATTCATTCTACATTTTTTAGATTTTAATAAATCACCTTCTAGAAATTAAAAGGTTCAAAGGGGACGATCTTTAGAACCGATTGAATCTTAAATAAATAAATAAATAAATAAATCTTTATTCCTCGACCTGCTTAGAGGCACAAGTCCTCGGTGGCTAGGTCCTCCAAACATCAATACAATCTAGCTACAATACTAGGTGTATAACCTTAAATCCGCTGTTTTTAGTCAAAAAAACACATGGTTTTTTCATAGAAAGCAAAATCAAATTTATTCAAAGTACTTGCCCTCGCTAGCTACACATTTCTCCCATCTCTCGGGCAATTTGTGGATACCACGCCAAAAAAATCCCTTCTCTTTTGAGGCAAACCACTCATCAAGCCATTTTCGGACGTCTTCGTATGAATCGAAGTGCTGCTCAGCGAGCGCGTGGCCCATTGACGAAAACAGGTGGTAGTCTGAAGGCCAAGTCTGGTGAATAAGCGGGATGGGGTAGCAGCTCCCAGTTGAGTGTCTCCATGTAGTTTTGGACCATTTTTGACGTGTGCGATGGTGCGTTGTCGTGGAAAAAAATCAGCTTTTCATGTCTTTGTTGATAATACGGTCTTTTTTCACGCAGAGCACGGTGCAATTTGATCAGTTGTTGGTGGTAGCGGTCGGCGTTGACAGATTCACCAGGTTTCAACGTCTCATAGTAAACGATTCCCTGCTGATCCCACCAAACGCACAGCATCGTCTTCCGTCCGAAGCGATTTGGTCTTGAGAAAGATGTTGATGGTTGGCCGGGGTCAACCCATGATTTTTTGCGTTTAGGGTTTTCGAAATATACCCACTTTTCATCGCCTGTCACAGTCCGATGCAGGAACGACTTTCTTTTTGTCTGGCAAGCAAGATTTCGCATGTGTTTTCGCTCCATCTGCCTGTCGTTCACTTCATGCGGCACCCATTTTCCGATCTTTTGAACCTTTCCCATAGCACGTAGCCGCTTAGAAATGGCTGGTTGAGTAACACCCAATTGCTCGGCAAGCATTTTCTGCGATTGCGTATCGTCCTCGTCCAAAAGAGCCTGCAATTGATGGTCCTCAACCTTCTTGGGCCGATTTTCACGCTTCTTGTCCCACAGGTCAAAATTGCCATCTTTGAACCGCCGAAACCAATCCCTGCAGGTCGTTTCCGATAAAGCACTGTCGCCATAGGCCTCGCAAGCATTCGATGCGATTCGGCAGCAGATTTCTTCAAACTGAAGCAGAAAAGCAGAGCTTCCCGCATATGCTCTTTTCTGGCACAAAACTGGACATGATTACCCAAGGAAAAACAGACTTTGTGTTATGAAATTGCTAACAATGATCACTGATTAATGTTGTCAGACGTTAAACTCGCATGAAATAAAATGTATGGCGTGTCCATGGTAGCTCAATACGAGCACTAGCGCCATCGATGAGCAAACAGCTGATTTAAGGTTATAACCTAGTACATTAACAAACATCAATACAAATTAATTACAACAATTTAACAAATAATAAACAAGTAAAAAAAAAGAAAAAATAAACTTCAACGGATCGTTGCTAAAACTTTATCCAAATTCATTTGAAATATTAATATGTTTATTCCTTTATATAAATCAGATATCACTTGCAATTTGCAGTTCATGTTGACTTTAATTCAAAAATAATGATCGATTCTCATTTAACAGTCGAGGAATAACAATTCTACATTGGATTTTTGACATTTCGGTTATTATTGGTAATCATTGCTTAAGACATGGAGGAATCGACTTAAAATCAAAAATAGCGATTGATTCTCATCTAATACTTGAGGAATAACCATTCTAGATTGAATTTTTGACATTTCGATTATTATTGGTAATCATTGCATAAGACATGGAGGAATCGACTTAAAATCAAAAATAGCGATTGATTCTCATCTAATACTTGAGGAATAATAATTCTACCTTAGATTTTTGACCCTTCGATTATTATTGGTAACCATTGCTGAAGACATGGAGGAATCGACTTAAAATCAAAAATAGCGATCGATTCTTATCTAATACTAGAGGAATAACCTTATTGCATTCCATTTTTGACGTTTTGACTATTAATGGCAACCTCTACTGAAAACGTGGAAGAATCGACTTAAAATCAAAAAGACTAAATTCTTTTATGGCAAACAACTCAAGCTTGATGAATCGAAGGGTCTAAAATCTAATGTAGAATTATTATTCCTCATGTAATAGATGAGAATCAATCGCTATTTTTGATTTTAAGTCGACTCCTCCATGTCTTCATCAATGGTTACCAATAAAAACCGAAACGTCAAAAATCCAATATAGAATGGTTATTCCTCAAGTACTAGATAAGAATCAATAGCTATTTTTGATTTTGGGTCGATTCTTCCATGTCGTCAGCAATGGTAACGGATAAGAAAACAACGCGGTTGCTATGGTTACTTATAAAATTTCCTCCCAAATTTTTACCATTTCTACAGCGAGAAGCCTAACCATTCTTACTTAAGTTAGGTTAAATGAGCTATATTAAAACGATCAAATGAATAAATTTTAAAGAATTTAAAATTAAAAAAAAGTATTATTTTACTATAGAGTAAAGTACTTTAAAATATCATTTTACTAAAAACTTTATTTAACCTTTTTTGTGGTCCCCAAGGTACTTAATTAGGATATTAAATTTCATCAAAATTGGTTAAGTCATTTTCAAGATATTTAGAAAAAACTAAAAAAGTACTGAAATAAAGTACTAATGTTTGTGGACCGATATGTACCAAAAACTAATCAGCGCTTCATTTTGTTAAACTAATGGTAGGTTTTCAATTTCATTTCAATCAGCGCAAAGGTGTGGAAAAAATCGTGGACGACAAAAACGATAACACACACACACACATACATACATACATCTATCCATCCCCACGCACTTCCAAAAAAAATGGCACTTTTTTGGCCTCTCGACGAGATTCCAGGTAATTTTTGGCAAAACCGTCACGTGCTAAAATTCAATCTCATTGAATACTTCAATTTGTGACCTTAATTGAGTCTATGGGTTCCGTAGTCTTTACCTGAGGACCCTTTGAAGTCGCGCTTGCCGCGAGAGCGATTCCAATACTTTCTCCCATGCTTCGCATTGGATAAAGTAAAAATAGAAATGTATGCTCATTAACAAATAACATGACCATAGATCTCCATCAAAAGACAAAAAGTAATTTAAAAATTCCGCGCAAAAAACCGATACCAGGAGCAAGCGACGCATTAGCCATCCCGGCATTTGCCATAAGTTGTTAAGGAAACCTGGTCAAAACCTTAACAAGGATGGTATGACCTCTCTCTACCTCAGCTAATCTCTGCTTGTGAGAACTAAATAAATTTTTTTACAATTCTAGGACTTTAGGACTTGACAAAATTTATAATTGATTTAATCATAGGAGGCAGAAGACTATAATCCCAAGTAGTAATAAATAGACAGACTTCCACAAATCAATGCCAGATCCTACAAATGAATGCAAACCTACATATTAATATCTGAATTAACTAACTTGTAGGAACCAGACTGTATTTAAATTAATACCATTCTTCCCTATATCCTTATAATCTATATAACCTTCTGAATCATCCACATAACAAAAATACCACCACTGGTTTAAACACCTATACTTCTAGTACCAACCCTGGATTGACTATCCCTTTTAACCATATTATCTAAAAAAAGAAAAAATATTTTAAAAATAAACAAAATATTTACCTTAGTAACGCTGAGATTTCCTTATTCCAGCCTAATTTCAAAACCAACCCTTGCTTTTCCTATCTCTAAATGGAAAGAAGAGTTAACAAACCTCTTCCTCAAAAGAGACAAAAAAAGAACTAATAAAAACCTACCAAAAAGCTTCAAGTTCGCAAGACAGCTTTTTGTTTACCCACCAGACTTCAAAGAGACCTAATATCACAACTTTAAGTGAGTTTTTTTTTTTTTTAATTGATTTTTTTATTTGAATAATATTAATTCATTATACATTTTTTAGATTTTAACAAATCACCTTCTAGAAATAAAGAGATTCAAAAGAGAAACTCTTTAGATTCGATTTCATCACCTTTAAGTGAGCTTTTTTTAATTTATTTTTTTAATTAAGTTTTTAGCACTTAGATGGCGATTATCATGCTAATATGCCAGTGTATCCAGAAAATTATACTTTAATGATGGAATTCTTATTGAGGTCTTTTGGATATGGTTGTTTACCTGGTGGATGGTAATATAGGATTTTTAGCATGAAAAAATTTCCAAACTTTAATGTATATTGATGTATTTGTTGTACAACCGTGCAGTTGTTTCTGGCTCATATGATAGGCCTTCCTCAGCAACCTGCATACAAGAACTGAGTTAATTCTACACCTTGAGACAATTTATAATGATTTTGATCTTTTTTGGTATAATAAAAATACAACATATTTGCATTACATTTTTTAAATAATTGTTTGTATGGGGAAGATATTTATTTAAAAAATGTAATGCAAATATGTTGTATTTTATTATACCAAAAAAAGAACAAAATCATTATAAATTGATCTCCAAGGTGTAGAATTAACTCAGTTCTTGTATGCAGGTTGCTGAGGAAGGCCTATCATATGAGCCAAAATAACTGCACGGTTGTACAACAAATACATCTATATACATTAAAGTTTGGAAATTTTTTCATTCTAAAAATCCTATATTACCATCCACCGGGTAAACAACCATATCCAAAAGACCTCAATAAGAATTCCATCATTAAAGTATTATTTTTTATATTGATTTTTTTTTATTTGAATAATATTAATTCATTATACATTTTTTAGGTTTTAACAAATCACCTTCTAGAAATGAAGAGATTCAAAGGGCAATCTCTTTAGAACCGATTGAATCTTCAACACCTTTAAGTGAGTTTTTTTTTTTTTAAATTGATTTTTTTTTCATTATACATTTTTTAGATTTTAATAAATCACCTTCTAGAAATAAAGAGGTTCAAAGGGGAAGATCTTTAGATCCGGTTTCATCACCTATAAGTGAGCTTTTTTAATTTAATTTTTTAAATTGACTTTTTTATTTGAATTATAATACATTGAACATTTTTTAGGTTTTAACAAATCACCTTCTAGAAATGAAGA